>JBBBDQ010001802.1:5190000-5283603 GCA_037127315.1 Ascarosepion bandense
TATTTCCATTTATCAAAGTGATGAATTTAATCTCTGTCAGGATTTCAGTAAGCTTTTAAATAAAAACACACACACACACACACACACGCACACACACATATATATATATGTAATTTATATTTTTCCTTTTTGTCTTGGTTAAATTTTTTTTTCGTCTTTATGATTATTTATAGAATCTTTTTTTTACGAATCTTTTTTCTTAATTAATGAAAAAATTCCGTTGTGAACCTTTAATTATTACTTTTAACTTTAAATATTTTTTGTGATTGTAAATAACAGGACAGATTGGGTTCTATAGCCTTGGCTGGCAACCAGTCTAGCGCAGAAAGCAATGGCAACCTACTGCGGGATAATCTTCTGCCTAGTCAGTCATGTCTCTTTCGAGACATGATCGCCCAAAGCGTGTATCACGGATGTCACTTAAATGACTGACCGAATTATTTGTGACTAATTTTATTATACGATATAGACCCCTTTTTTTGTTTTCTTTTTTTCTTTTTACAATTTTATTTGTACTTTTTCTTTAGTTTGATTATTTTTTTAGTTTTGTGTTATTGTGTGTATATTATTGTGTGAATTTATGGCCTCTTATAGTTGTATGTCTGTGTGTGTTTATTTTGTGCATGATCATAGCCGTATCTGACTATCGGGTACACCGGGCACGGGTCCGGGTCGATCCGTGCAATCATAGTGAAAATCCGGGAAAGGAAAAATTTCTTCCTCAGAAATCAAACTTAACAATTCAAGAAGAAATAAATAAATAAATAAATAAATAAAAAAGAAAGAAAGAAAAACGAAGAAAACATCCGAATGAACGCAGTAAAAATCTGTTTATTTATTAATTTTGGGAGAAAAGACTCAGAAAGTCCAAACCCGATTTCCTGCTTTCGTTCACGTTCTGTGCCTAATTTTTATTGGAATAGCCGAAAAAATCCGCAAAAATCATAGTTTCTGGAAATGGATGACACTGATGACGTCATCACATTGCCAACTAATAAATCCGGGCAATTTTCTCCTTGCCTGGTGTTTTTTTAGCATCAGCTACGGTCCTGTGTATGATTATCTATTCTCTTGTTTGTTCTTGTATATTAATTTTCCTTTAAGATTTTTGGAATGTATATGTGATTCTTGTAAGTGTTATTTATTTTTGTGACATATGCGGAATCTGTTGCCTCAATGTTTAACTGTATACTCCTCTACCCTTTACTTAGGCTTATTTCCTCTCTATGTCAATAAAATGTTTTGAATATTCTTAGTTAAATGCAACATCTGATTTTTCGGTTTTCAAAAAGCAATTTGTAATTTTTCCAACTGCCGAAATGCATTGTGGATTTATCTATTTTTATTGATTTAATATTTTATGTAAATAAGATATTTTTTGGATTATCCCCTCTGTTATCAGCTGGAAGCAAGTAGATGTCTAGCCACACTGATGAGTTCTGATACAGCGAAACAGGCTTCTATGTGGATGACTAATAAATTATGCTCTCATGACGATTGAGCACACTATAGAGGAAAATTTTAAAAACAGTTACCACTTCTGCGATTTACGTGTTACTCTCAGTAATGTATTGAGTTCTTCCGGTGGCTGATGTTTGTATACACCGCATATATATATATATATATATATATATATATATATATATATATATATATATATATCACACGCTAAAATTTCCCTTCTCTCATTCTATGGCTTAGGTAGTAAGGGACTCCGTCTGACACCAAATCGGTCGAGTTTCTCTCCCGGCTGGAAGCAAGTGGATGTCTAGCAACACTGATGAGCTGTGATACAGCAAAAGAGGCTGGTATGCGGACGACTAATATATATATATATATATATATATATATATATATATATATATATATATAAGTTTCCTTCAAAAATATTTTGTATTTTATACATAATAATCAGTGTAACCTTCATGATTTTGTTAGATTAGGTACATATTGTGCCACAGAAGGAAAATGTAGCTATTCATCTATTTTATTCAGGGTGTTAAGTAGAATTGATTGTGGTTCCAAATGCGGTTATTTGTAGTTATTTTATATGTTTTGTTTGTTAACATTTTACTCATTATTTCCGACAGAAGATAACAAGTTGAGTTAAAAATCCGACTGAGACATTTTGGGCTTACTTTACGCTGATATTTTTGATCTCATCTCAACCTTCCCGTCACCTATGAGTTAAACTGCAGGTTTCTGCTCTTGACTGGCAACCAGTCTTGGAGAACGATAACTGTAGATTCAAAACCGGAAAAAAAAGCAATAGGAAACCATTTCACTAGCTTTCCCAAGAAATACCATTTTTTTTATTAATTACATTTCAAGCAAGGTAGTAAAGCCACTAAGACACAAAAGGGTTATTGAATACTTCCCCACGCGTTTCTCCGACAACCCTAACGGAAGGGACTCACTTCTATACCTCTGCTTCACTTCCATCCCAGACTCTTGCACTACCAGACAACTCTGCCCACTCGAAAACTCTGACCACACTGTAGTGTCCGTCAATATTTCACTCCACTCCCGTCCGACCCATGAAACCCAGACAAGTAGAATATCCTACTGCTATCAAAGAGCAGACTGGGATTCGTTCCGAGACTTCCTCTGTGACATCCCTTGGAACAACGTCTTTAGTCTTCCCATCGAAGAATGTGCATCCGAGGTCTCCTCCTGGGTTAAGGTTGGCATCGATGCCTTCATCCCTGCTAGGAAATTCCAGCTTAAATCTCATTCGTCTCTATGGTTCTCACTCACTTGCTCGGCTGCCATTGCCCACCGGAATCATTTCTTCCGACTCTATCGTAACTACGCGTCGGACCAAAACAGGCGCCTTTTCACTTCAGCTCGTAATAAGTGTAAAAGGATACTTAACGAAGCTAAGAAGTTGTTTGTTGCCAGAATGAAGCAACCCATAGCATGCTCTAAATTCGGCTCTAAAGACTATTGGCAACTCTGTAAAAGAGTACTTAACAAGAGCAAGTCCACAATACCCCCGCTAATCAACAAATTTGAGGTCCTCAGCTCCCCAGCAGATAAGGCTGAATGCTTTGTCCGCAGATTCTCGAACAATTCGAGTCTGGACTCGTCTGGAGTTTTGACACCCGACTTCTCACCTAGAACCGAGGCACAACTGAATGATGTCCACATTACACCTTCGCTTGTCTCTAAGATAATCTTAAAACTTGACCCTCACAAAGCGAGCGGTGGTGACGGAATCCCAACCATAGTCTTAAAGAAATGTGCCCCTGAAATCTCCTCTGTCCTTTCTAAGCTCTACAACCTCTGCCTATCTGCTTCCTGCTTTCCTGCCTGTTGGAAATCTTCCTCTGTAGTTCCTATATTTAAAAACACTGGAGAACCCTCTGACCCTGCAAATTACCGCCCTATCAGCCTTCTTCCGATCTTTGGCAAAGTGTTCGAAGCCATTATCAACGCCGAGGTGGTTCAGCATCTCACAGCACACAGGCTCCTCTCGGACAAGCAATATGGTTTCCGCTTCACCAGATCTACTGCTGATATGCTAACGACCATCACCGAGTACATATACCAGGCACTCGACAGGAATGGCGAAGCCCGAACCGTTGCATTGGATATATCTAAGGCGTTCGACAGAGTTTGGCATGCTGGCCTTCTATGTAAACTGTGGAGCTATAGTATAACTGGACATTTGTTTCAACTAATCCAGTCATTCCTTTCTAACCACACAATGAAGGTGGTATTAAACGGACATGCCTCTCAGAACTACCATACAAACGCAGGTGACCCCAAGGCTCCATCTTGGGTCCTACACTCTTCCTGATATACATTAATGATTTCCCTGATTCCATAAGAGCCCAAATAGGTTTGTACGCCGATGACACCACAGTTTACTCTCGCCTCCTACAAAAATCTGGTGTAGGCGTCAAAGCTAACCTCGCAGCCGAGATTGAAAAAGACCTCCAATCCATATTGGACTGGGGTAAGAAATGGTTAGTAAATTTTAATGCTTCTAAAACGAAGCTACTCTCAATTAACCATCATCGACAATCTCACCTACCTCCCATTAGCATGGACCAGGCTTGCCTCATAGAGAGTAAAACACTGCGCCTCCTTGGTCTCACACTTTCAGCGGACCTCAAATGGAATGACTATATCGAATCCATTGCTAAATCCGCTGCTATGAAAGTCGGTTCTCTGTGTAGGGCCCGGAAGTTTTTTCCGTCTGAATCTATCCTGCACATTTATAAATCTACCATCCGCTCGTGCATTGAATACTGCTGCCATATCTGGTCGGGTGCCCCTGCTGTTCTCCTCGGGCTTCTCGATAAGGTTCAGAGGAGGGTCTGTAATGTGATAGATACTGACTTGGCAGACCGCCTGCAGTCTCTCTCCCACCGGCGCGACGTGGCTTCCCTGTGTCTCTTCTATAAATACTTTCACGGCTTCTGCTCCGATGAACTTAGATCACTAAGATCTCTTCCCATCTGCCCAACCCTCACCCTCGCTATCCTTACTCATCTGTCACCTTCCTCCTGACATTCCTTATGTCTAACCACTCCTTCTCTTTACCTTCCCCTATGTAGCCCCATGCGCAATAGTGGCAGTGGAATGTCTTGCTTGGGGTGAGATGATTAAAAAAATAATAATAATATAAAACGGTAACGTCATTTACTAGAGAAAACAATGAATGAACAGGAATTAAAGAGACAGAAGGTAATTATTAATGTTGAAGAACGAGAATTAAAGAGACAGAAGGTAATTATTAAAGCTGAATGAACAGGAATTAAAGAGACAGAAGGTAATTATTAAAGCTGAATGAACAGGAATTAAAGAGACTGAAGGTAATTATTAAAGCTGAATGAATAGGAATTAAACAGACAGAAGGTAATTATTAAAGCTGAATGAACAGGAATTAAAGAGACAGAAGGTAATTATTGAATTTGAATGAACAGGAATGAATGAGACAGAAGGTAATTATTAAAGCTGAATGAACAGGAATGAAAGAGACAGAAGGTAATTATTAAAGCTGCATCAACAGAAATTAAAGAGACGGAAGGTAATTATTAAAGTTGAATGAACAGGAATTAAAGAGAGAGAAGGTAATTATTAAAGCTGAATGAACAGGAATTAAAGAGACAGAAGGTAATTATTAAAGTTGAATGAACAGGAATGAAAGAGACAGAAGGTAATTATTAAAGCTGCATGAACAGGAATTAAAGAGACAGAAGGTAATTATTAAAGCTGAATGAACAGGAATTAAAGAGAGAGAAGGTAATTATTAAAGCTGAATAAACAGGAATTAAAGAGACAGAAGGTAATTATTAAAGCTGAATGAACAGGAATTAAAGAGACAGAAGGTAATTATTAAAGTTGAATGAACAGGAATTAAAGAGACAGAAGGTAATTATTAAAGTTGAATGAACAGGAATTAAAGAGACAGAAGGTAATTATTAAAGTTGAATGAACAGGAATTAAAGAGACAGAAGGTAATTATTAAAGTTGAATGAACAGGAATGAAAGAGACAGAAGGTAATTATTAAAGTTGAATGAACAGGAATTAAAGAGACAGAAGGTAATTATTAAAGTTGAATGAACAGGAATTAAAGAGACAGAAGGTAATTATTAAAGTTGAATGAACAGGAATTAAAGAGAGAGAAGGTAATTATTAAAGCTGAATAAACAGGAATTAAAGAGACAGAAGGTAATTATTAAAGTTGAATGAACAGGAATTAAAGAGACAGAAGGTAATTATTAAAGTTGAATGAACAGGAATTAAAGAGAGAGAAGGTAATTATTAAAGCTGAATAAACAGGAATTAAAGAGACAGAAGGTAATTATTAAAGTTGAATGAACAGGAATTAAAGAGACAGAAGGTAATTATTAAAGTTGAATGAACAGGAATTAAAGAGACAGAAGGTAATTATTAAAGTTGACTGAAAGTAAGAAATCAGAAGAAAGTTCCACACGAGAAAAGTGCGAGGGAAGAAACTGTTGCATCTAGCTTGTAAAATATAACTGCCAATCTTGTATTGCACTAAAATTCGTAAAATCGAGGTACCAAGGAGGAAAAATCACCAGAACAATTACCATAAAGTACTTGCAGAAAAGGTACAAAAACTATATTACGGTGGCGGGAAAGTGAAAGGTGTGGAGATAAATATTCAGGACTGATTACTTTTTAGATTCTTCTTTAAATATATGTATACATAGAATAAACACCAGACTAAATGTGATAGCCATATTCAATCGATTGACGAATGGTAAGCTTAAAAACTGTTTAAGATAAATTCTGGTGACGCAGTGGATTAACTTTCTCAGAAGCAGACCTATAAAATTATTCAATAAAATCTTTCCACTTCATATCAGCGGAATACGTTAGCCCGAGAAGGCGCAATGAGTCAATCCCCTGGAGGTTAGCATCAGCCATGCCGATGAAAGCCAAAACAGGTTCTCTAAGACGATTAAAAAAGAGTAATTTCGTTTTGGAGGAGTTAACATTTACAAGCTATTTCTTGCTCCAGTTAACAACAGATTGTAGGTCATTTTTTTTTAGATCAGCTGCTAATTTTGCCATATGAAACCGATCAGGCTTACCATTAAGATAGGAGTAAATAGTTATCAGTTAGATAGCGAGTTGAGAACTTATGATATCGGAAAGGTTGTTGATGAGAGTTCACAAATGACCAGTCTTGATTGTCGTGAAGATGAAAGGGAAAAATATAATATCAGATATTTGTTGGACTGCTGAGCAACCTTGACATATTTAGGAAGGATATTAGAATAATTAAGAACCAGTAATTTCAGCAAACCGCCTGAATGCAAATAGAAAATGAGTTCAGCTGATATAAAAAGGGGTGTAAGACAAGGATGTGTCTTCTTGACAAACTTATTCAAACTATACAGCGAGATGATTCTAAAAGAATTAGAAGTCCCAACAGATTTCATTACTAGCGGCAACAATCTTTTTTTTCTAATCAGTATGACCCCAAGCAAGTCAGTAAGACTCAAGGGGGCTACAGGGCGTGGGAGAATTAGAAGCATTAATAGTGAGCAGAAAGAGAAAACAACAATCAGTCGAACAGTAAACAACTATTAACATTGCATTTAAACTTTTGCAGATTAAAGTGGGCTGGAAAGCATGGAGCCGGAAGGGAGTTCCACTAGCAAAAAGTGCAGGGAAAAAAACTGCTAGCATAGAACTTACGGCTACATCTCTCCAGCTCAACTGTAAATTGATGATGAATGTCCTCGTCTTTGTTGTTGTTATCGCAACGTTTCGGCCTATGATATGCAGTTGATACAGTATTGATAGTAGACATGAAAGAAAACTACTAAAACTCTTATAGAAGGTAGTTAAGGAAAGAGAGATTAATAGACTAAGCATAAACTGCAAGGAGACAGAATGGATGATGGTTAGCAACAGTATAATCCCAAAATGCAAATAAATTGGAAATACCAAAATGAAGCAAGTATAAAAATTGAAATATCTGGTAAGTGTTCTAACAAAAAAACGCAAAGTGTGACATAGAAATCCAAAGATACATTGAGATAGTCAAAGATGCATTAAAAAAATAGATAAGAAGAGACTTGAAGTAACAGAAATGTGGTTCTACAGAAGGATGCTGAGGATACCATAGACCGAACCTGCCAGTAGCGACGAGGTTTTAAACAAAATGGAAATTAAAAAAAATATATAATTAGCATCAGGAAACAACAGTTGAAGGTTCTATGGCACATAATGAGGAAAGACGACTTAGAAAACATGATGCTCACAGGACAGATTGCAGGCAAGATGAAAAAAGAAAACAACGCATAAAATACGTGATGAGCTCCCGTAGATGGATAGCGAAACAGGGTTTAGCAGAAATAACGGAAAAGTAGAATTCATTAAGAGTTCCAAAAGCCAGGAAATTGTGGCGAGCTATGATCACCTACGTTCCGAGGGGACATAGCATATGAAAAAGAAGAAAATTCATAACATAAGCGGGATTATGATTTCCGAATAGAGCAGATGAGACACCAAAACACTATATTATAGGTATTTTTTTCTGAAAATTCAAGTGGGGCACAAGGCCTTGCAAAAGAGTATCCATAATAAACTTGTCTGCTACGGCCCCATCAACAATCATATATAGAATGAATGTATAATTTATTCATTTATTGTTAACTCAGTAACTGAGAAGTATTTTGACAGAGGATCGAAAGTGCGACATTAAGATCCGAAGACAAGGACGCATTTCAAAAGCTAACCAGAGTACTGTGAGACAGGAAAATCTCATTAGAAACAAAAAAAAAAAAAGTTCTGGACTGCTAATTTATATTTGTCTTTCTATATGAAAGCAGAAATGTGGTTAACAGAAGAATGCTGAAGACACCGTGGACCGAGCACTTGAACAACGATGAGGTGTTGGATGCAAAAGAGTAAGAAACTCATATTTACATCAGGAAGAGACAATTGAGGTTCCTGGGATACATAATGTGGAGAGAGGACATAGAGAATTTAATACTCACAGGACAGATAGAGGAAAAGAGAAACAGGGGAAAGCAGCTCGAGACATATATGACAGGCTTGAGCAAATAGCTGGTGGAGCGGGGTTCGGGAGAGATACCAAGAGGGAAAATATTAACAGCGACAAGATACAGGAGCAATTGAGAGTCCATGATCACCTACATTCTGAAGGGACACGTCACATAAAGAAGAAGTAACTATAGACAGACAAAAAGAGGTAAAAGTTTGTATTTTTCAGCGCGCCTACCGAATGTGACACAAGGTCGATATTTTCAGGTGGGTTTACTGTCAGCACCTTGGAAAAAATTGCCCAAACTCCTTCGAAACTTTACCTTTTAGGGAAGCCTCAGGCGCCGGACAACAAACCCATCTCCCTCCCGAAGGGGACGTGCTACCTGGGGCTAAGCACCCTTAGGGCTTGGGCTTAGAATTCTTTGAGCTACTCCGACTCCCAAAGAACACTTGCGGACTGCAGAAAACAGGAATAATCGAAACATTGGATAAAAATAAGCATTTTAGATGCAAATAGCGCAGAATTACAGTTATTATCTGCCAACATACATGTAATAAGAAAGGAAAGAAGGAGGGATGGAAGGAAGGAAGGCGTTGAGAATCTGAAACTCACAGGGCGAATAAAGGGAAAGAAAGACATGGAAAAACAGCGCGTGACATACTTGATGAGCTGAAGAAAATGGATGGCAGAACAGGGTTAGGGAGAAATCAGTTAATTTCCATACGCTTGGATGATCATGTCTAGAAAGAAACACGACTGACTTGGCAGAAGATTTTCTTGTAGGTGTTGGCATTCATTTTTGCGATAAACTGATTGACAATCAAGTCTACAGAACCCAGTCTGTCCTGCTATTAAACCCATATATGGAGGAAAAGTGACAGATTCATATCTTTCCGAAGGATATTTGCTCGTATGTGAATACAATGAATTCAACTGTAATTCGAACTCGGTTGGAAGAAATGTCATGACAAAATATATTGAAAGCTACAAGGGACAGGAGGATGTAGAGATCTATGATCGCCTACGTCCTGAAGGGACATGGCAATAAAAGAAGAAAATCTGTCAACATAATCAAAATCTAAATTTCATTTCATCTTCTTTTTGAAGGCATGCAGTGAAAAAGAATGTTTTTGTGAATTCAGACGACAGAGCAGCTGTTGAATTTTTAATGGATGATCTCTATCATACTGGGTTTTAATAAAAATGTTTCTCGAAACCTATGCTATAAATTGAACTTACTGTTCTGAATACCAACATTAAATCAAGTCTAAGATGTCCAGTTTCAAGTGAGAAACTATAGTTCTTTTTATATATAATCTTTGGAAAAGACGCCATGCAAAAATATTTACATTATTTACAGCAAAATCCCTTTCATCAGTTTATTACGAAAGAAAATGACCACGAACATGACCGCAATACATAACCTTCAGTGAAATAAAATATGACTCGAATGGTTAAATAGCTGTCGACTGATTCAGAAATGAATTTGACTATCAATCAGTCTGTCAGTCTACTTATGTGCCTGTTTATAAAAATTACCAAGCGATTCTTACTTTGCTTCCTGTCACAAAAAAAAAAAATAAAATAAAAATAAAAATAAAAATAAAAAATAAAAAAATAAAGAAGATGATTCAGATATCGAAAGCTGAATTTTGTGACAGAGGTACTTCTTTTCTAGTGTGAGAGATCAGTACACTTTTGCGATGAGATGGTAACTCGTAACAAATTTAAACGTCCTATATATAATCGGGTGTAATTAAAGCTTTAACACTAATCCATGGTCCTGGAACTCAGACACTTTGGACGTTGGCACGAAAGACTAAAAAGCAATAGCTGTTTCCAGTTAATGCGAAACCGTAGACTGAAAGAAAAACGAATGGATGTAAGTCAAATTTTGATTTCATGGTATCGATATCAAATAAGTTTTTTTCGTCGTCAACTGAATTTTGAAGGTTAAATAATCTGAGTAAATCTGAGTTAAATAATCTGAGTAAATGCTATCATGGTTGAAACTAAGAACTAGAATTATACCTACTTAGAGCCAAACCCGGAGCAAAAACTAAAATAAAAGGACTGAAAAAATACAGACATACAGTCAGATAAACAGACACACACACAAACATCTTGCCTTTTATATATATATTATCGATTTTCTGCACTATTGTAAGAAATGCGACCTTGAAACTTCTGAATATCGTTTCTTATGTCTTCGTCTATGAGTGTATCAAATTTGATTAAAATCGGACCACTCCTTCTATAACCCGATTTTTTCGATTATCGATTTTCGAAATTTATGGGCGGTACCTTGACATAAAACCTAGCAAAGAACACTCGCAGACGCTTATAGTACAACTGTGTAAATTTTCAAGAAAATTGGTTCTGCCGTTTCGGAGTCTATAGGTAACGGACACACACACAGACAATGTTCCATTTATAAATAAGTTTAGATATACACATCTAGGATATTTAAAATGTTAATGTTACGAAATATCCTATATATATATATATATATATATATATATATATATATATATATATATAATTACAAAAAGTGAAAGAACACATAGATCAAAAACCTGCTGTTCAAGCATTTACTTTATAAAGAGTACTTGATACAGAGTAGCGCTTAATATTGTAATTTTGTTATTACAATGGTTTATAATATAGTATAAATCATTTTCACCATTCATTTCAACATGTCACCTGAAGAGGAACAGTTTTGTTCTGAAACATGAAAATTTTTGTGTAGTGATATTATGCTTTTAAATCATTATAATAACAAAATTACAATATATATATATATATATATATATATATATATATATATATATATATATATATATATAACATAAACACACATCTAGGATATTTCAAATGTTATGAGTGACCAGAAAAGAGGTAGCCTGTCATATATATGACAGAGGTACTTCTTTATATATATTTAAATCTACTAAATATAACCGACTTTCATAACAGGTATGATAAATTATATATATATATATATATATGACACCAAACACTACATCATAAATAAAAACACATACATTCTGTTACACGTAAAACAGCATTCCTCTTTGAAAATGGCTAAATGTATAGCCGAAAGCTATAAACAACACATTTGGACAATTTTATATAATTTATGTCTTCAAAAGAAATTAATCGTAAGATTACATGAAAAATTACATAAAAACTTATCCATCACATCTGGCAATAAACGTATATAAAAGAGACATTACTGCTCAAATATAATATAATATAATATAATATAATACGTATGCAATGAGTACGACAGAATTAATAACTATACAACATCATCTCAACCACCTCAATAGTACGTTAGAACTAAACCAAAAACACAATTTTACTAAGAAACTTTGCATTCTACATAAAGGAAAAAATTCTACTACCTAATGGTAAATGCAACTTCATAAACTTGTCCGATCAAAAACTTTCTGATGCTAAAATAGAATTAATTCTTGAATATCGACTCGAGATGCCAACTTCAGCCACGATATAACCCGATTCAAATGAAAACTGAAATCGAAATACTCTACTAGTCTATCCAACAGTTAATAACAAAAAATTTAATTGCGGAACACCCAAATCTAAGAGCTCTTCTATAAGTTGAAGCTTTAAAAAATCGTTCTACATACAACAAACAATAATCTGCTCACAAACAAGCTAAAATTAGCTTCAAAAGGCTTACGCAACAACACTAATATCATCATTAGACGTGTTGACAAAAAAAACCCCAACAACTATGTACTTTTCAACGTACTTCTCAACTCATTTACAATAAAAAATTACCAACTATCCTAGATGACACAACAAAATTCACTAAATAACGAAAAAATTCCACAAATTCTTGAAAAATGTACGTAAATAAAGTAATCACAGCAAACAACACTGACGTTAGTAGTTTGAAAATCAAGAAAATTGTCAGTGATTACCAACCAGGATATCTTTATGGTAATGTAAAAACCCATAAAACAGGTTTTCCTCTTCGATCTCTCATATCACAAATACCTACACCTGTATACGAAATATCTAAAACCTTAAATCTTATAAATTTTTCCATACATACCTAACAGTTACAGCATTGCGCCAACAAATAAATTTATCCATATATTAAAAGCAACTAATTGCAAAGGTAATATTCTAGCTTCCCTGGATTTAGACAATCTTTTTACTGACATCCCAGTTGAAGAAACATTAAGCATAATTAGTGACTGTGTCTACAAACATCCATGAATTCTCCCTCCAAAAATCAAACCAGCAATTTTTCGGAAACTGTTCATCGTTTGTACCATAAAAACTCAATTTTATGAACGACAGTGATGTTTGTAGTTAAAAAATAAAGAAAATTCTCGGGGATTACCAACCAGGATATCTTTATGGTTCCATAAGAACCCAAATAGGTTTGTACGCCGATGACACCACAGTTTACTCTCGCCTCCAACAAAAATCTGGTGTAGGTGTCAAAGCTAACCTCGCAGCCGAGATTGAAAAAGACCTCCAATCCATATTGGACTGGGGTAAGAAATGGCTAGTAAATTTTAATGCTTCTAAAACGAAGCTACTCTCAATTAACCATCATCGACAATCTCACCTACCTCCCATTAGCATGGACCAGGCTTGTCTCCCAGAGAGTAAAACACTACGCCTCCTTGGTCTCACACTTTCAGCGGACCTCAAATGGAATGACTATATCGAATCCATTGCTAAATCCGCTGCTATGAAAGTCGGTTCTCTGTGTAGGGCCCGGAAGTTTTTTCCGTCTAAATCTATCCTGCACATTTACAAATCTACCATCCGCCCGTGCATTGAATACTGCTGCCATATCTGGTCGGGTGCCCCTGCTGTTCTCCTTGGGCTTCTCGATAACGTTCAGAGGAGGGTCTGTAATGTGATAGATACCGACTTGGCAGACCGCCTGCAGTCTCTCTCCCACCGGCGAGACGTGGCTTCCTTGTGTCTCTTCTATAAATACTTTCACGGCTTCTGCTCCGATGAACTTAGATCACTGGTGCCCCCTAAATACGAATTTGCACGAGATACTAGATTAGCAACTAGATCCCACCCTTTTACAGTGAAACCGATAAAATGCAGCCGTAACTTCTACTCCAACAGTTTCTTTCCTCGCACTTCCCGACTGTGGAATTCTCTTCCAAACGATTGCTTCCCCGACGGCTACAATCTCCAGGAGTTTAAATGTAAGGTCAATAGACACCTCCTAACACACTAACCTGCTCCCATTCTATCAAGCACTCTTCCCATCTGCCCGACCCTCATCCTCGCTATCCTTACTCATCTGTCACCTTTCTCCTGATATTCCCTATGTCTATCTACTCCTTCTCTTTACCTTCCCCTACGTAGCCCCATGCGCAATAGTGGCAGTGGAATGCCTTGCTTGGGGTGAGATGATTAACAAAAAAAAAAAAATGTAAAAACCCATAAAAACCCATCATATCACAAATACCTACACCTGTATACGAACTATCTACACCCATACTAACGGAGTCAGTATAGGAAATTCATTAGATCCTATATTCTCTAATTCTTACATATCTTACATCGAGAACAAAGTGTTGAAAACAACAGATAAACCGGATATTTATACAAGGTATATTGATGACATTTTGTTTGGATAAAAATTAGGGACGAAAATGTAAATCTGTAATCAAATTCTGAAAATAACTCATCACTAAAATTTACCAAAGAACTCATGGATCATGACAAAATCCCGTTTCTTGATGTGAATATAAGGATAAAATCCAAAGAATTTATCAATTATATGCATAAAGAAGCCACCAGTAAGAACTCTTGTCTTTTAAACTATAATTCCTCTCTCCAAGAATATTTTGAACGAACACATAAAACAATCAATAAATTTTCCAACTATATCATTGATAAACAAATGAAATTATTCTTACAAAAAAAAAAGACATCAGTATTAAAAATAACGCATAAAAATATCAATACATTTTAATGCAATAATTATAAGCAGGACGAATTTGCTATGCGAAAAATTATTAAATGCCATATTTCTGTTGAAATTCCTCAAAAACCTGTAAAATTTACAATACATTAAGGAAAATGAAAAACTGCATACCTATATTGGCCATACTACCACATCTTTTAAAAGACTCCTTAAATGTCAGTAAAACATATGCACTTACTAAAAGTCAACAAACCGAAACACTTGAAATTAGTTAATAGCTTAACCGATAATTTTCAGAACAATTTTGAATAGTTAGTACACGGACTAATTTTTTTTTCTCCAGGAGGACACAGGTTCGAATCCCACCAAAGAGTGCATCTTTTTTCTTTTTAATATTTCATCAAATCTTTTGAGGCCGGTAGACGAAAACAAATAAATATACGGTTTAATAAGTAAACGGGGCGTCTACTCAGATATGGGTTTCCACTAAAATAACGTTTCAAGTAATCAAAAAGATATTATATATAAACTAGCAGTATAGCCCGGCGTTGCTCGGGTGTAATGAAAGCTTTAAAACTAATCCATGGTCCTGGAGCTCAGACTCTTTGGACGTTGGCACGAATGACTAAAATGCAATAGTTGTTTCGAGTTAAAGCGAAACCGTAGACTGAAAGAAAAATGAATGGATGTAAGTCAAATTTTGGTTTCTTGGTATCGATATCAAATAAGTTTTTTTTCTCCAGAGTCCATCTTACATATCTATAAGTTATACCATTCGTCCATACTTAGAATATTGTTGTCACATATGGTCCGGTGCCCCTGTTATTTTCCTTTAGCTCCTTTGTAAGATCTAAAAAAGAATTAGCAATATTATTGGTCATGATCTGGCGGCTCGGCTTCAGTCAATTTCCCACCACCGTAAGGTTGCCGCTCTGTGTCTTTTCTATAAATGTTTCATGGCAATTATTCGGATGAGCTCCTCGCTTTTTGATTTTAATCGCAGTACTAGACAGGCGTCAAGATCTTATCAATTTGCAGTTAAGCTGGCTGGACGTAACCATAAATTCTATGCTAACCCTTTTTTTCATCATACTTCTTCCCTTGTGGAATTCTTTTCCTGTCCCATGCTTTCTAGCCAACTTTAATATGCAAAAATTTAAGTGCAATGTCAATTGCTATCTACTGTCATCCTGGTTACTCTTTCCTCTTCCCGCTCATTATTCAAGTTTCTGTTCCTAATTCTTCCACACCCTGTAACCCCTTGTGTCTTAATGGCTTTACTACCTTGCATGGGGTGATACCGATTGAAAAAATATCCCCAAAACAAACCCATTTGGGCACACAAGAAAAACGCAATAAGCAACTTAACAAAATTACCTTGTCAGTTATTTTTAATTAAACATGTATTAGAGACAGACTGCTGTCTAAATACTCAACTATATATATATATATATATATATATATATATAGAGAGAGAGAGAGAGAGAGAGAGAGAAAGAGAAAGAGAAAGAGAAATAGGTGGTCAAATACTTTTGGCTGAAGTTTATTTTTCGACCTCCCATCAAGGTCATGTTATGTAAACACCACAATAAACTTGAACTTAGGCTGTGAAATTAATTGGCCGCTCATTGTAAATGTCACTAGCGGACAACGATTGGTCGAAAGAGGCACGACGCTCAGGTCGCGTCACGTGGCCATCAAGACGATGCAAATGTCAAACCGGGCCGTCAAATTTCGAAAAAAAAAAAAAAGAAAAAAGAAAGACACAATAGAAGCTTTATTTCAATATGATTAATTATCCTATTCGTTCAGGTTGTTGTTTTCATTGATATTGTTTTACTTGTTCTGTGGTTATCTTTTTCTTCTTCTTCTATTTCTTCCCCCCACACACTTTTTTGTCGTTATAATTAATTTTATCAGCCTGCTCGTTACTGTCTTTCTTTTCTCCACCTCGTCTTGGGCGGTGGCCAATACGTATTAATGGTATCGATTCGCTGAAAGAGAGAGATTATGTTAAATTGTACACAGATGCTCGTTTGAAAGATGAACATAAGTTTACGGATTTTCCTTAAATTCGCTAAATTCGAAAACGACATATGAAGATAAAGGTATGAACGAAAGATATGAAAACGAGCTTTCTAAATAATTTATATATGCATGAAACACATATACAGACAATTCCTTTACGATGATCACAAGACATAATACCACTAACGAAGTAATGAATTTTTATTTATTAATCTGACAGATTTTATTTTAAAAAAGAAATTACTTTTTTAGAAATTGCTTTGTTTACGTTAAGATACGAAATTCTGGGGAGAATTTGATCTTATAAGGCATTTTTCGTGGCCTACTTGGTCTACAGTAAATTAGTTTAACTACGATTTCTTCTGCTAGGAGGACACATGTTCGAATCCCACCAGCGAGTGCATCTTTTATCTTTTTAATATTTCATCAAATTTTTCAGGCTGGTAGACGAAAACAAATAAATATACGGCTTAATAAGTAAACGGGACGTCTACTCAGATATGGGTTTCCACTAAAATAACGTTTCAAGTAATCAAAAAGATATTATATATAAACTAGCAGTCTAGTCCGGCGTTGCTCGGATGTAATGAAAACTTTAAAACTAATCCATGGTCCTGGAACTCAGACTCTTTTGACGTTGGCACGAATGACTAAAATGCAAGTTAATTTCGAGTTAAAGCGAAACCGTAGACTGAAAGAAAAATGAATGAATGAAAGTCAAATTTTGATTTCATGGTATCGATATCATATAAGTTTTTTCGTCCTAAACTGAATTTTGAAGGTTAAATAAGTCCTCTGAGTAAATGGTATCATGGCTGAGACTAAGAACTACAATTATACCTACTTAGAGCCAAACCCGAAGCAAAAACTAAAATAAAAGGGCTGAAAAAATACAGACATACAAAAATTAAGATTAAAACTTAAATTGAATCCTTTTAATTTATATTCTAACATCTAGTCAACGGGGATTTAAATTCTAAATTTAAGTATTCAAAAGATTTGCCTTGTGGCGGCACTTACTGATGAATTCCCTCCTAAGATTCAGTAGCCGGTGTTGGTGGGGGTATTTTAATATTGAAATTTTTCCAGTAAACATAGACAGCACCTATCACGAAAATTCCTCGGAATACGGGCTGAACCTATCAGTTTCCAGTTAATTTCAGGATCCAGCCCTTCCTCTTTCATTTTCCAGAATGCCCGCGAAAGGGCTGTCTGGTACCTCTGACCGGGGTTCGAAAAAGGGTACCTGTGGTTATACAGTCTTTGTTTGAAAGGACCGGCGGACATCCCGATATAGGTCCTGAAGTGTTTTTTTTTTGTTTGATGGAGAAATGCGGGCTTCATAAATCACCTGGGTGGATTTGAATTTTCCCTCCACCGGGCAGGCGTCCACAGACTTACAGCTGCATTCGTTTAGAATTCCGGACCTAGATTCAGCATTGCGCAAGTTCACCAGAATACTCCTATTATGGGAACTAATAAGGCTGTCCATATTCGGGGTGCAAGAATAACTAATTTTAAGGGTGTACCTATTAAAAACTGATAGCTTCCTGTAATTGGCATTTAGCTCACTTTTACCTAAAAGGTTTAATTAAATAAACTTAAATAAAAAAATTTAAAATCTTATATTGAAACCCATTCCTTCCCGCCTAAATACATCTCTTCAAACAGCTCAAAATCTTAACCTGAAAAAAGTAATTTAACTCCTTTAGTTGTCTATCTTTATAAAATATGAACTGTGTATATATATATATATATATATATATCGTTAATAACTTAAAATTCATGACTTCCTGTAATGGATAAACTTAATTAAAAATTTTAAAGATATTACATTAAAATCTATTCCTCCCCTTCCTAAATATACCGTTTCAACACCCTGTAACCCCGCCACTACCAGCTCTGTCCTGTTCTACTTTGTGACCATTGTTAACCTGGCCCCTTCCACACTTTACCCCAGGGCCTTCGACATTTGGAACAAAACAATATCGCTGACGTGACGTAGAATCTCTTTTAGAGATCCTATGTCGAAATGTACATCCGACACCTTTGAATTTTGAAAATTTTCTCAAATTTATATATATATATATATATATTATCGATTTTCTGCACTATTGTAAGAACTGCAACCTTGAAACTTCTGAATATCATTTCTTATGTCTTTGTCTATGAGTGTATCAAATTTGATTAAAATCGGACCACTCCTTCTATAACCCGATTTTTTCGATTATCGATTTTCGATATTTATCGGGGGTACCTTGATACAAATCTTAGCTAAGAACACTCGCAGACGCTTATAGTACAACTGTGTAAATTTTCAAGAAAATTGGTTCAGCTGTTTCGGAGTCTATAGGTAACGGACACACACACACACACACATACACACACAAATTTCCATTAATATATAAGTTTAGACGAGAAAGCCGTTCATTTTTGGATAAAATATATTAATTTTGGCGAATATTGATTTTCCATTTTTTTTTACTATAGCGCTTACTCTGCACAAATCCAAGAGCAACTCTAGGTAGAGTGTTATAGAGTAAAAGACAAAATTGATGGGACATGTGGTGAAGATAACGGTTAACCCTAGACAGATTTTATTTAAAAAGTTCATTACAAATTGCTTTGTTTGCGTTAGGATAAGAAATTATGAAGTTATAGAAGGGCAAGACCCTTCGTGGCCAAGTTGGTCTAAAACAAATTGTTCTAACAGCTGCAAATGGGTACACAGGTTGGAAGCATGTCGGAGGGCACATCTTTTCTTTATTAACATTTCTCAAATATTCAGGCAGGTAGACGGAAACAAATAAATATAGTGTTTAATAAGTAAGCAGTTAACCATAGATTTGAACCTGTTGAGAATCTAGTGATCTGAGAAGCATTCTCTTGGAGTCGATTCCACAAAGCAGCGTTCCGTTAAAACAATCTACTCCCGTAGGACCAATGATATACGAGGGGAATGATAGTGGTTCGCTGCATTGGCCTGGGTTGATGTTTAATTAGGGAGAATAGGTCGGAAATATACAAATCACCTTAGGCAAGATTTTAAATCACATTTTGATCCTTACCTCTTATTGACAATCGTGGGATTTAAGAACTACATGAGCATCTACCTATCTCTATACAAAATCCTCTGACTTCCTTTATTCTATCCGTCCGTTCATTCAGTCAGTTAGTTAAGTGCCATACGTGATACACGCTTGGGCGATCATGTCTCGACAGAGACATGATTGACTGGGCAGAAGATTATCCCGCAGTAGGTTGCCATTGCTTTCTGCGGTAGACTGGTTGCCGACCAAGACTATAGAACCCAGTCTATCCTGTTATTTAACCCATAACTGGAAGGAAGAGACGGATTAATATCTTTCCCAAGGATATTTGCGCGTAAGTGAATGCAATGAACTCAACTGGAATTCGAACTCGGTTCCCCGATTTCTCGTTCCGAGCCGATATCCAATGCACCACAACGCACATCCCTTACACTATCATTACACAATCTAAAATAGCCATGTATCAAAAGCTAATTTTGGGAAGAAGGGAAAGCAGGTAATCGGGTACTAACTACATTTTACTAGGTTGCGTAGTTTAGTACAATACATTTTCATTATTTTTTTTTAGAATTGTTATGGATCAGTTATAACAAACTATGTATAGTAGAAAAAGAAATTGAATATAGAATAGACTGTGCCAGAGGTAGTTTTACCCACTACCACACATTGCTTCAAGACTAAATCATCAACCTGAAAACTTGATTTATGTTCTTAAATAGCCTTGTCAGATCGAGACATTCATTTGGATGTCATGAATGTCACTAAACCCGTTCAGAAATATCTAAACTGCCAGCTGTATAGAACCGGTTTATGAGATCAATTGTGAAAAAAGGCTTTGAACCAGTAAAGCGTGAGTGTCTTGGTAAATGTCACCCTCGAAGAGAAAATAATTACATAATCAAGATGTTAACATGCAGTGATTTCTATTAGATCGTCCGTCTGTCCGTCCGTCCGTCACACCCTCTAAAATAGCCATATAGTAAACGATCGAAACTAAATTCTGGACAGAAGCGCAAATAAATATAGGGGCACAAAGTACAAAGGATGTGCGTTATGGTGCAGTGGATATCGGCTCGGAACGAGAAATCGGGGAGCCGAGTTCGAATTCCAGTTGAATCCATTGTATTCACTTACGCGCAAATACCCTTGGGAAAGATATTAATCCGTCTCTTCCTTCCAGTTATGGGTGAAATAGCAGGACAGATTGGGTTCTATAGCCTTGGTCGGCAACCAGTCCACCGCAGAAAGCAATGTCAACCTACTGTGGGATAATCTTCTGCCCAGTCAGTCATGTCTCGAAAGAGACATTATCGCCCAAGCGTATAAAACGTATGGCACTTAACTGACTGACAAAGTACAGTTATTTTTACTCGGGTGCCAAGTTTAGTACAATGAATTTTTAATTCATTTTTTTGAAAAAATAAAAGTTTTATTATTTAACATACAAAATACTCCGACTATATTGAAAACAATTTAATGAATAAAATAACAAATACTTATTTAATAATATTAATAACGCAATATTATTTTTGCATATCTTTTCTTCACGTTTTTATATACAAGAATTCAGTTTCCAGTTCGGCTTGCGTTTGCGAGAGCTATAAACAAATCACAAGGACAAACGCTTCAGAAATTTGCAATTTGGTTACAGAAACAAATATTTCCGCAGTTTATTCTTCGCTGTTAAAAAGGGAAAAGCGATAAAACATTTTCTTAAAAATATTCTTTACCATAAATATTTCTGAAAATAAATTAAATTAAAAAAAATATTAAACTACAAAGTATCCTCCCATCTAAAAAAATCAGCTTATTCAAATTTCATCGATTGGTCTGTGAAATTAAACGAAACGTAGAGTTTGTAAATCTCGACGAAAATGTTAGCTATAACTTCAACAATACAAATTAACATCGTCGTGTTGCAATATATATATATATATATATATATATATATATATACTTGTTTAAAAGTGGCATTAATTGATAATTAATAATCAGAATTATAAATTACTTTAATCACCTTATTTCCCTCATTCTAGACATACACCATTTCAAATATAGTCAGTTAGTTAAATGCCATACGTGAAACACGCTTGGGCGATCATGTCTCTTTCGAGACATGACTGACTGGGCAGAAGATTATCCCACAGTAGGTTGCCATTGCTTTCTGCAGTAGACTGGTTGCCGACCCAAGGCTATAGAACCCAATTTGCTTGTTATTTCACCCATAACTGGAAGGACGAGACGAATTAATACCTTTCCCAAGGGTATTTGTGCTTAAGTGAATCCAAGGAATTCAACTGGAATTTGAACGCGGCTCCCCGATTTCTCGTTCCGAGCCAATATCCACTGCACCACAACGCACATCAAATGTAGTAAACGGTTTTAAATGATTGTTGATCTACATATATTAAAAAGAAGTTAATCACATATAACAATGTTTTGCATCAGTTATAATTTCTCTGAATTAATATTGTTGAACTTTCATTCACATACACAATATTAATCAAATTACTATCAGGCATTGTTACTAACCAACAGCTGCTGAATTATTTAAAATTTAGTCATTAAAATTGCTTGTATGTAAAGATTTCAGAAGTATGTCTAAACGTCATACAAAAAGAGGGTTAAAATATGTATAACAAGGCTCCTGAAAATAGGTAGATAAAATTAGAAATTTGTCAGATATAGTAGAAAACAGGTCACAAACTAGATAAAGTGTATGTTTAAACAATCAGTGTTGGATTGATTGAATTCAAAGACCTTGAAGTTTGTATCTGTTGAAACCAGTTTAATACGAGACTTTGTAAAAGGTTGTAGTCAGTTAAATAAGAAATTCCAGCTTGTTTTTACAAAGATATTAAATGGCAAAGTAGGATATTTGTCGGAGTATTTCCTCCACAAAAACATCAGCTAATTCAGATTTTATCGATTGATTTGCGAAATTGAATGAAACATAGAGTTTGTAAAACTCGACAACAGTATATTAGCAATGACTTCAACAATACTAAATACTGTAGGGATTTCAATACGTGTCAGCGTGTTGCATAAAGGAATCTAGTTCTGATAGAAAGCAACAAAAAGTAAATGGAACGAAGAACAGACAAAATAAATTAATAATGACAGTATTTCAGCTAAGAAATTTGGATAACTAAAGAGTATTTCGTAACCTACTATAAGGAGTAAACAAATAATACGGCCTTGAGTAAATGGGATAACGAAGATATCAATTGGTTTCATTGGCCGAATTGTTGAGACGTTGTTTATATCAATTAAGTTTCTATGGATAGAAGAAGCTATTCATTTGCCATTTGTCTAAATAAATAAAAAAAAAAAAAAATTTTTTTATCCTTTCACCCCAAGCAAGGCAATAATAGTACTGAGATGCAAGAGGTTAATGTAAGTGAAAGGAAACGAGAAAATATTAGTGAGAAGTAATGAGAAACACAATAAAGGGACAGGATTAAGGAAAACAGAAGATGGCGATTGGCGTTGCATCTAAAGTTTTGAAGATTGTAGATGACAGGGAAGTAAAAAAATCGGAAGGGATTTTTACGGGCAATAAGTACGAGATACGAGAAAATAATCTATTAGAAAAGAATATACGGTTGCATGAAGCTAGTTCAGCAGTAACATGGAGAGACCTAGTTGCCAATCTAGTAGCACGCTTAAAATCATATAGCTGAACAATTGTCTTGAAAATATTTGTAGAAAAGACATAAAGTCGTCTGAAAGAAAGTGACTGAAGTCGTTATGCGAATCAGGAGCGATTACACAAGAGACCTTTCCTTGAATTTCGTCAAGAATCTCTAGATAAATAGTCGGAAGACCCGACCAGATATGGCAGCAACATTCAATGCACAGACAAATGGTAGATTTATGCATTTGTTAGGTAGATTCTGACAAGAAAAATTCCCGGTACGACACAGTTAACCAAATCTTTTATTCGTAGTTAGAATGTATCAAAATAAATTTTACAGACTTTCACTCGGAAGATTATTTCATGTCCATATTTAAAGACTATTTAAGGCTTCACTATATTATTAATATTTTTATTATATATTCGAGTTTCTCAAAAGTAATTTTATTTTTTTTTATGAAATCGGGATTTTAATCGTTTTCATCACAAGCAAGGCAGTAAAACTATTAAGACACAAAGGGAATTAGGGACAGAAACATTAATAATGGGCGAGAGGAGAAAAGAAGTAATCAGGAGGACAGTAGATAGCGATTGACATAGCATTTGCCGATGAAAGTTGGCTGGAAATCATGAACTCGGAAGGGATTTCCACACAAGAGAAGCTCAACAGTAAATTGGTGAGATACCGACGCCAGTCTAGTCAGTCAGTTAAGTGCCATACGTGATACACGCTTGGATGATCATGTCTCGAAAGAGACATGACTGATGGGCAGAAGATTATCCCGCAGTAGGTTGCCATTGCTTTCTGCGGTAGACTGGTTGCCGACCAAGGCTATAGAATACAATCTGTCCTGTTATTTAACCCATAGCTGGAAGGAAGAGACGGATTAATACCTTTCCCAAGGGTATTTGCGCGTAAGTGAATACAATGGATTCAACTGGAATTCGAACTCGGCTCCCCGGTTTCTCGTTCCGAGCCGATATCCACTGTACCACAACGCACATCCGCCAGTCTAGTACTGCGCTTAAATTAAAAAAAAAGTCTAGGTACCATAGCGAAGAGCACATCCGAACAATTGCCATGATAGTATTTGTAGAAAAGGTATTGAGAGGCAACTTTATGGCGGTGAGAAAGTGCTTGAAGCCGAGCTGCCTTATCAGGACCGATAATATTGCTGATTCTTCTTTGGATTTTATCAACGAGTCCAAGGTAAATATGAGGATCACAGGGCCACACATGGTAGTAATGTTCTAAGCATGGACGAATTGTAGAATTATAGATACGTATGATAGATTCTGGAGAAAAAAATTGTCTCGCACGGCACAGTGAACCAAGTTTCTTAGCAGTTGATCTCACAATGGATTCAACATAGTCATTCCCCTTAATATCAGCATAGGAAGTTATCGCAAGAAGGTGCAATCAGTCACTTTCTTGGAGGTTAGCATCAACCATGTTGATGGAAGGCAGTGAGGGTCTCTCAGATGATTACCGGGGAGAAGTTTAGTTTTGGGGGCGTTAAAATTAACAAGCTGTTTTTGCTCTAGTTAACTATGGTCTTAAGGTAGTTTTGGACATCAGCTGCTATTTTGATCTTGTCGGACTGATCAGTATTACTATCGTGGCAGGATTAAATGGTTGTATCTTTAGCGTAGATTCGAAGTTGAGATCTGATGTCATCAGGAGTGTTGATAATAAAAATTAACAAACAAAAGCAGCATAGAATCAAGAATGGAACCCTGGGGGAATACCCGTGTTAGTATCAAATGATCTAGATGAGTGCTGTTTTATGAAATGATAGGATGGACTAGATCAGCCCAAAAAGTTGTCAAGGAACACCGTAACTTTGCAGCTGGCGGAAAAGATCCTGTCAAAGGCTTTCGAGATGTACAGCCTGGAGATCAACCGTTTTTATGTAAATCATGATAGGCTCTTTCTGCAATTATCGTCAGTACATAATCAGCTGGCCTGGGAAAACGAAAGCAATATTTTTTGTCTGAGGAAAGGCTCTGAAATGAGAGATGATGAACCAATTCAGCATTGATTAGGACCTCTAGAAGTTTGCCAAAAAAGGTAGAAGGCTAATAAGCCGACAGTCGGAAAGGTCAGACAATTCATCAGTGTTCGTAAAAACTGGAGCAACAGATGATGACTTTAGTAGGCAGGAAAGCAGAAAGCACAAAGGCTTTTATTATAAAATTTAGATAGAACAGGAATCAATTCGGGGAAACACATGTTAACGACTATTTTTGGGAAACTCGGTTAGAGATGATAGCAGAAACCATGGAATGGTTATATTCATATCTTTCAACAAAAACTCAGTTATAAGTAAGAAGTTAGGCAGCGTTACCCCGGATGAGACAAGAGTAGAGTTTGAGAAGAATTTATGAGTAAAGCATTCAGTTTTATTAGCAGAGGATGTTAATTGATTGAAGAGGCGGGGATAGAGACTTTGCACTTATTTGATACCCTATTACAGAGCCGCTAGTAATCACGAGAACCAAAGTTCTTAGAGGCTTCATTCTCTCAGCAAACATGAACTTTGATTATTTGAGTACTTGCTTACGTTTACTAAGAGCAACAACGAGTATGCACCTGTTATGGTTAGAGCTGTCACACTGGTATAGCTGAAAATAGTGTTTCCTGTGTGCTATAGCGACTGAGCAAGCTGATGTGAACCAAGGAAAAGATTGAGGTTTCATCTAGTATTTCTGAGAAGGGATGAATGCGTCCATGCCGGCTTTGACCCAAGTAGAATTCTCAGTGGTGCAATTTTCAATTGGGAGGTTAAATATGTCAGTCTATGGGGCCTCACAAAGAAAATCACGGAGTTAGTTCTAGTCAGCATGCTGGTAACTGAAAGAGGTCTTGTGAATAGGGGGTTCTTGTTTAATAGATGATTGTAATGAAATATCAATAACTACCACAGCGTGGTCACAGTTAGCGAGAGAGCAGTATTGCGAAGCTTGTCAAGAGCGAGAAGAGAAGGGAAGAAGTAAATCAAGCCTGTTGCTCGGTTTTACTAGGGAAACGGCTAGGGAAGTCCACGATTTGATTAAGGGATTTGGCAATGGAAAAATTTAATGCCTGGATACCGGCAACATCAATACCTTTAGAATGCTTCAGCTGCGTGTCATGGTGAGTATTAATGTCAACGAAGACAAAGATGTTCGCAGATGGATGGAAAGAAAGTCAGTCATTTAAGTGCCATACGTGATACACGCTTGGGCGATCATGTCTCGAAAGAGACATGAATGACTGGGCAGAAGATTATCCCGCAGTAGGTTGCCATTGCTTTCTGCGGTAGACTGGTTGCCGACCAAGGCTATACAACCCAATCTGTCCTGTTATTTGACCCATAACTGGAAGGAATAGACGGATTAATACCTTTACCAAGGGTATTTGCGTGTATGTGAATGCAAGGAATTCAACTGGAATTCGAACTCGACTCTACCGATTTCTCGTTCCGAGACGATATCCACTGCGCCACAACGCGCATTTGTTCTATACTATCAACTATCTTGTCTAATAAACTGCGGTTCTCAGAAGAGGAACAATAAAGAAAAAAAGATAGCAACCGGAGTTTACAAACAGAAGCACATAAAAGAGTAGTAAAGTGGGGGGGCTCGAAAGATAATTCACTGGCCCTCTGTATGTATGCTCTACATCTATGCACGCGAATGCTGAAATCTTTTCGGCAAAGGGGATGGTAGCCTGGAACCAAGAATTCATTGGTAGGAATGGAAGAATTTAAATTAGTTTCACAGAGAGCAAAGATATCTGGCGACCTTTCCAAGGGAAAAAGATTCTACGCTACAGAAGTTGGAACGGATACTACGAATATTAGTAAAATAAAGGGTGAGCGGTGGTAGGTGTTTTTCTATATTTAGTGGTTAAGCGCATTTCTTTTTGTTGGGCTTTTAATGAGGTTAGTTTTGAGGATAGAGAGAAAAGACCAGCTTAATTGTCACTATCTGTCTTTAATGACAATACAAAGCAATCAGAGTATGGCTGAGAATAGAGCATAGCGTGGCCCCAGGGTTGCCCACTGGAAATACATGCAGGGATACCTACTCATGCGTGACATGGTAATACACATACCAAGATATTATGCGATCGTCTATGAGAGCCGGTTGTCTAAGCACCACCAAAGTGTTCGGGCTCCTAATGTATAATCAGAAACAGCAGACAACAAACTGCCAACTCGGTACCTTTACAATAGAAAGTCACAGCCATTGGCTAGTCGGATTATAAACAAATTGATAGTTAAATCATCGTGACACTGGTTAAAATGAAGAAAAAAGTTATATAAATACAATAATTTTCCATATAGTTATATAAGGGCTTGGTAGGATTATGTATCTTGGAATGAGAAATTGAAGAACCGAGTTCGAATTCCAGTTGAATTTGTTGCATTCACTTACGCGCAAATGCTGTTGAGAAAGGTATTAAGCTATCTCTTTTTTCCCTCCGGCTATGAGTTGAATAACAGATCAGTTTGAACTCTGCAGCCTTGTTTAGCAACTAGTCTACTTTTCTAGCTCAGAACCAAATGCAGAAAAATCTTTTGCCTAGTCAATCATGGATCGAAGGGAACATGATCGTCCAATTGTGTATCACGTATCTTACTTCACTGACTAATTGAATGATAATAGTAACCTTTTCCTTATAATATTAGGCGTTTCTTTCTTTGTTTCACTGAAATCAAACAGAGTCTCTGATATGTCTTTTCGTCTTTTACCGCGATCGAAACGAAATAGTCCATTATTTATGAGGTATTGGCTGGGAGTTTGTTTTCATTCATCACTGAAACCAAGTAGCGTCTCTGATATGTCTTTCTGCCTTTCCTCGCGATCAAACAGAATAGTTCATTATTTACGAGAAGGGCGTATGGTACGTAGGAGCTATTTTTATTATAATAATTTATTTAATAATTTATAAAATTTTAAAATTCTACAAAGCCTTTTTTCAATTAAGTTATTAAGTGAAGACTATATTTACTAATCTAAAATTGAAAAAAAATTAATAGAAATCATCAAGCCAATAGGTTTTTAAAATAATATTTAATGTTTATTTGTGTAAAGAAAAATTGTTTCTTTTTATGTATGGTATTTTCTATGTTTTATGAAAAGATCATGTATTTTACGGTTTCTTCCCCTTCTGGAAAAAATTTGGACAATTATGTCAAAACTGGTCAAAAATAATTAGTTGTCATCTGACATCTTGGCTGTCATCTTAGTCAGTCTGCACCTCGGTGATTAAAACTTTTATTCTAAGTTTCCTGCTATAAATAAATAATATTTGTGTAAATCAGACTAATTTAACTTTAAATTTACCAATTTTTCAAAAATAACGTGTCACAGATGTATAGTTTAGTTTTGCAAGATTTTTAAAACCGAGAAACAACTTTTGTTTATAAATATTTCGATCACTCAAAAAACGGCCGAAAAAATGAAAAATTGTAAATTAAAAAAATTTAACTTCCAATCAATACAATTTTTGTTTGTAATACACCAGAGAAATTTGCTTACTAGAAATAGTATATTTAATGATTTAGCTTTCACTTAAAGGTAAATAAATGTTTCAAGAAAACTTTCTTTTATTTTTAAAAATTCAATTTAAAAGTTAGTTAACGAAAATGAGTGGCGGTACCTAAAGTGGAATCAAAGATGGTATTTACAGGGGGTAGATTAAGCAAATTTGGAGTAAATGCTTTCAACACATACCAATGAATCAAAAGAATTGGTAAATCAATTGATTTTGGATTAACGCGCTCATACATATCTTGCATGTTATGTAAGCTTCTTTGGCACGCATGCGCGTGCATTCAACACTTTTGTAGTACAGCATAAACACTGACGGATATTTCTCTAAATAGTTACTTCTTCTTATTTCTTTAAATAGCCACAGTTAGTAGTCTTTATTTCTCTAGTCAAAATTAGTTTCTCTTATTTTTACAAATAGCCACATTTAGTTTCAATTATTTTCTAACAAGCCACAGTTGTTTTCTTTTATTACTTTTTATTTAAATAGCTACAGTTATTTCTCTTAATTCTCTAAATAGGCACAGTTATTTTGCCTTATTGTTCTAAAAGGCCAGTTATTTTCTCTTATGACTCTAAATAGTTACACCTATTTTTCTTTTTTCTCTCACTAGCTACAATTATTTTCTCTAAACAGCCACAGTCATTTTATCTTAGTACTCTAAATAGATTACTCTTGGATATGAAAATAAACTGCATCCGGCAGCAAGACCTCTGATTGGGAGGTTGTGAGGAGTATGAAATCACCTCTTAATTGCTGTTGTTCCCAGGTTCACCCTGATATGGAGTGGTAGCACCTATTAGGGTCCCAGCTATGGGCAAAAAGTTTATCCTCAAACTGGGGTCAAAACACTATGAAAGTATAAAAATAGACCTTTATAGTAAATATTCAAGGAATACATTTTTTGTGGAGAAAAAATTACTAACAATAAATTTTTGAGTAAAAATAATATATTACCAGAAATATTTTTTTGGAAAGAAAAAATACATAGCAGCAATACATCTGACTCTCAAAAAAATACGTATTAAACTGTTATTTTATTTATTTCTCTGAATAGGCACAGTTATTTTCTTTTATTACTATAAATAGCTACACTTATTTTTTCGTATTTCTCTAAATAGCCACGATTTGTCTCTCTTATTTTCTGATTTCTCTAAATAGCCACAGTTTCTCTTAGTACTTTAAATAGAACAATCTTATTTCTCGAAATAGCTACGTTTATTTCTCTAATTATCTGCAGTTATTTCTCTAAATAGTTAAGATAATCTTTCTAAATAGCTACTGATATATTCAAGGTACCACCAAAGATTCGCTAAAAATAAGCGAACATGATAAAAGAAAAAAGCACTTAATAAAAACAAAGTATAATCGTCAAAATATTTGCGTCATTATTAAGAATTAAGATAAAAGGATTTTTTCTGGAAAAATATTTTTTTAAATACTTCTTATAATCTTCAAAATTTTGGCTAAAAGTTTTATTTTTCTGGTGTCAACGTGAGGCCATAAATTTGTAAGAAACATTATTCACAAATGAATGAAATTATTTTAGAAACGTTACTCTTATAAAATTTTGTTAAAAATAACTTTTTTTACACATATAAACCCCATAACTTTCATTTTATGAAATTTCGAGAAATTCTTTGTTTTTTGTAGCGTTTAGTGTTTATTTTAGTTATAAGAACAAGTCCTCGGAAAATTGAAATAATCAAATTTTTCGGTCAAACAAAACGTCTAGTTAAAGAAAATATGCTCTGAATTGCAAAATAAAAATAACAACAAACTAAGACATTATTTAAGTAGAAACGTTTTTATAATTGCTTTTATGAGTATGAATTATCGATACCGTTGCCTTATGAAAGTTTTTTTGATGAATAATGAATTTTACACGAATTGTTTAAATTATTTTCAATTTCAATTAAAATAATTAATAAACTTTAAATTTTAAAAAATTCTGTATCAATTTTTAACAGATTATGTTATTAAGTACAAACTATATTAAAAATCATAAACGAAAACACTTACTACAATTCAGAGATCCCCAGTAAATTAAAAAAATATTGAATTATTTTGTGCGTATAAATGTGCTGATATTCGTAAATATATTATCAGAAATCAGAGCAGAAATCATTTTAAATTTAAAATTTATTGAAAATTTTTTGACATTTCCTCAACAATTGTCATTGTAAGTAAGGGCAAAGAACCTAAAATTCAATAAAATATTGAAATTCTGAAAGTATTTATATTTTTTTAAAACATTAATGAGTTAATAGAATATATATATAAAAATGATGATGGCGTTGTATTCGTGATGTATTTTATTACGGTTATCTCGTTTTTAAATACATTTCTCAAACATCAGACCGTCAGTCTATCAAAACAACATAAAACACCCACTTCCATTTTAAAATACTCTTCTGAGTTATTTTGAAATAAAAGTAAGTAATATTTGTTTCAATTCTGATTACTTAAATTTAAAATGCTTCTCAAAATGCTTCTTAAAATGCTTCAACTAATGCTTCTCAAATAAGATTTCAGAAAAGTTCATTTTAGCTTTGAAAGATTTTTTAATAAAAAATAGTGTTGTGTTGACAGATTTTATCTATTTTACTGATAATAAAAAATAAATCCAATCAATTTAAATTTGGTTTGAAATACAGAATATTTTGCTTATTTGAAATATTAGATATAGTCTATTAGTTTAAAATAAGATAAAAGCTTCAAGGGAGATTTTTTTTTTATTATTCTTGTATTGTAATATATTACCTTGAACGGCAAAGATATGATTGGCAAAAATATCCGTCCGTGGAAGGTGGCGGCGGGATGCAGCATCAAAGGCGTTAACTAACTTGAAAGGCGATAGCCAACGAAAATGATTGACAGATGTATCTGTCCGTAGATGACGTCAATTAAGCGACAACCCGAAAAAGAAAAAATGCGTAGGAATTTTGTGATTATACAAGTTTGGGTTTTTTGGACGAAGAAGAGAGAGAAAATAGAGATCTTCTCTGGCTGAAGAAGCAGAGACTGGCTAACGACTCTCCAACGGATCCTTCGTATATGCACAGTGTCTCTCCGGCTATCCTACTCCACACAACAGTCACCACAAAGAATAGAAATGTAAGATTATATTTTAATATATACATGTCCGCAGTAGGTTGACATTACTTTCTGTGGTCGACTGGTTGCCAACCAAGGCTATAGAACTCAATCTACACTGCTATTTAACCCAAAGTTGGAGGGAGAAGACAGATTCATACTGTTCCTAAGGGTAATTGCGTGTAAGTGAATGCAACGAATTCAACTTGAATTCGAACTCGGCTCTCCGAGTTCTCGTTCCGAATCGATATCCACTCCACTAATTACGTTTGAAGGCGATGTGGAAAAGTAAGTGAGAAGAGAAAACCGGAAAGATTTTGAATGAGAAGAAGAAGAAGAAGAAGAAGAAGAAGAAGAATAAGAAGAAGAAGAAGAACTCATGAAAAAAGAAAAAGTGGGAACAGAGAAAATAAAAATAAAAATATTTGGAAAGAAAGGAACAAATATATTCTGTGCCATCATTGTAGAGAATGTCCCTAAAATATGAACTCATAGAAAATCTAATTAACTATTTTTTCTTGTTACCTCTATGGATTAAACATGGTTTTGTCGAAAGAAGAAAGAATTGACTTTTTTCTTTTGCTACAGATGAAGGTGTACGGGCAACACGACTGAAGGTGCTAAAATTGACGGCGGTGTAAAGCTATTGTATCATTTTCATGTGAATCTTACAAAGAGCATCTCCCTTTGATTCACAAATGATGAAAATCATATTAACAGTCTTATTTTTTGATATTCCAATTCAATAACACTTTGAAAAATTTAATTTCTTGGAAATATGCATTTTTACCTAGGTTGTCCAGACTTTAGGGAGACACTGTATAATACGAATACGTACGGAAAAATAGGCAAATCATACTTATAAAATATTCTTCAACTAATTTTATAGTTATGTATCACTTGTTTTTTATTTTAATATTATTTTTTAACTAATAACATCTGTATCAAACAAGATGAGAACGACAGTTTGAAATAATACAAGAATAATAATACAAGAATAATGAAAAATCGAAAATAATGAAAAGTCAAAATAATACAAATATATTGATAATTCATCTAAAAAAGAAATACCCAAAAAATTGTTTATTTTTAAATGAATTTTAAGCCTTAGCATCGTTTTGTTTCATAGATACCGAATTATATCTCTTAATTCTTATTTATATTTCTTATTTCTCTTAACAGTTAAGATTATTTTCATACGATAATTTCTTTAAACAAAAACAAAAATCTCAATGTTATTATGTTTACCTTGATTTATTAGCTTTTTATTTTGGTAAAAAATGATTATGCTGCCCAAGTATGTTAGATGTCACGAAGGAAGAAAAACTAACCTAGCGCCAAGGATACACATTAATGTCAGTCTTCATCAATCTGAAATAAGTAACACTGCAAAAGCAATTTGACCTCTTTCATTGAAAAAGGATTCGGGCCTCCGTCATAGCCAGATTTAAATCTAGGATGGACTCAATATGGTCCATCCTAGAGTCAAATTCTTGTGCAAAACGCACAAAAATCTTGATGGTACGAAGCGAGCTTTCCTTCGTGTATGCGTAGAAATCGACCAGGAAACTGTGCGTCACTCGGCCACTTCTTTTTTCAAGCATCTTCAGAAAGTAGTTAAGGCCAAAGGAGGTCACATTGAGTAGAAACCTGGCAAATTGTTGAGCAATGCTGATAGAATTAAATGAGAAGAACTGTTTTTGAATTATCATTTTCCTTGACCAGAAAACAAATTGAAGAGAGGATAAGAGACCAAAGACAAGCCAGAGTTTTCCATACCCTAAAACCTCTTACTCTGCCATACGGTGGTTATGTCATCTCTTCAGATCCAGTATACAGGGTGGAGAAATTTTCAATTGCAACTCTAACAAAAATACAGATAACATATTGTAAGAGTTTAACTATTCAAGGTTACAGAGAATGTATTTAATTCTATTTTATTTATCAGAATAATGCCTAGTTTTATACAAAATTTCTAATTGCAACTCTAACAAAAATACAGATAACATATTGTAAGACCGTATGGCAGAGTAAGAGGTTTTAGGGTATGGAAAACTTTGGCTTATCTTTGGTCTCTTATCCTCTCTTCAATTTGTTTTCTGGTGTTTTCCAAGAATTTCTTATTTTACGATGGATTTCTCAACTCAAAATGGTTCTCTCAGCAGCTAGCGTCATCCACTTGACTGGATCGATCTCTTTCCTCAGTAAGATATTTTTGAGCTGATTCACAAACTTAAAAGATTCCTCCAAATAAAACTTCGTCAAACCTTGCAGAACAGGTGGCAAAACCGGATCTCAAACAACGACGTTTTCCTTCGCACAAAGATGGAAAGCCTAGAAACCATCATGACTCACCACCGACATCGAAGGACCGGACACCTTGTCCGAATGCCGGACATCTGTCTACTCAAACAAATCCTTATCTCAGAGCACGCATTTAACAAAAAAACCACGTCATTGCTTCAAGGATTCGCTTAAAACACCGTGCTGGTCAAACTTTATAACTAATTAAACAAAATTAGATAGAACGTAGCAATTTCTAATGGAAACTATAGCAAAAATATAGACGACATTTTGTTCAAATACTCGTAGTTCATTTATTTTTATTTACCAAAGTAATGCATAAGTACATTTGTATAGCAAAGATGTGCGTTGTGGTGCAGTGGATACTAGCTCGGAACGAGTTCCAGTCGAATTCGTTGCATTCACAATACGCGCAAGTACTCTTGGGAAACGCACTAACCCGCCACTTCTCCCTCCACCTAGGGAGCAACACACATTGCGGTAAAGAGACTTGGCTGGCAATCAGTCTACCACAGAAAGTAATGGCAACATACTGCGGGAAAATCTTCTGCCCAGTAAGTCATTTGTCTTTCAATACATGATCGCCGAAGCATACATCATATATAGAACTTAACTGACTGATAGCAATTTGTAATAGTAATTCTAGCAAAAACATAGATGACATCATGTAAGAGTTTAACTATTCAAGGTTACAGAGAATGTATTTAATTCTATTTTATTTATCAGAATAATGCCTAGTTTTATACAAAATTTCCAATTGCAACTCTAACAAAAATACAGATAACATATTGTAAGAGTTTAACTATTCAAGGTTACAGAGAATGTATTTAATTCTATTTTATTTATCAGAATAATGCCTAGTTTTATACAAAATTTTCAATTGCAACTCTAACAAAAATACAGATAACATATTGTAAGAGTTTAACTATTCACGGTTACAGAGAATGTATTTAATTCTATTTTATTTATCAGAATAATGCCTAGTTTTATACAAAATTTTCAATTGCAACTCTAACAAAAATACAGATAACATATTGTAAGAGTTTAACTATTCAAGGTTACAGAGAATGTATTTAATTCTATTTTATCTATCAGAATAATGCCTAGTTTTATACAAAATTTCCAATTGCAACTCTAACAAAAATACAGATAACATATTGTAAGAGTTTAACTATTCAAAGTTACAGAGAATGTATTTAATTCTAGTTTATTTATCAGAATAATGCCTAGTTTTATACAAAATTTCCAATTGTAACTCGAAGGAAAATACAGATAACATATTGTAAGAGTTTAACTATTCAAGGTTACAGAGAATGTATTTAATGCTATTTTATTTATCAGAATAATGCCTAGTTTTATACAAAATTTTCAATTGCAACTCTAACAAAAATACAGATAACATATTGTAAGAGTTTAACTATTCAAGGTTACAGAGAATGTATTTAATTCTATTTTATTTATCAGAATAATGCCTAGTTTTATACAAAATTTCCAATTGCAACTCTAACAAAAATACAGATAACATATTGTAAGAGTTTAACTATTCAAAGTTACAGAGAATGTATTTAATTCTAGTTTATTTATCAGAATAATGCCTAGTTTTATACAAAATTTCCAATTGTAACTCGAAGGAAAATACAGATAACATATTGTAAGAGTTTAACTATTCAAGGTTACAGAGAATGTATTTAATTCTATTTTATTTATCAGAATAATGCCTAGTTTTATACAAAATTTTCAATTGCAACTCTAACAAAAATACAGATAACATATTGTAAGAGTTTAACTATTCAAGGTTACAGAGAATGTATTTAATGCTATTTTATTTATCAGAATAATGCCTAGTTTTATACAAAATTTTCAATTGCAACTCTAACAAAAATACAGATAACATATTGTAAGAGTTTAACTATTCAAGGTTACAGAGAATGTATTTAATGCTATTTTATTTATCAGAATAATGCCTAGTTTTATACAAAATTTTCAATTGCAACTCTAACAAAAATACAGATAACATATTGTAAGAGTTTAACTATTCAAGTTTACAGAGAATGTATTTAATTCTATTTTATTTATCAGAATAATGCCTAGTTTTATACAAAATTTCCAATTGCAACTCTAACAAAAATACAGATAACATATTGTAAGAGTTTAACTATTCAAAGTTACAGAGAATGTATTTAATTCTAGTTTATTTATCAGAATAATGCCTAGTTTTATACAAAATTTCCAATTGTAACTCGTAGGAAAATACAGATAACATATTGTAAGAGTTTAACTATTCAAGGTTACAGAGAATGTATTTAATTCTATTTTATTTATCAGAATAATGCCTAGTTTTATACAACATTTCCAATTGCAACTCTAACAAAAATACAGATAACATATTGTAAGAGTTTAACTATTCAAGGTTACAGAGAATGTATTTAATTCTATTTTATTTATCAGAATAATGCCTAGTTTTATACAAAATTTTCAATTGCAACTCTAACAAAAATACAGATAACATATCGTAAGAGTTTAACTATTCAAGGTTACAGAGAATGTATTTAATGCTATTTTATTTATCAGAATAATGCCTAGTTTTATACAAAATTTCCAATTGTAACTCGAAGAAAAATACAGATAACATATTGTAAGAGTTTAACTATTCAAGGTTACAGAGAATGTATTTAATTCTATTTTATTTATCAGAATAATGCCTAGTTTTATACAAAATTTCCAATTGCAACTCTTATAAAAATCGAGATAACATTATGCAAATGTTCAAATATCCAAAGTTACAGTGAATGTATTTAATTGTATTCTATTTATCAGAATAAAGCTTAGTTTTATATAACAATTTACAATGGCATCTCTAACAAAAATAGTGATAATATTATGTAAGAAACATTAAATATCCATGATAGCAAAGAACGTGTTATGTGTCTGACTGAACAATTTCTCTTCTGTTTAAATTATCAGTGTCTTATTTCTGTACTAGATGCATTACTTAATTTCAACTGATATTTCGCTGTATCTATTCCATGCCATCCTGTTTATCTTAGTCCTCCATGCATAAACTCTTGTGACCGTTATAAACGCTTAATCATTTCAGAATATGTTGCTAATAAAGACTGAAATATTAACAATTCCTCCCCATATTCTCTTTGTTAATTAAATATCAAGCATGTTTATCATGATTGCTTTTGCTCCTTACGTTGCATCACTGTCCTAACAACAATGTTTCTTTTAAATTTTTTTTATTGTCACAGCAGGTTAATAAAACGTTCGAACAAGAAACTTGATTGCTATCAGATTGAGTCGTATCAATGAGTAAAAATGTTGAAGGTGAGACGACCTGATACAATCGTTGGGCAAATGAGAGGCTAATGGTCGTAGCAGGTGCAAATCATTGTATTAATGAACAGCGAACGTCATGAAACACCTGGATCGCAATGAAAGCAAAATTAAATTCACGGGACTTATAAATTTGTGCCAGACGTTCAAAATATGTACAGGTTGACATTACTGAAAAGCATTAAAAGTATGATAAATATTCAAGTAACATTAAATATGATTTCTATACTAGAATAAAGGCGTTGCTTATGATCAGTCAGTCAGTTAAGTGCCATACGTGATACATGCTTGGGCGATCATGTCTCGAAAGAGACATGACTGATTGTGCAGAAGATTATTCCTCAGTAGGTTGCCATTACTATCTGCAGTAGACTGGTTGCCAGCGAAGGCTATAGAACACAACTTCTCCTGTTATTTAACCCATAACTGGAGGGATGGGACGGATTAATACCTTTCCCAAGGGTATTTGCGCGTAAGTGAATGCAAGGAATTTAACCTGAATTCGAACTCGTTTAACATACCATATCTAAATAAATGCCTCTTTCTGAACAATGTTGACTCTATCCACTTTGGGGATTAAGATTGCAACATATTCATTGCAATGTTCTTTTTAGAAACGACCACGTTTGAGTTTGAGTTTGAGTTTTGTTTAACGTCATATCAGCTTCTGTGGGTTATTTTATGCCAAAAAAGTAGTGTTTTAAGGTATTTTTAAATGTTCGGTTATAATGAGAAGGTTGATTTAGTTCAATTTTGATAAAAAGAATTATCTTTTTTATTTTTATTTTAGAAAGCTGAAGATGTCTTTGAGTTTTGTATTCAAAAATATATATATTTATTCTTCAAAAATGTATATTTTTCTATAAAAGTTTACTTTTATACTTTCATAGTGTCTTGACCCTAGTTTTACCCATAGTTGAGACCCTAACAGGTGCTACCACTCCGGGTCAGGGTGAACCTGGGAACAACAGTAATTATGAGGTGGTTCCATGCTCCTCACAACTTCCCAATCAGAGGGCTTGCTGCCGGATGCAGTTTACCGTCATACCCAAGACCAAACGTCCATGTGTTCACCCTCTCAGTATCATTAAGCAATAAGGCATTATTTAATTGTGACTCATTAGAAGTCGGTAAAAAACCTATTTATAGAAATGACAACCAATCAAAAACGACAGAATAACAAAATTAACCAATGGTTGTCGCCCTCGATAATCGAAAATTTCTAACATATGCTAAGACAACAATCGCATTGAGAATTTACACTGTTAAACGAATTTCACTCTAAACCATACGTCTGTCTCTATTTCTGAGATGAGGTATTGTAACTATTTACACTATTTACATTGTTCGGACTGTTGTCCTTATCTTTATTTTCAAATTTACATTTCGGTTGTTGTACGCTCCGGCCTTCTTCAGGAGATTTACTTAGGAATTTCGAACTGAACCCTTTATTTAGACCATGATGGTAGATTGTTCTCACTCCACGCGCCATTTTACCCACTGGGCTGTAAAAGCATTGGTTGAAGTAATACAGTGACTTGACCCAAAGAGTTGTAAAACTCACAACACCACAGCAGAGGTGAACAAAACTTGAAAAATTGATTTGCGAAAGGGAAATAACTGAAACTGAGATATCAGGAAGAGGTACGGCATGAGGAACAAGAACAATTTACCCTTTTGTCCTTATTGTTTACAACGGTCATAAATTTACTACCTGCACACCTTGATGATGACATGGCAATTATATTGATTTTTGAAATTTAATCCATTTACAGCAGCCAGTTGTCCGAAATGTCATGCTATGTCGATTAAGTTTTTTTTTCTAAATTAACCTTTTGGACAACTGGCGGCTGTAAAAGGGACAACATTTCAAAAATCAATGAAATTGCCGTGTCAGAGCTTTTGACATACGTTAGTCATCAATCATCAGGGTACGTAGGTAGTAAGTTTATGAATGTTATTGACGATATGAACATAAGTAAAGTAAGTCAAAGAAAATAATAAGTACTACATCTAATGTATCCTTATATATTAAATGGGATCGAATTAGTCGGCATCCGCTCGCACCCGAGCATCGGAATCGTCATCCTCTGTCCTTATTTCCTTTTTTCCCTCTGGTGGCAGCGACGTAGATGGCCGTGTAGGCCGAGTCTACTCCTGAAGAGTCGTGAGCAGGAGTCACAGAGATGTGTAGGTGGTGGATGCAGCTGGGCGTGTCGAGCCCTCTTGGCAGCATGTCGCAAGGTTCTCTTTATATCGATGGTTGCACTTGAAATCTCGGTCCCTTCGAAGGAAGTATTTTTTCTGCCACATGTCATGATACCGCGCGTCAGACATGTATGATGACGATTTTTTTCTTTCATTGGAGAATGCTACGTTGGAGACTAATTATTATTTTCTTTCTTATGTCTTCATTTTTTATTTGTTTAATTCCTTCAGGACGTAGGCGATCATGGCCTTACACATCTCCCTACCCCTTGTAGCTCCCTTTCTCTTGTTACCCATCCCAAGCCTTGCTTTGCCAAACATTTGCTAAAGCCCATCAAATATGTCACGCATTGCTTTCCCCTGTCTCTGTTTCCCTCTATGTGTCCCGTGAGTATCATAATCCCAAAGCCCTCCTTCATCCTTACATATCCCAGAAACTACAGCTGTCTTTTCCTGATGTTACGTATGTAACCCTATTTCTACGTAAATATACTTTTCGGTTTAATACAACGGAGTGAGGGAAATTATTCTTAGTGCTATTGTTGGTTGTGTAGTATTGTAATTCGCGATATGAGTTCTGTTATATATATATATATATACTTGTAAAATCCCAAAAATAGAGAAATTAGCTGGAAATTGGAAAAAAAGAAAAATACTTTTCTCATTGTATTCGATGCGAATTTTGGGGCCAATGAAAGTGAGAAATAGCGATAGTCACAACAAGTTGTCAGAACCTTTGATGGGGTTAAGTTAGGGTCAGATCCTGGCTCCTACATCTGCTGGGAAATTATTTTAATTTTTTTGAAGAGCTAAGATGATGTAATTAAGAAGAAGAGGATAGCTTTCTGACCAGGGGCAGCGATCCAGCCGGGGGCGAGGTATCACAAGTATTAGTTTCTTTTTTGTTTTCATTCTCTCCAAAAACTCGTTGTTACTCACATCTTCTGTCCATGGTATTTCCAGAATCCTTTTGTAGAACCACATCTCAGTTCTTCAATTATTTCCTTTATCATTGATGAGATTATTTAGCATTTATTGACGTCTTGAATGACAATCCAATACTCTCCAGCAAAATTTTCCTGTATTTCAATACTCTACTCAGCTTCTTGAATGCACCCTTGGCCATGTCAATATGATCTCAGTGTAGCACTTTCCATCATCTGTTAAAATACTTCCCAGGTATTTAAATTTCTGTACCTGCTTGATTTTAGTATCCCCTGCCAGTTCTTGGCATTTTGTTCTTCTCATGCATTCAGTTTTCTTGTAGCTTATATGTGGCTCTTTCTTTCCGCTTTCTTTAGCTACCTTCTGTAGGAGAATTTGTTTTTTTTCCGTTTCTGCAATCAGCACTGTATCATCTGAGTATCTTGTATTGTTCAGAGTGTGGCCGCCAACGACGATTCCTGGTAAGACTTCTAGAATCCCAAAATTGCCTTATGTAGACAGCTTCAAGATTTTTTGTGATTTTTGGTGTTGGATTTATGTATTATTTTAGTGTTGTTATAAAGAAAGAATGGGTGTTATGTAATTTATATATGTAATATATTGTTTACAAAAATAGAATCACTAATTAGACATATAAATTTGTAAATAATATTTATTTTTGTTACTGGTGGATGATTGAGAAAGATTATTTTTTATAATAAAATTAACGGTTTGTAATTTTTTGTTTATAATGAACTAGCAGTATAGCCCGGCGTTGCTCGGGTGTAATGAAAGCTTTAAAACTAATCCATGGTCCTGGACTCAGCCTAAAGAATATTTGTGTGAAGTTTGGTGAGAATAGGATAAAAATTGTGGATTTGTATAAAAGACATACAGACAGATAAACACACACACACACACACACACACACACACACACACACACACACACACACACATCTTGTCTTATATATATATATATATCATCGATTTTCTGCACTATTGTAAGAACTGCAACCTTGAAACTTCTGAATATCGTTTCTTATGTCTTTGTCTCTGAGTGTATCAAATTTAATTAAAATCGGAGCACTCCGTCTATAACCCGATTTTTTAGATATTTATCGGTGGTACCTCGGCACAAAACCTAGCTAAGAACACTCGCAGACGCTTATAGTACAACTGTTTAAATTTTCAAGAAAATCGGTTCAGCCGTTTCGGAGTCTATAGGTAACAGACACACACACACATACACACACACACACACACACACACACACACATACACGCACAGACAAAGTTCCATTTATAAATAAGTTTAGATAAATAAACAAATATATGGGTGCTTTTTTATGGGTTTCATATGTCAATCTACAGAATATACAGTAAAAATTCAGAAAATCGTATGACAACCGGTGACAACTGGTGACGACTGGTGACGACTGATGTAACTGAAAAATCCTGGAAATATTTCTTCAGATTTCGTCTATACATACGTCGGATGTTCTTTCAAAAGTACGATAACTTGGCGTTCAAAATCAGTGAGTTGTTTTGCCCTATGAGAAGAGCAGAACGAAAGACGAATTTTGTCTGCAAGTAACCTTTAAATGACGAGTCACACAATCAATCATTAAAGAACTAATCAGTGCTCAGTAATTACACGTGAGTCGAATGATTATTCAAGGTCATGTGTATTGAAGAAATTTCTTCAATGTTATTCAAGGTCAATTATTACTGAAAAATAAAAGAGTAATAAAGCACTTGCCGCTGTTTTTTTTTTTTTTACTGGGCACTCTGTATTATCTTTTTATTGCTTTTTATCGTTTGTGCAATTGTGGAGCATTTGATTTCTGTAGAATAGTTTAATGACACTGTTATTAAACTTATCTTGAGAAATCGGGTTTAAGATAAGATTATTATTGTGTCCAATTTGATAATTAACAATATAATAAGGGCAGATATTGTTAATAAGTCTTTCTTGCATGTTACTTAATTTCTGCATAAAAATATTTTAGATGAGTAGATTACTTTATTATTTGGATATAATTGTTCACACACACACACACACATATATGAGTTATATTATCTCTTGTTATGATACGATATTGTGATACCATTAAATGTTCAAAGTTAAAAATTCTAATTTTTTAAAGAAGAAATTGTAGAGAGCCATGATCGCCCACGTCATGAAGGGATACGGCACAAACAAGAATAAGAATTTTATGTATGCATACGCGCTATTGTTCTCATTTTTGTTGTTGCTATCACAACGTTTCGGTCGTTGGGCTCGCCGACACACATGAAGTTGAAGTGTTCGTTGATCCGGGTAAGACTCAAGTTAATTTTGAACAAAACCCTTTATTCAATCTATGATGTGATATTGTTTTCGTTCCGCTAACTATGCCTAGGGATAATCGTGTGCAAGTGAATGCATCGGATTCAACTGGAATACGAACTCGATCTCTCTGATTTCGCATTCAGAGCCGATATCCATTACACCGCAACGCACATCCCTGTAGTGAATTTATGACAGTCGTAATCAGTAGGTCCATCTCGAAATGGGATTATTTCTTTACGAGCCCTTACTAGCTTAGGACAAAAAAGAAGGCGGGCGATTCAAATGATCTTGGAATCCGTCGAGAAGGCCACCAGGTGGTTGTGGATAAATAGAGCTAATGAGTGGCTTAAAACTACGACAAAAAAGCACGAGAATACCAGTACAACGAAGCATGCCCGATCTATAACATCGAATAGCCCAATTGAAGCCTTGATTAATTACCTTTTCTGGGGAACTTATATAATGCACGTCCTAAAGCTAGTAGCAATTTTTTTTTCTTTCTGGGTGCGAGCCGAATATTCAGTTGGGTCGCCTATCGAAGAAGTCTGTTTTTTTTTGAGACCTGAAACTTCTAATGACATGGGAGCAACAACACCGACGACGCACATGGATTCGGCACTTTAAGGTGTATTTTAATAATAATTCCAGATTGAACTTTTACACTAAATCTTTTTCAAAATTATATAATGTCAGTTGTATTCCAAAGGCTGAGTAGAGTATTGAGAGACAGGAAAATTTCGCTGGAAACAAAGAATGGAGTACTGGATTGTTATCTGATGTCTGTCCTTCAATGTGACAGAGAATGCTAGACAAACTTATCAAAGATGAAGAAAAGAATTGAAGCAGCTGAACTATCGTCCTACATAAGGATGCTGAGGATACCATGGATCGAACATATTAGCTCGACAAAGTTTTGGAGAGAATGGAAACGAAAAAGAAACTTATGCTTGACATCAGGAAAAGACATCTGAAGTTTCTGGGACATGTAATGAGGAAGAAGGACTTGGCGAATCCGATACTCACAGGACCGAGAGAGAAAGAGAGACATGGGAAAGCAACGCATGACCTATTTGATGGTCTTGAGTAAATCAGAAGCGTTTGGGAGGAGTAACAAGAGAAAATCTCTTTTACAAATACTTATGAGCTCAGCTCCCTGATGCCCCCACTGCACGTATTTACTCGAGCTACTTTTTTTTTTTTTTTAATCATCTCACCCAAGCAAGGCATTCCACTGCCACTATTGCGCATGGGGTTACATAGGGGAAGGTAAAGAGAAGGAGTGGTTAGACATAGGGAGTGTCAGGAGGAATGAATGTTAGACATGGGGAATGTCAGGAGGAAAGGGAGCAGGTTAGTGTGTTAGGAGGTGTCTATTGACCTTACATTTAAACTCCTGAAACTACTAGACTAGCGGCTAGATCCCATCCATTTACAGTGAAATCAATCAAATGTAACCGCACTTTCTATATTTTATCAGCACTCCTTTTGGAATTCTCTTCCTTATACTTGTTCCCCTGAAAACTACAAACTCCAAGAATTTAAATGCAAAGTCAATAGCCATCTCTTATCTTCTTGACTCGAATCCTTTTCCTGACAACTTTTATATCATGTTCTTCTTTCCCACTACACTCTCCTGCAGCCCTCTTCACACCTGTATTCTCAGCCTTTTCTTTCTCATTCTCAGGCTCCCCTGTAACTTGTTCCTCTTTCTCATCACTCACTCCTTCATCACTCAACCCCCTGCGCACCAGTGGCAGTTCTGGCTTGCTTGGGGTAAAATGATTAAAAAAAAGCTTGTTTGTATCTGCGTGGGTATTCACTTTTTACTTGAATAAAGTATTAAACTTTTTATAATATCGGGTTTTCTATTTGCAGATTTTCAAAGGAAATTAAAGCACAAAACAAAATTATGCGATTAAATGTTTATTCAAGTAAATATTTTGTCGCACAACATTTTTTCCATCTTTTCCTTATCTTAAAGATTCTTTTTTCCAGAATTTTGTTGGTTTCTCGGCAAAGAACTCATTAAGATGCTTTATGTCATCCAAAGAATTAAAATTCACAGTAAAGCGGATTATTATTTTTTTTTTTCTTTTGTTTATAAATATATGAAAAATAAAATCCTTATATTTTGTTTTGATAAGTTCCTCGGAGGACGAAACGTCTCGGTAAAGAAAACTTTTTCTTTGTCTTTATTTATATTGCCATTTTACGGATATATGTATCTATGTATGTGTGCTTGTCTGTTTGTATGTGTATGCATGTGCGTTTACACACACACCTACAGATATATATATATATATATATATATATATATATATATATATATATATATCATTAAATATGGCAGAAAATGTAGTGTATGAATTTCAATAGTGTATTTCTTGTCACCAATCCTAGATTGGACACACTATCACCAGCTTGAGTAGTCGCCTTCCATGTCAGTTATCATACAAGTGTACCTTAAAAATTATTTAATAACCCATAATTTGTAAGTACCCTTGAAAAGAATTCTGACCGAAAACTTTAAAATTTTCATAATATCAGAAACATCTCGTAACTGGAGAAGCACTATATATCAAACATTTTTTTTAAATACCCTCAATCAACATTACATCATTCAATAGTGGAAACTGAGTACTGTAAGGTTTTTAAAATAGATACTGACGCAAATTACAGTTGTGCGCGACACGTGGGAGCTTGGAATAAACACTTCTTTTTCAAAAACAAAAAATAAATTACTACGTTACAGTCAAAATTCGAGGGAAATTAATAAAACCATAGACATAAACACCCTCGAAAATGGTTATAGAAGTGGCTGAAAGCGCTTGGGGTGATAAGAATTATGGGCAATTTTTATATGCCGTAACTCCAACAAAACGGAAATATTATAAAGAGGCCGGAAAAAACTGAATAAAAAATTAATAATATTTTCCTTGTCGGTCGTATTTAATGGAAGCTATTTGAAAGAACGGTTGCTGCTCATGAATCCATCATATATATTAAACCTACAAGTATATATATATATATATTGTATTATATTGTTTAAAAGTATTTATATATAATATACAAGTATATATATACATTCTAAACCAAGTACAAATGAATAAATCATTTTATTTCTGTTTCACTATCTTGTTTTCACCGTCACTCTATCGTTTTTTTGTTTCTCCTTAATGACCTTTACGTATTTTGTCGCCTTTCCGTTCTACTGTTGATCGTTCACTGGAATGCTGCTTGACTCGAGTGGAAAGAACGGAAGGTGCGGATAAATTTTCAGCAATCTGATCTCGTTGGCAAGCAGTTCGTATCGAATGTGTCACTAACCCAACGACTAGTCTGCTTGATTTGACAAACAACCCGAGAGTAGCAGCCGACCATAAGTGACACTTTTGATGAAATTCGCCACTAATCCACAGGTCAATTCAATTCGGATATTGAGGGACAGAAGTTCAATCACAACTTAATGGTCGTCTGATTCGAGATTGCGAGAAATGTGTATATCTCACTGTTTACTGTTTTTGAATCGCTGGGAGACGTATGTTTTCAAATAATAATTTAATTTTTTTTTAAAGAGGCAAGTATTTACTTTTTTGGAATATTGATAAACATGTGAGCAACGTGAAAGATTTAGAGAAAATGGAAACAAAACGGACATATGCATGACATCAAGAAGAGACAGTTTCAGTTCCTACGAATGCATATATGCACCATTTACTTCCGTCTCAATAGAAAATCTGCAAAGGCTGATTAAGTAAACCTGGCGGCTGTGATGGACTGTGATGGGGAATGACTCGTAAATGCCTTTAAAATGGGGAATGACTCGTAAATGTTTTTAAAATAGGGAATGACTCGTAAATGCCTTTAAAATGGGGGAATGACTCGTAAATGCCTTTAAAATAGGGAATGACTCGTAAATGCCTTTAAAATGGGGAATGACTCGTAAATGTTTTTAAAATAGGGAATGACTCGTAAATGCCTTTAAAATGGGGAATGACTCGTAAATGCCTTTAAAATAGGGAATGACTCGTAAATGCCTTTAAAATGGGGAATGACTCGTAAATGTTTTTAAAATAGGGAATGACTCGTAAATGCCTTTAAAATGGGGAATGACTCGTAAATGCCTTTAAAATAGGGAATGACTCGTAAATGCCTTTAAAATGGGGAATGACTCGTAAATGCCTTTAAAATAGGGAATGACTCGTAAATGCCTTTAAAATGGGGAATGACTCGTAAATGCCTTTAAAATAGGGAATGACTCGTAAATGCCTTTAAAATGGGGAATGACTCGTAAATGTTTTTAAAATAGGGAATGACTCGTAAATGCCTTTAAAATGGGGAATGACTCGTAAATGCCTTTAAAATAGGGAATGACTCGTAAATGCCTTTAAAATGGGGAATGACTCGTAAATGCCTTTAAAATAGGGAATGACTCGTAAATGCCTTTAAAATGGGGAATGACTCGTAAATGTTTTTAAAATAGGGAATGACTCGTAAATGCCTTTAAAATGGGGAATGACTCGTAAATGCCTTTAAAATAGGGAATGACTCGTAAATGCCTTTAAAATGGGGAATTACTCGTAAATGTTTTTAAAATGGGGAGTGACTCGTAAATGCCTTTAAAATGGGGAATGACTCGTAAATGCCTTTAAAATGGGGGAATGACTCGTAAATGCCTTTAAAATAGGGAATGACTCGTAAATGCCTTTAAAATGGGGAGTGACTCGTAAATGTTTTTAAAATAGGGAATGACTCGTAAATGCCTTTAAAATGGGGGAATGACTCGTAAATGCCTTTAAAATAGGGAATGACTCGTAAATGCCTTTAAAATGGGGAATTACTCGTAAATGTTTTTAAAATGGGGAGTGACTCGTAAATGCCTTTAAAATGGGGAATGACTCGTAAATGCCTTTAAAATGGGGGAATGACTCGTAAATGCCTTTAAAATAGGGAATGACTCGTAAATGCCTTTAAAATGGGGAGTGACTCGTAAATGTTTTTAAAATAGGGAATGACTCGTAAATGCCTTTAAAATGGGGGAATGACTCGTAAATGCCTTTAAAATAGGGAATGACTCGTAAATGCCTTTAAAATGGGGAATTACTCGTAAATGTTTTTAAAATGGGGAGTGACTCGTAAATGCCTTTAAAATGGGGAATGACTCGTAAATGCCTTTAAAATGGGGGAATGACTCGTAAATGCCTTTAAAATAGAGAATGACTCGTAAATGCCATTAAAATGGGGAATGACTCGTAAATGCCTTTAAAATGGGGAGTGACTCGTAAATGCCTTTAAAATGGGGAATGACTCGTAAATGCCTTTAAAATGGGGAATGACTCGTAAATGCCTTTAAAACGAAACTGCTTTTCTTTAACCACAATAGGGAAACTTTACTACCAGCCATCAGTATGGATGGCGCTAGTCTCCTAGAGAGCGACAGTCGACACCTCCTTAGACTCACTTTTTCAACCGACCCAAAGTGGAACAACTGCATCAAATCAACAGCTGCATCTACTGCAATTAAATTTGGGTAATTGTGTCATACCAGACTGTTTTTTCTTGTCAAAATCGATCTTGCACATTTATAAAATCTACCATTCGTCTATATATGGAATACTGTTGCCATATCTGGTCAGGTGCTTCTGCAATTCATCTTAAAATTCTTGATAAAATCCAAAGAAGGATGCAATGTAATCGATCTTGACTTGTTATCTCCACGTCAGTCTCTTTCTCATCTACGTGACGTGGATTCCCTCTGTCTTTTTACAAGTCTAACCTCCGTTGGACCTTTATTTCAAGTATTGCTTTAATTGCAAAACATTAATTGTGTATATATAAATGTTATTTTCAACTCAATTTGATTTTCTTGATTTTATAATCATTTATGATTTATTGTGGGCTATCTTCCACAAGGCGAAATTCCGTTAACCTGCAACAGTATACAACTACCCTTCACTAGAATGGAATCCTAGTACAACTAGAAAAAGAATAGATAAGCAACCTGCTATAACCTTGCTGATGTTATCTAGGCAGAACATGGCACATCCCAGCCAACATCTGCAGTGGCTAATGCTCTAAATTTGTAGGTGGAGCGATATAGCTACTGATGTTTGTTTAGCAACATCTGATCTATTGACATCTAATAAAAACTGAAATGTACCTCTACATTGTTAGATTATTTTGAATCTGTAATATACTTAATACCAAGAAAGAAGTGTCTACATATGAGTATGCAGGAGATGCTCAGGATGTAGCCTGGGAAATGATGAGATGAAAAACTTATGAAACCTCTTATTTATATCATAAATCATTTTGCTGTTTCTGTGAGACAAATTCATTTAGATTTAATCATTCAGAAAAAAATTATACTGAATTTTTCATCTTTGGGAAAATGCTATTTATACAAAATATTGGGATTCCATCCGAGATTGATTTGTGACTCCCTTCTTTTCCAACCATGTAACATTGGTTGGGAAGACCTTAGGAATTTATCTCTTATGTAGTGATCTGTCTATATGTCTTTAATTGCATATAGAAAGCAATTTTTTTTCAATTGGAGTAGATAGATCTATCTATCGTCCGGTTCACACTCCACCCACGTCTATTGAACAGGTTAAGAGGCTCATCCCTTGTTCCCTTTTTAGGATGTGGTTTCTGGCTTTCTCTTTTCCAATCTTTTCACTATTACGTAGCCCCCTGTACATCATGCTTGGGGTGATATGATTTTTAAAAAAAGTATTTTCATGTCAGCTTCTCGACCACATAAATTTAAGTGTTATTAGATTGATATTTAAGCCCCACTCTTTTACCGTTGAAGTAGTTAAATTTAAGCGTCTCATTTACTCGATTAGTTTCTTTTCTCGCATTTTCCGCCTGTGGAATTCCCTTTCATTTACTTGCTTCCCTGATAGCTACAATATCCAAAAATTTAAATGCAACGTCAATTGTCAACTTCTATCTTATTGAATCCCATTCATTTTTTATCTTTGCTTAAACACTGCACCACCTTTTCAACCGACCTGAAGTGGGACGACTACATTGAATCTATTGCTGCGTTTACTGCTAGAAATGTTAGGTCACTTGGTTGAACCAGAAAGTTTTTTCCTTTCTTCAATACTTCTTGTACCCAATCTTTTCTCTCACTGTAACCTTTGCGTAATAGTGCTTGGGGTGAAATGATAAAAGAAATGGTTGATATTTCCAGAGTCTATAATGAGGAAAATGGGTCGGGAAACTATCATACGTACCGGACAGACTGAAGGCAAGAGGGGTAGAGAAAAACAACACATATCTACCGGACGAGATTTTGAAAATGGGTGGCGGAGCAGGGTTTTGGAGAGATAACAAAAAGACAAAATTTACTAAAAGTTATAAGAGAAGAAATCGGAGAGAGCTTGATAACCAGCGTCCTTAAGAAACACAGGACATAGAAGATGAAGAACGTACAAAAACGACAAGAAATCTTCAAGTTTTATTGGCTTACTAGTTTATCTTAGTAAATATATCCTAATATTTTGACTTTCCATAGTATCTTAGACAAAGAGTTAGGAAGGAAATGTAAAAAGATATTTTTTTTTAAATTCGTTGTACGGGAGTTCCGCCAAAATTGCGAAAATGTCCTTGTGTCAAACTTAACCGAACTCCCTGCATTTAATAAATCGGATGGGTGCAGAGGAATTGTAAGATAAAATTTATATGATAAAAAGATTATTTCTTCTTCCTCTTTCTTCCCCTTTCTTCTTCTGCTTCTTCTTCTTCTTCTTCTTCTTCTATGTGCCCTGTCCTTTCAGGACGTAGGCGATCATGGCTTCCCACGTCTCCCTATCCCTGGTGGCTCTTAGCACGCCTGCTCCTGTTACACCATGCAACCCTCGTTCCATATCCACCTGATTAGATCCTTCAAATATGTTATCCGCTACTTTCCCCTGTCTCTTTTTCTCTCTATCTGGCCTGTTAGTATCAGGTTCTCCAAGCCCTCTTTCCTCTTTGCATGTTCCAGGAACTTCAGCTGTCTCTTCCTGATGCTCAGTATTAATTTACTTTTCGTTTCCATCATTTCCAAAACCTTATCATTGTTCACATGCTCGATCCATGATATTCGCAGCATCCTTCTGTAGAACCACATTTCAGTTGCTTCAAGTTTTTCCTCCATAAAACTACTTAAATTAATTGGTCTGTTTATAAAAAAGCAAGGAATAATTTTGAGGAGCATAATTTTGGTAGGTATAGAATCCTTAGAATATTGCCTCTTTTATTTATCTTGAGCTTCCTGATAAAATCGGAAGAAGAATCAACAATATTAGCGGTCCTGATCTAGCATCTCGGCTTCACTCACTTTCCCACAGACGTAAGGTTGCCTTCGTGTCTTTTCTATAAATACTTGTTATTTAATTTATATGTGGAGAGAGAATTTACCGATATAAGCCCTTCCCAACAGCTATTGGGCGAAAGTGAAAATGGTAATTGTTCAAATGGTCTTCGCTATGGCAGCTAGGCTTTTTTTTTAATTCAAGCGCAGAACTAGACTGATGTCGAGATCTCACCGATTTACAGTTAAGCTGGTTAGATGTAGTCTTAAGTTCTGTGCTAACAGTTTCTTTTTTCGCACTTCTCGCTTATGGAAGCCTCTTTCGATTTCATGCATTCCTAGCCAACTTTAATCTGCAAAAATTTAAATGCAATGTCAATCTCTATCTACTGTTCTCCAGATTAATAATTTCTCCTATCGCTCAGTATTAATATTTCTGTTGCTAATTCTTCCACACTCTGTAACTCCTTGTGTTTTTGTGGATTTACGAACTTGCATGCGGTGATACACGTTAAAAAAAGTAGCATTCATTACACATTGCTCTCTCCACGGCATTTGTCAAAATAAATATAATGATGTTTTTTTACTATTTTAGAAAGGCGTTCTTTTCATGATATGAATTTAAAAATAGTGCCTTTTTCATGATATAAAGTTTAGAAAGAGGGTCCTGTTCATAACATAAATTTTAGAAAGAGAATCCCGTTCATAATATAAATTTTTAAAAAAGGGTTTTAGAAAAGGGATCCTGTTCATGATATAAATTTTAGAAATGGGGGTTCCGCTCGTGATATAAATTTTAGAAAGAGGGTTCTGCTCATGATATAAATTTTAGAAAAGGGATCTTGTTTATGATATAAATTTTAGAAAAGGGATCTCGTTCATGATATAAATTTTAGAAAAGGGATCCTTTTCATGATATAAATTTTAGAAAAGGGATCCTGTTCATGATATATATTTTAGAAAAAGGATCCAGTTCATAATATAAATTTTAGAAAAAGGATCCTGTTCATAATATAAATTTTAGAAAAAGGATACTGTTCATAATATAAATTTTAGAAAAAGGATCCTGTTCATGATATATATTTTAGAAAAGGGATCCAGTTAATGATATAAATTTTAGAAAAAGGATACTGTTCATAATGTCTATTTTAGAAAAGAGAACATGAATTTTAGAAAAGGTATTTTGTTCCTGATATAGATTTTAGAAAGAGAATCTTGTTCATGATACAAATTTTTAGAAGGTGGTCCTGTTCATCATATAAATTTTTGAAAGGTGGTCCTGTTCATCATATAAAATTTTAGAAGATGATCCTGTTCATGATATAAATTTTTGAAAGGTGGTCCTGTTCATGATATAAATTTTAAAAATGGGGGTACTCTTCATTATATAAATACGATATCAAGTCGGTCTTGGACATCGTAAAAGTGTAATCCGTACATGGATTTTATTTACAAATGTCAAAGTTTTAAACTGAGCTTACGTTATTGATAACTATTCATAATAATACGCAATTACCAATGACGTAAGCAGAGTTTCAAACTTGAAAATTGTGAATAAAATAGATGTACAGGTAACCCTTTATGGAAATAGATATCGATTTGAGACTACATTCATATTATCCTAAAAAGATGATAAAAACAACAAAAAACAATTGTTATTTTTCAATTTTCACAAATGTCTTGGGTAGAGTAAATTCTAATCTAAAAACATTGTCAAAATATTTTCGCTATTTATATCATGAAAAGAACGTCTTTTTTGGACAGTCGAACTTGTCAATTCAATATATATACAGTAGCGACCATAATATAAGGAACGGAAACAGCAAAGACATAAATATGTGTATTACTTAAAAAGTATTGCATGATTAGCAATGAATTTTTTTACCGAATAAAGATTAGGGCGTAATGCATAAATATTATACAAAGTTAAAAAATTTACATAATAGTTTTTTTTTTTAAATAAAGATTAAATAGAACAAAGGAAATAAGCTACTGGACAAAAGTTAAGGAACGATCTTGTTAATATTTGATTATGAACAAAATATCAACAAAATTTAATATTTGGTAAACATCCCCTTATTTTCAACGACTTCTCTGCATTGTCGACCACATGATCTAATTAATTTCTTGCAAAAATTAGCAGTAATTTCCCCTCCTTCGTCTTTCAATAACTCCCATAGGTGATCCTGGTTTTTCGGATTTCTTTTCCGAGCCCTTTCTCCAATTATCTTCCAAACAATTTTATTGGATTCAGGTCGGGCTGTAGGCTGGCCACTTCATTAGGGCAATTACTTCTTCTTCAAATAAAGCCATAACTTTCGGAGCCTTGTGGCAAGATGCATTGTCCTGCATGAAAATAGGAGATTCATAAAGATCATGGTGTAATCTTGGTACCACAGGCTACTGAAGAAGCCTTTTGTAAACCTCAGCATTGATATTGCCATGTACGCGAATGATAGGGCCAACTCCTACAGATGAAATCATTTCCCACACCATCACACTGCCGCCACCAAACTTAACGGTTTTCTTGACATATTGAGAAGACAGTACGTAAGTTTTGCCCTCAGAACCAAATATAGTAAACTTGGACTCGTCACTGAAATGAACTGTTTTCCATTGTGCGTCAGTCCAAGCATCATTTCTCTCGCATACTCCAGGCGTGCCTTTTTGGTTTGGCTTTGAAATGAGAGGCTTCAAAGCTGGAATACGGGCATGCAGTCCTGCATTTTTTAACCTGCGAGCATCTTATTATCTGTGTCTTCATTAAATTTACGAGCAATTGATGTAACAGTTTCAAAACGGTTTTTTTGTAGATATTCTAACAATTTTTCAATCATCTCATTGCGATGTTTTTTGGAGGTCTGCCGGTTTTTGGTTTTGCATCTAACGTTTTATCGGTTTTATACCTGCTAATGACACGATGAACGACGCTTTTAGGCCTATGGACAACATCAGAAATTTTTGAAATTGCCTTTTTTTCTTGATAGTTAGCAATAATGAGTTGTTTTCTTCAAAAGAGAGCGTTTGGCGTGTAGAATTTGCCATATTGCTTAAAAATAAAGTCCTAATGATAAATGAACTTTTACTTATTGTTGAAAAGCTCCATCGAATTTTTTAACAATGTAAATAAAACGTTTATGCAAATTATTAACATCGTTCCTTAACTTTTGTCCTGTAGCTTATTTCCTTTGTTCTATGTAAACTTTATTTAAAAAAAACTATTATGTAAATTTTTGTAAATTTGTATAATATTTATGCATTACACCCTAATATTTATTCGGTAAAAATTTCATTGCTAATCATGCACTACTTTTTAAGTAATACACATATTTATGTCTTTGTTGTTTCCGTTCCTTTGATTATGGCCGCTACTGGTTATATATATATAATCACTTCTTTTCAAGCAAGTCAATAAAGACACTAAGAGACAAAGGTTACCGATTTTGAAATGATAAGAAATAGAAAAATATTATTAAGGAGCAAGAAGAATAAAAGAGGAGGAATCAAGAAGACAGTGGATGCCGATTGGCATTGCACTTAAGTTTTAAAGATCGAAGCTGGCTTGAAAGCAAGAAGCCAGAAGAGAATTTCGCAAGCGAGAAATGCGTTAAAAGAAATTTTTAGCACAGAACTTACTGTTATATTTAGTAATTTCAACTGAAAAATAATTAAAACCCGGTGTCGGCGACAAAGCGAACCTCGCTGCCGAGCTTGAAAAGGACCTCCAATCCGTAGTGGCCTGGGGTAGGAAATGGCTAGTTTTATTTATCTTTTATTACAAAGATTATGGCACAAGGCCGAAAAATGGGAGGGGGGAACAAAACTTGGGGTGGTCTTCAGTACTCTATCTTATACCTAGCTAATCGGATTCACGACCCATACATACGTTACAATTTTCTCAATCACCATAAGAATTTGTCCATCAACACTCATACATATCGTACACCAAAATACCGCAAAAACCATACCAGGGACCTAAAAAACGCCCCAAAATGTACATAAAAATTTAAGACTTATTTACAAATGTAATACAAAAATAGATTTAAAAATTTATACATGAAATGACATGATGGGAAGGGGTATGAAGAAACAGAAAATCCCCAAAATAAAAACAATTTCAAATGAACATCATATACAGAGTGTTAGTAAGACCCAAACACACCCTCATAATTAAAGAGGCCACTGTATTCTGCCTTAAAAGACAAAATCAAGTAGCTCTCTTTCTAAGGGGATGGGAGAAGTAAGGTACAAAATAAATTGGACTGGAGAATATATAAGGCTGACCCAGCCGAGAATGAAACGGGACAAAATAACGAAGGACAAAGGGGATCTCGAACTGGATCATAACAAAAGTATTGGAGCCGGGAACAGGCTAGGACAACCCATACACTCACATTAACTAGGTACACAAAAGAATTTCTACCTTAACCACGGGAAGGGTTCCAAAGGAATCCCCCCCGATGTGATTAGCAGATCTAAAAAAGAAAATCAAGGCTAGCCCCGGTCACACGAACCAGGCTCGCTGCATGTATCCACCTTTCGCCAAAGTCTGTCGGGTGCAGCCGTTTCCGTTCAGTTCTAATCTTCATTTTGAGCTGGTGCTCAAAATATCGGATTAGATCCTGATCCGAAAGACGACCGCCCCGCAAGACTTCCTCCAGTCGCGTCGTCCATATCACCATTCTAGCCGAGGCCAGCAGCGTCAGAAACACCATCCGCTTCACTCCAGAGTACGGGGGCAACACATTGTCCACAGCGTATGCGCGATCAATGAGCACGAGCTCCCGCGGCGCGATACGAGCAGTCAACTCGCCGACACGCGCCCACAACGGGCGAACGCGCGAACAATGGAAGAAGGCGTGCGCAGACGTCTCCTTAATTCCAAGGTTGCAACGTTCACAATCTGGCAAATCCGCCAGGCCCATTGCGAAACGCTTGTCATTGAGAGACAAACCATTCCGAGCCAATCGCCAGGTCAGAGAAAACTCAGAGTTGCTGAGCCAGTCCGCACCTGGCGCCCAAGACCAATGAGAGCGGTACTCCACTCTCGACATGCCGAGCTTACTCCACAGCTTATCCTTCACGGCGCCCTCCACTAATCCCCGATAGAAGATTTTCCTAGGCTGTGAAAGGTCACTGGACCGTGGAATGGCCTGTAAAGCCGCCAGACATTCGAGCAGGAATTTCGGTCGCACCCAAGGCCTGACGGTCAGCCATAGGGTCGGGGGCGTGATGGTAAGGCAAGGGAACATGTCCCTCACTACCCCCGCAAGCAACCGATCTTCCTCCAACGCGCGCCTGAGGAATGCCAACCTTGAAGCGAGCACGTGGCTCCTCAAGTGTGGCATCCCCAGACCCCCTTGACACGGACGGAGGCAACAGACTCCTTTGTCGACCATGTGTTTGCGTCCTCTCCACAGACAGGAGAATAGCAAACGCTCGAGCGCCTTCTCATGATCGTCACAAAGGGGAAGTACTGACAGCCGGTAAAGGATCATGGGAAAGAGGTATGTGTTACACACCTCCGCCAAGCCCTTCACGGAGAGACCCCGTCGACGCCAAATCTTGACCGACGCGCCGACCTTTGCCAGTACTTCTGACCAGTTTTTCTCCAGCTGTAAGTCCGGACCGAACCAAACTCCGAGGAGCTTGACCGGCCCGTCCGTCCAGCTGAAGGGCCCCGGGAGGGAAACACCCTTCCAGGCACCTAACCGCAAGCCGGATGACTTGTCGCAGTTAATTCTGGCCCCTGTCACCTTCTCGTACCGTACAAGCGCCTGGTGTACCGCCTCTATGTCCCTGCGGGAGGACACAAAGGTCGTTACGTCATCGGCGTACGCGGAAACCCTGGCTCGAGCTCCACCAGGGACTTCAATTCCACGCAGGACCGGACTGCCCGTCTCGTCCCTTAGCCGGCGAAGGAGGGGCTCCAACGCCAAGACATAAAGGAGAGAAGACAGTGGACAACCCTGTCGGACCGACCTAGACAGCGCGAAAGCGCCCGACAGCTTCCCGTTCACCTGTACCACAGCCTGGGGGGAGCGATACAGAAGGCTAATCCAGCGGCTGAAGTCGGGTTTGAATCCGGCGGCCTGCAGGACAGCAGCCAGGTAGCCATGGTCAATCCTATCAAATGCCTTGGACTGATCTAAATTGATCAGCGCGGCCTCATCGTCGTCTTCTACACCCTCTATGATCGTGCGAATCAAGTGCAGGTTGCTCTGAATTGTTCTCCCCTTCACAGAACAAGTCTGATCCGGTTCCAACAGAGACTCGGCAACTAGCTGCAAGCGATTCGTCAGGATCTTGGCCAAAATCTTTAACTCTGTGTTTAGCAGAGTTATGGGCCTGTAATCGTCTAGTTCCCTCCCAACCTTCTTGCCTTTTCTCAACAGCGTGATCACGCCCCTGGTGATCCGACCGGGGATGGACCCCTGCCGAAACCAGTGGTTGAACACGACTGCCAAGAGCGGGACAAAAAGGTGCGACATCCTCAAGTACAATTCATAGGGCAAACCATCCAAACCTGGCGACTTGCCACTGCCGACCTTCTTCAAAGCCACGTAGATTTCGTCCTCCGTAATCTCCCCTTCGCAGCTAGCCGCTTCAGCCGGCAAAAGCCGGGGAAAGTCAGCCAAATAGCTGCGAAACTCCTCGTCACGGAGACCAGGCTCCTTGGTAAATCGGTGTTCGAAATGCTGCCGGAACGCCTCGCACATGTCGTCGGTGGACCTAAGGAGATGTCCCTCCGGGTCGCGCACCTCTCGAATGTACCGGTCGCCGGCTCGGCGAATTTCTTCCTTGCGCAGTTCCGCGCCCATTTTCACCGCTTCGGAAGACATCTTGCTTAACTTAGCCCTAATTACCTGGCCCATGTAGCGCCCGCTAGTCGAACGCTCCAGGGCCTCCCTGGCTAAGGCTATCTCTAGGGAATCCCCACCAGCCTCCGCCCGGGCGAAATTAGCTCTAAGTGTCTTTGCCTCCGCAGCCTTATCTAGGTTGAGCCGCTGGCTATATTTGGTGGCGAAAGACCTAATGGAGTCCTTAAGACTAACCCACCACTTACTCCCAATGACTCGCCCAATTAACGCCCGCTGAACTAGTTTTGTCAGCTGGTCACGAAAGTCCCGCCTGTCCAGTAAGGACTGATTGAACTTCCAATAACCAGCCAACCTAGGCCTAAAATCTAACACCACACGGGCACAAACGAGTTTGTGGTCCGTGTAACCTAACCAGTGGAACGTTGGACATTCTAAGAAGTCTATGTCGGCTTCTCTCACTAACATCCTATCCAGGTACGCTGATACCCGGGTAGAAGGCCAACTACGCGTCCACGTCCACATGCTCCCTTCCGGATGATCGACCCGGTATCTATCGACGAGACCAAAATCGCCGACCAGATTGACCAGGCTACGATCACCACTCCACCCGCTAGCGCCCCTCCCTCTATCCCATTTGGGGGTTAGGATGGCATTCCAGTCCCCAACTAAGATTAGCCGTGTTGAATGCACCATGAAGGGCTCCAACAGCCGAAAGAAAGAGACACGCTCACCTTGAACATTGGGCGCATAAACCGCAATCAGCCGGAACGACTTGCTTTTCACTGCAATATCGGCCACGATCAGCCGGCCCTCGGCACCGACATGGACAAGGTCAACCCTCGCGTCCAGGGTACGCTTAACCAGCAAAGAAACACCTCTGGCCCGGCGGCTCCCATATGCTGAATAAACGACAAAGTCGCCAGCCAGCACACACGAGTCGACTTCGCAAACAAAGTGAGTCTCTTGGATCGCGGCCACATCCACGCCGTACGACAAGAGGTCACGAAGCAGGCGAGCCGCCTTACCCCGATCCCTCAGGCCATACGCATTCAAACTGGCTATCTTGATAGACATTTCTTAGGCCTGAAAAAGAGAAACAAGAAAAACATGCAACAACGGCTCTAATCACATACGGGGAAAAAATCTCTGGTGGATGGGACCCCGACGGACTGTCCTAGGGACCCTGTACCTATATCGGACGTAATCCGTCCGTCTAGGACAATCCCGCCGACGTCCGTTGGATAAATAAGTTTTACCACCCTATATAAGCAGGGGTGGGGCAATACGGGGAACCTCCCCGAACAATTTTTAGCCATTTTCCTCAATTCAGGTGACTGTTCTTTGACCATGTTAAGTTTTGGATACTGCTTCTGGACCTCTGCGATATGGTCCCAGACCCGCAGGTTCCCCCCGGTATTTCTTACCAGGGTGATGACACCCGGGGCCTGGGCAAAGTTCCTCGGGTCTTCCGTAGAGAGACCCTTCACAGAGGTCAATTTTAAAAGAGGCTTCAGTAGCCTTCGTCGCTGCGAAGACCACTCCTCTGAAATGTTGTCCTGTACTTTCATCAGGGCGTCCCCACGAGGGAGGGCATTTTTTTTCTTAGCCCTAGAGGGAGTGGGAGTAGGAGAAGGGGAGGGAGTGGGAGTTGATGCGCTAGATTTAGCCAGGGGGGTCAGTTTAAAAACTGGGGACTGGGAAGCTTTAAGCGGGGAAGCGGGAAGGCTTCTTGCCTTGTCCGCATAAGTCCGTCTTACGGGGGACACCGGTAGCGACGAGCATTTCTCCTTGTGCACCTTTCTCTCTCTGCTCCTGCTTTTCCGCCGCGACTTAGGGCTGTCGTGTTCTTCCTCCGCTTCCTCGTCTCTCCCACGTTTGAGAGACGCTGCCCTTTCCACCTCCATCTCCATACTAGGCGAGGGGTTCTTTTCCTTTTGGGAACCCCTTTCCGGTTGGACTGGAGACCTCTTCACCGGGGTCTCCTTCACCGGGGTCTCCTTCATCTTAGCCGGCGTTTTGGCAGGTGGCGGCACCTTCGCCGGGGATGGTGTTTTATTCTTCTTCCTGCCTACCACCTGCCACTCGCCGTCCTTGTTGGCAGCTGGAGCCGGTGCTGGTGAAGCCGTCTTTGTTTTTGCTTGCTCCTGCGGTAGTTGCTTGGCTGGTTGGGCCTTTGGGGCAGGATTCTTGGTGGGGCAGGTCTTTGCTACATGTTCCGCCGCCCCGCAGACCCAACAGCACGGCTTCCTGCCCTCTACAATAATAAATATCACGCGACCCCTGCAGGTGAGGATGTTAGGAATTTTTTCGATATTTTCCTTCGAAATGGTCAACTGCAGGGTCATGTCGCCTGTTAGAATTCCGGCCTTGGACCGCAGCGAGGAAACACAGGCCACCTTTCCATAAATGGCGAAAAAGGCACCTATGTGGTCCTCTGCAATGTCCATGGGGACGCCATGCAGGGTAACCTTGATCTTCCTGGTCCCCATATATTCAGTGTGGAGTTGTAGCGTTTTAGTCTCCAGGACAACTCCAATTAATCTTTTGGCTTCCTCTGCTGAAGCCAGCAGGACGTCCCACATGGCATTGCTCTTCCTCGCCACGGCCCTAGCATTCAACTTCAGAGTTGCAATTGCCTCCTCAAATGCGTCTCTAGTTATTCCTACCATCTTATGAGACTTGATGTCTTTAGTTATCAGCGTAATAATACGCACTTCTATTTTAGCTAGTTCTTCCGGAACAGAGACCAGCTCAGTTCCTTTAATGTACTGAGCGTACTTGACCTTCATTTCGTCATAGAACTCTTCTCCCTTCATTATCATCTTTCCCCCTGACCATCCAGAGGTCGAGGGTTTAGGTGATCCCGGTCCTGGTAGCACAGTTACTGATGCTGGTAAACCAGCTGCTGGAACTGAAGGGGGATTAATCCGCGGCGGTAATGCCCAATCCCCCTCCTTTCCTCCCACCGAGGCCGTGGTGGGAGGAACTACTTCCCCAGGCCCTTCCGAGGCCATGCCTCCCAAGAGGCCGAACCACGGACGCTTGTCTTCCGGCGTTTCGCGTTTTACCGCTACTTTTGCGCGGGCCTGAGCAATAAACTTAGGCTGGAACACAATTGTCCAGGAAACAAAGCAATAGTAAGTATCACTATGGAACAGACACTACACTTTGATCCTCTGCCATTTACCACACAACACAAGATTGGTAGGAAATGGCTAGTTTTATTTATTCTTTAAATACAAAGAATTGTGGCACAAGGCCGAAAAATGGGAGGGGGAACAAAACTTGGGGTGGTCTTCAGTACTCTATCTTATACCTAGCTAATCGGATTCACGACCCATACATACGTTACAATTTTCTCAATCACCATAAGAATTTGTCCATCAACACTCATACATATCGTACACCAAAATACCGCAAAAACCATACCAGGGACCTACAAAACGCCCCAAATGTACATAAAAATTGGTGACTATTTACAAATATAATACAAAAATAGATTTAAAAATTTGTGCATGAAATGACATGATGGGAAGGGGGTATGAAGAAACAAAAAAAATCCCCAAAATAAAAACAATTTCAAATGAACATCATATACAGAGTGTTAGTAAGACCCAAACACACCCTCATAATTAAAGAGGCCACTGTATTCTGCCTTAAAAGACAAAATCAAGTAGCTCTTTTTCTAAGGGGATGGGAGAAGTAAGGTACAAAATAAATTGGACTGGAGAATATATAAGGCTGACCCAGCCGAGAATGAAACGGGACAAAATAACAAAGGACGAAGGGGATCTCGAGCTGGATCATAACAAAAGCATTGGAGCCGGGAACAGGCTAGGACAACCCATACACTCACATTAACTAGGTACACAAAAGAATTTCTACCTTAACCACGGGAAGGGTTCCAAAGGAATCCCCCCCGATGTGATTAGCAGATCTAAAAAAGAAAATCAAGGCTAGCCCCGGTCACACGAACCAGGCTCGCTGCATGTATCCACCTTTCGCCAAAGTCTGTCGGGTGCAGCCGTTTCCGTTCAGTTCTAATCTTCATTTTGAGCTGGTGCTCAAAATATCGGATTAGATCCTTATCCGAAAGACGACCGCCCCGCAAGACTTCCTCCAGTCGCGTCGTCCATATCACCATTCTAGCCGAGGCCAGCAGCGTCAGAAACACCATCCGCTTCACTCCAGAGTACGGGGGCAACACATTGTCCACAGCGTATGCGCGATCAATGAGCACGAGCTCCCGCGGCGCGATACGAGCAGTCAACTCGCCGACACGCGCCCACAACGGGCGAACGCGCGAACAATGGAAGAAGGCGTGCGCAGACGTCTCCTTAATTCCAAGGTTGCAACGTTCACAATCTGGCAAATCCGCCAGGCCCATTGCGAAACGCTTGTCATTGAGAGACAAACCATTCCGAGCCAATCGCCAGGTCAGAGAAAACTCAGAGTTGCTGAGCCAATCTGCACCTGGCGCCCAAGACCAATGAGAGCGGTACTCCACTCTCGACATGCCGAGCTTACTCCACAGCTTATCCTTCACGGCACCCTCCACTAATCCCCGATAGAAGATTTTCCTAGGCTGTGAAAGGTCACTGGACCGTGGAATGGCCTGTAAAGCCGCCAGACATTCGAGGAGGAATTTCGGTCGCACCCAAGGCCTGACGGTCAGCCATAGGGTCGGGGGCGTGATGGTAAGGCAAGGGAACATGTCCCTCACTACCCCCGCAAGCAACCGATCTTCCTCTAACGCGCGCCTGAGGAATGCCAACCTTGAAGCGAGCACGTGGCTCCTCAAGTGTGGCATCCCCAGACCCCCTTGACACGGACGGAGGCAACAGACTCCTTTGTCGACCATGTGTTTGCGTCCTCTCCACAGACAGGAGAATAGCAAACGCTCGAGCGCCTTCTCATGATCGTCACAAAGGGGAAGTACTGACAGCCGGTAAAGGATCATGGGAAAGAGGTATGTGTTACACACCTCCGCCAAGCCCTTCACGGAGAGACTCCGTCGACGCCAAGTCTTGACCGACGCGCCGACCTTTGCCAGTATTTCTGACCAGTTTTTCTCCAGCTGTAAGTCCGGACCGAACCAAATTCCGAGGATTTTGACCGGCCCGTCCGTCCAGCTGAAGGGCCCCGGGAGGGAAACACCCTTCCAGGCACCTAACCGCAAGCCGGATGACTTGTCGCGGTTAATTCTGGCCCCTGTCACCTTCTCGTACCGTTCAAGCGCCTGTTGTACCGCCTCTATGTCCCTGCGGGAGGACACAAAGGTCGTTACGTCATCGGCGTACGCGGAAACCCTGGCTCGAGCTCCACCAGGGACTTCAATTCCACGCAGGACCGGACTGCCCGTCTCGTCCCTTAGCCGGCGAAGGAGGGGCTCCAACGCCAAGACATAAAGGAGAGAAGACAGTGGACAACCCTGTCGGACCGACCTAGACAGCGCGAAAGCGCCCGACAGCTTCCCGTTCACCTGTACCACAGCCTGGGGGGAGCGATACAGAAGGCTAATCCAGCGGCTGAAGTCGGGTTTGAATCCGGCGGCCTGCAGGACAGCAGCCAGGTAGCCATGGTCAATCCTATCAAATGCCTTGGACTGATCTAAATTGATCAGCGCGGCCTCATCGTCGTCTTCTACACCCTCTATGATCGTGCGAATCAAGTGCAGGTTGCTCTGAATTGTTCTCCCCTTCACAGAACAAGTCTGATCCGGTTCCAACAGAGACTCGGCAACTAGCTGCAAGCGATTCGTCAGGATCTTGGCCAAAATCTTTAACTCTGTGTTTAGCAGAGTTATGAGCCTGTAATCGTCTAGTTCCCTCCCAACCTTCTTGCCTTTTCTCAACAGCGTGATCACGCCCCTGGTGATCCGACCGGGGATGGACCCCTGCCGAAACCAGTGGTTGAACACGACAGCCAAGAGCGGGACAAAAAGGTGCGACATCCTCAAGTACAATTCATAGGGCAAACCATCCAAACCTGGCGACTTGCCACTGCCGACCTTCTTCAAAGCCACATAGATTTCGTCCTCCGTAATCTCCCCTTCGCAGCTAGCCGCTTCAGCCGGCAAAAGCCGGGGAAAGTCAGCCAAATAGCTGCGAAAGTCCTCGTCACGGAGACCAGGCTCCTTGGTAAAACGGTGTTCGAAATGCTGCCGGAACGCCTCGCACATGTCGTCGGTCGACCTAAGGAGATGTCCCTCCGGGTCGCGTACCTCTCGAATGTACCGGTCGCCGGCTCGGCGAATTTCTTCCTTGCGCAGTTCCGCGCCCATTTTCACAGCTTCGGAAGACATCTTGCTTAACTTTGCCCTAATTACCTGACCCATGTAGCGCCCGCTAGTCGAACGCTCCAGGGCCTCCCTGGCTAAGGCTATCTCTAGGGGATCCCCACCAGCCTCCGCCCGGGCGAAATTAGCTCTAAGTGTCTTTGCCTCCGCAGCCTTATCTAGGTTGAGCCGTTGGCTATATTTGGTGGCGAAAGACCTAATGGAGTCCTTAAGACTAACCCACCACTTACTCCCAATGACTCGCCCAATTAACGCCCGCTGAACTAGTTTTGTCAGCTGGTCACGAAAGTCCCGCCTGTCCAGTAAGGACTGATTGAACTTCCAATAACCAGCCAACCTAGGCCTAAAATCTAACACCACACGGGCACAAACGAGTTTGTGATCCGTGTAGCCTAACCAGTGGAACGTTGGACATTCTAAGAAGTCTATGTCGGCTTCTCTCACTAACATCCTATCCAGGTACGCTGATACCCGGGTAGAAGGCCAACTACGCGTCCACGTCCACATGCTCCCTTCCGGATGATCGACCCGGTATCTATCGACGAGACCAAAATCGCCGACCAGATTGACCAGGCTACGATCACCACTCCACCCGCTAGCGCCCCTCCCTCTATCCCATTTGGGGGTTAGGATGGCATTCCAGTCCCCAACTAAGATTAGCCGTGTTGAATGCACCATGAAGGGCTCCAACAGCCGAAAGAAAGAGACACGCTCACCTTGAACATTGGGCGCATAAACCGCAATCAGCCGGAACGACTTGCTTTTCACTGCAATATCGGCCACGATCAGCCGGCCCTCGGCACCGACATGGACAAGGTCAACCCTCGCGTCCAGGGTACGCTTAACCAGCAAAGAAACACCTCTGGCCCGCCGGCTCCCATATGCTGAATAAACGACAAAGTCGTCATCCAGCACACACGAGTCGACTTCGCAAACAAAGTGAGTCTCTTGGATCGCGGCCACATCCACGCCGTACGACAAGAGGTCACGAAGCAGGCGAGCCGCCTTGCCCCGATCCCTCAGGCCATACGCATTCAAACTGGCTATCTTAATAGACATTTCTTAGATCTGAAAAAGAGAAACAGAAAAACATGCAACAACGGCTCTAATCACATACGGGGAAAAAATCTCTGGTGGATGGGACCCCGACGGACTGTCCTAGGGACCCTGTACCTATATCGGACGTAATCCGTCCGTCTAGGACAATCCCGCCGACGTCCGTTGGATAAATAAGTTTTACCACCCTATATAAGCAGGGGTGGAGTAATACGGGGAACCTCCCCGAACAATTTCTAGCCATCTTTCTTAATTCTGGCGTATTTTCTTTTGCCATGGTCAGCTTGGGGTAGTGCTTCTGCACCTCGGCGATGTGGTCCCAGACCCGCAGGTTCCCCCCGGTATTTCTTACCAGGGTGATGACGCCTGGGGCCTGGGCAAAGTTTCTCGGGTCCTTAGTGGAAAGACCCTTTACCATAGTTAGGTTTAACAGAGGCTTGAGTAGCCTTCTACGCTGAGAGGACCACTCCTCTGTAATGTTCTCTTTCACTTCCATCAGGGCATCCCCACGAGGGAGGGCATGTTTTTCTTAGCCCGAGTGGGAGTGGGAGTAGGAGAAGGGGAGGGAGAAGGTGTTGTGGCTCTAGCTTTCGCCAAGGGGGTCAGTTTAAAAACTGGGGACTGGGTAGCTTTAAGCGGGGACGAGGGGAGACTTCTAGCCTTTTGGGCATAGGAACTCCTTACGGGAGAGACCGGCAGTGAGGAACATTTGTCTACTTCCTTCCTCCTCTCAACACTCCTGCTTTTGCGTCGACTTTTTGGGTTGTCGCATTCTTCCTCTTCGTCCCTCCCTCTCTTCAGGGAGGCCGCTCTCTCCACCTCCATTAGATGTTCTTCTGTGGGGGAAGGACTTCTCGCCTTCCTCTCTTTGGGAGGAGACTTCTTTTTGGGCGCCTCCTTTGCTGTTACAGGCGCCTCCTTAGCTGTTACGGGCGACATGCCAGGTGGCAGCACTTTTGCCGGAGACGGCGTTTTCGCCTTTTTGCGGCTCACCACCTGCCACTCGCCCTCCTTGCTCACAACCGGCGCCTGTGTGGGTGTTACTGGCTTTGCTCCCTCCTTCTCCACAAGCTGCTGTTTCACTGGTTGAGCTGGTTGGGCCATTGGGGCCGGGTTCTTGGTCGGACACGCCTTAGCGACGTGCTCCGCGGCCCCGCAGACCCAACAGCATGGCTTCCTCCCTTCGACGATGATAAAAATCCTCCGTCCCCTGCAGGTGAGGATATTGGGGATTTTCCCGATATTTTCCTTTGACGCCGTCACCTGCAGGGTCATATCGCCAGTTAAAATGCCAGCTTTAGACCGCAGCGAGGAGACAGAGGCCACCTTTCCGAAAGCAGCGAAAAAGGCGCCAACGTGGTCTTCGTCAATTTCCATGGGGACGCCATGCAGTGTGACCTTCACCTTTCGGGCACCCATGTACTCGGTACTGAACTGAAGCGTTTTAGTTTCCAGTACCGCATTGACCAAGCGCTTCGCCTCGTCAACCGTGCCCAGCAGGACGTCCCACATGGAATTGCCCCTCCTCGCCACGGCCCTGGCTTTAATATTTAAAGCTTTCAATGCTTCTTCAAACACGTCCCTCGAGACTCCCACCAACTTGTGCGATTTGCTATCCTTAGTAAACAAGGTGATAATTCTCGTCTCGATTTCAGCAAGTTTGTCTGGCACAGAGACTAGCTCTGTGCCCTTGATGTATTCCGCATATTTCGCTCGCATTTCTTCGTAATATTTTTCATCCTTGCTTGCCATTATGCTGGTCGTCTTAATCCCTGTCCACCCCGAAGTGGAAGGTATGGGGGATCCTGGAGCTGAAGGGGGATTGATCCGAGGCGGTAATGCCCAATCCCCCTCCTTTCCTCCCACCGAGGCCGTGGTGGGAGGACCGACTTCTTCCGGCCTATTACAGGCCATCGCCACCAAAGTGGCCGAACACCGGGTAGTTGCAATCCGGTGTTTCGCGTTGTTTAGACGCTACTTTGCGCTGGCCCGAGCAATAAACTCGGGCTGGAATGCAACAAACCCAAAAACCAAATTGATAGCTAATATCACGGTGGAACAAAAGCTTCGCTCTGGTTTTTTTGCCATAAACCACACAAACAAAAAGTCTGGGAGGGGATGGCTAGTTTTATTTATCTTTTATTACAAAGATTATGGCACAAGGCCGAAAAATGGGAGGGGGAACAAAACTTGGGGTGGTCTTCAGTACTCTATCTTATACCTAGCTAATCGGATTCACGACCCATTCATACGTTACAATTTTCTCAATCACCATAAGAATTTGTCCATCAACACTCATACATATCGTACACCAAAATACCGCAAAAACCATACCAGGGACCTACAAAACGCCCCAAATGTACATAAAAATTTGTGACTATTTACAAATATAATACAAAAATAGATTTAAAAATTTATACATGAAATGACATGATGGGAAGGGGGTATGAAGAAACAAAAATCCCCAAAACAAAAACAATATCAAATGAAAACATATACATAGTGTTAGTAAGACCCAAACACACCCTCATAATTAAAGAGGCCACTGTATTCTGCCTTAAAAGGCAAAATCAAGTAGCTCTCTTTCTAAGGGGAATGGAGTAGCAGGGAACAAAAATAAATTGGACTGGAGAATATATAAGGCTGACCCAGCCGAGAATGAAACGGGACAAAATAACAAAGGACAAAGGGGATCTCGAACTGGATCATAACAAAAGCGTTGGAGCCGGGAACAGGCTAGGACAACCCATACACTCACATTAACTAGGTACACAAAAGAATTTCTACCTTAACCACGGGAAGGGTTCCAAAGGAATCCCCCCCGATGTGATTAGCAGATCTAAAAAAGAAAATCAAGGCTAGCCCCGGTCACACGAACCAGGCTCGCTGCATGTATCCACCTTTCGCAAAAGTCTGTCGGGTGCAGCCGTTTCCGTTCAGTTCTAATCTTCATTTTGAGCTGGTGCTCAAAATATCGGATTAGATCCTGATCCGAAAGACGACCGCCCCGCAAGACTTCCTCCAGTCGCGTCGTCCATATCACCATTCTAGCCGAGGCCAGCAGCGTCAGAAACACCATCCGCTTCACTCCAGAGTACGGGGGCAACACATTGTCCACAGCGTATGCGCGATCAATGAGCACGAGCTCTCGCGGCGCGATACGAGCAGTCAACTCGCCGACACGCGCCCACAACGGGCGAACGCGCGAACAATGGAAGAAGGCGTGCGCAGACGTCTCCTTAATTCCAAGGTTGCAACGTTCACAATCTGGCAAATCCGCCAGGCCCATTGCGAAACGCTTGTCATTGAGAGACAAACCATTCCGAGCCAATCGCCAGGTCAGAGAAAACTCAGAGTTGCTGAGCCAGTCCGCACCTGGCGCCCAAGACCAATGAGAGCGGTACTCCACTCTCGACATGCCGAGCTTACTCCACAGCTTATCCTTCACGGCGCCCTCCACTAATCCCCGATAGAAGATTTTCCTAGGCTGTGAAAGGTCACTGGACCGTGGAATGGCCTGTAAAGCCGCCAGACATTCGAGCAGGAATTTCGGTCGCACCCAAGGCCTGACGGTCAGCCATAGGGTCGGGGGCGTGATGGTAAGGCAAGGGAACATGTCCCTCACTACCCCCGCAAGCAACCGATCTTCCTCCAACGCGCGCCTGAGGAATGCCCACCTTGAAGCGAGCACGTGGCTCCTCAAGTGTGGCATCCCCAGACCCCCTTGACACGGACGGAGGCAACAGACTCCTTTGTCGACCATGTGTTTGCGTCCTCTCCACAGACAGGAGAATAGCAAACGCTCGAGCGCCTTCTCATGATCGTCACAAAGGGGAAGTACTGACAGCCGGTAAAGGATCATGGGAAAGAGGTATGTGTTACACACCTCCGCCAAGCCCTTCACGGAGAGACCCCGTCGACGCCAAATCTTGACCGACGCGCCGACCTTTGCCAGTACTTCTGACCAGTTTTTCTCCAGCTGTAAGTCCGGACCGAACCAAACTCCGAGGATTTTGACCGGCCCGTCCGTCCAGCTGAAGGGCCCCGGGAGGGAAACACCCTTCCAGGCACCTAACCGCAAGCCGGATGACTTGTCGCAGTTAATTCTGGCCCCTGTCACCTTCTCGTACCGTACAAGCGCCTGGTGTACCGCCTCTATGTCCCTGCGGGAGGACACAAAGGTCGTTAAGTCATCGGCGTACGCGGAAACCCTGGCTCGAGCTCCACCAGGGACTTCAATTCCACGCAGGACCGGACTGCCCGTCTCGTCCCTCAGCCGGCGAAGGAGGGGCTCCAACGCCAAGACGTAAAGGAGAGAAGACAGTGGACAACCCTGTCGGACCGACCTAGACAGCGCGAAAGCGCCCGACAGCTTCCCGTTCACCTGTACCACAGCCTGGGGGGAGCGATACAGAAGGCTAATCCAGCGGCTGAAGTCGGGTTTGAATCCGGCGGCCTGCAGGACAGCAGCCAGGTAGCCATGGTCAATCCTATCAAAAGCCTTGGACTGATCTAAATTGATCAGCGCGGCCTCATCGTCGTCTTCTACACCCTCTATGATCGTGCGAATCAAGTGCAGGTTGCTCTGAATTGTTCTCCCCTTCACAGAACAAGTCTGATCCGGTTCCAACAGAGACTCGGCAACTAGCTGCAAGCGATTCGTCAGGATCTTGGCCAAAATCTTTAACTCTGTGTTTAGCAGAGTTATGGGCCTGTAATCGTCTAGTTCCCTCCCAACCTTCTTGCCTTTTCTCAACAGCGTGATCACGCCCCTGGTGATCCGACCGGGGATGGACCCCTGCCGAAACCAGTGGTTGAACACGACAGCCAAGAGCGGGACAAAAAGGTGCGACATCCTCAAGTACAATTCATAGGGCAAACCATCCAAACCTGGCGACTTGCCACTGCCGACCTTCTTCAAAGCCACGTAGATTTCGTCCTCCGTAATCTCCCCTTCGCAGCTAGCCGCTTCAGCCGGCAAAAGCCGGGGAAAGTCAGCCAAATAGCTGCGAAACTCCTCGTCACGGAGACCAGGCTCCTTGGTAAATCGGTGTTCGAAATGCTGCCGGAACGCCTCGCACATGTCGTCGGTCGACCTAAGGAGATGTCCCTCCGGGTCGCGCACCTCTCGAATGTACCGGTCGCCGGCTCGGCGAATTTCTTCCTTGCGCAGTTCCGCGCCCATTTTCACCGCTTCGGAAGACATCTTGCTTAACTTAGCCCTAATTACCTGGCCCATGTAGCGCCCGCTAGTCGAACGCTCCAGGGCCTCCCTGGCTAAGGCTATCTCTAGGGAATCCCCACCAGCCTCCGCCCGGGCGAAATTAGCTCTAAGTGTCTTTGCCTCCGCAGCCTTATCTAGGTTGAGCCGCTGGCTATATTTGGTGGCGAAAGACCTAATGGAGTCCTTAAGACTAACCCACCACTTACTCCCAATGACTCGCCCAATTAACGCCCGCTGAACTAGTTTTGTCAGCTGGTCACGAAAGTCCCGCCTGTCCAGTAAGGACTGATTGAACTTCCAATAACCAGCCAACCTAGGCCTAAAATCTAACACCACACGGGCACAAACGAGTTTGTGGTCCGTGTAGCCTAACCAGTGGAACGTTGGACATTCTAAGAAGTCTATGTCGGCTTCTCTCACTAACACCCTATCCAGGTACGCTGATACCCGGGTAGAGGGCCAACTACGCGTCCACGTCCACATGCTCCCTTCCGGATGATCGACCCGGTATCTATCGACGAGACCAAAATCGCCGACCAGATTGACCAGGCTACGATCACCACTCCACCCGCTAGCGCCCCTCCCTCTATCCCATTTGGGGGTTAGGATGGCATTCCAGTCCCCAACTAAGATTAGCCGTGTTGAATGCACCATGAAGGGCTCCAACAGCCGAGAGAAAGAGACACGCTCACCTTGAACATTGGGCGCATAAACCGCAATCAGCCGGAACGACTTGCTTTTCACTGCAATATCGGCCACGATCAGCCGGCCCTCGGCACCGACATGGACAAGGTCAACCCTCGCGTCCAGGGTACGCTTAACCAGCAAAGAAACACCTCTGGCCCGCCGGCTCCCATATGCTGAATAAACGACAAAGTCGTCATCCAGCACACACGAGTCGACTTCGCAAACAAAGTGAGTCTCTTGGATCGCGGCCACATCCACGCCGTACGACAAGAGGTCACGAAGCAGGCGAGCCGCCTTACCCCGATCCCTCAGGCCATACGCATTCAAACTGGCTATCTTGATAGACATTTCTTAGGCCTGAAAAAGAGAACAAGAAAAACATGCAACAACGGCTCTAATCACATACGGGGAAAAAATCTCTGGTGGATGGGACCCCGACGGACTGTCCTAGGGACCCTGTACCTATATCGGACGTAATCCGTCCGTCTAGGACAATCCCGCCGACGTCCGTTGGATAGATAAGTTTTACCACCCTATATAAGCAGGGGTGGAGTAATACGGGGAACCTCCCCGAACAATTTCTAGCCATTTTTCTTAATTCCGGCGTATTTTCTTTTGCCATGGTCAGCTTGGGGTAGTGCTTCTGCACCTCAGCGATGTGGTCCCAGACCCGCAGGTTCCCCCCGGTATTTCTTACCAGGGTGATGACGCCTGGGGCCTGGGCAAAGTTTCTCGGGTCCTTAGTGGAAAGACCCTTTACCATAGTTAGGTTTAACAGAGGCTTGAGTAGCCTTCTTCGCTGAGAGGACCACTCCTCTGTAATGTTCTCTTTCACTTCCATCAGGGCATCCCCACGAGGGAGGGCATGTTTTTTCTTAGCCCGAGTGGGAGTGGGAGAAGGAGAAGGGGAGGGAGAAGGTGTTGTGGCTCTAGCTTTCGCCAAAGGGGTCAGTTTAAAAACTGGGGACTGGGTAGCTTTAAGCGGGGACGAGGGGAGACTTCTAGCCTTTTGGGCATAGGAGCTCCTTACGGGGGAGACCGGCAGTGAGGAACATTTGTCTACTTCCTTCCTCCTCTCAACACTCCTGCTTTTGCGTCGACTTTTTGGGTTGTCGCATTCTTCCTCTTCGTCCCTCCCTCTCTTCAGGGAGGCCGCTCTCTCCACCTCCATTAGATGTTCTTCTGTGGGGGAAGGACTTCTCGCCTTCCTCTCTTTGGGAGGAGACTTCTTTTTGGGCGCCTCCTTTGCTGTTACGGGCGCCTCCTTTGCTGTTACGGGCGACATGCCAGGTGGCAGCACTTTTGCCGGAGACGGCGTTTTCGCCTTTTTCCGGCTCACCACCTGCCACTCGCCCTCCTTGCTCACAACCGGCGCCTGTGTGGGTGTTACCGGCTTTGCTCCCTCCTTCTCCACAAGCTGCTGTTTCACTGGTTGAGCTGGTTGGGCCATTGGGGCCGGGTTCTTGGTCGGACACGCCTTAGCGACGTGATCCGCGGCCCCGCAGACCCAACAGCATGGCTTCCTCCCTTCGACGATGATAAAAATCCTTCGTCCCCTGCAGGTGAGGATATTGGGGATTTTCCCGATATTTTCCTTGGACGCCGTCACCTGCAGGGTCATATCGCCAGTTAAAATGCCAGCTTTTGACCGCAGCGAGGAGACAGAGGCCACCTTTCCGAAAGCAGCGAAAAAGGCGCCAACGTGGTCTTCATCAATTTCCATGGGGACGCCATGCAGTGTGACCTTCACCTTTCGGGCACCCATGTACTCAGTACTAGACTGGAGCGTTTTAGTTTCCAGTACCGCATTGACTAAGCGCTTCGCCTCGTCGACCGTGCCCAGCAGGACGTCCCACATGGAATTGCCCCTCCTCGCCACGGCCCTGGCTTTAATATTTAAAGCTTTCAATGCTTCTTCAAACACGTCCCTCGAGACTCCCACCAACTTGTGCGTTTTGCTATCCTTCGCAAACAAGGTGATGATTCTCGTCTCGATTTCAGCTAGTTTGTCCGGCACAGAGACCAGCTCTGTGCCCTTAATATACTCCGCATATTTAGCTCGCATTTCTTCGTAGTATTTCTCATCCTTGCTTGCCATTATGCTGGTCGTCTTAATCCCTGTCCACCCCGAAGTGGAAGGTATGGGGGATCCTGGAGCTGAAGGGGGATTAATCCGAGGCGGTAATGCCCAATCCCCCTCCTTTCCTCCCACCGAGGCCGTGGTGGGAGGACCGACTTCTTCCGGCCTATTACAGGCCATCGCCACCAAAGTGGCCGAACAACGGGTAGTTGCAATCCGGTGTTTCGCGTTGTTTAGACGCTACTTTGCGCTGGCCCGAGCAATAAACTCGGGCTGGAATGCAACAAACCCAAAAACCAAATTGATAGCTAATATCACGGAGGAACAAAAGCTTCGCTCTGGTTTTTTGCCATAAACCACACAAACAAAAAGTCTGGGAGGGGATGGCTAGTTTTATTTATCTTTTATTTTACAAAAAGATTATGGCACAAGGCCGAAAAATGGGAGGGGGAACAAAACTTGGGGTGGTCTTCAGTACTCTATCTTATACCTAGCTAATCGGATTCACGACCCATACATACGTTACAATTTTCTCAATCACCATAAGAATTTGTCCATCAACACTCATACATATCGTACACCAAAATACCGCAAAAACCATACCAGGGACCTACAAAACGCCCCAAATGTACATAAAAATTTGTGACTATTTACAAATATAATACAAAAATAGATTTAAAAAATTTGTGCATGAAATGACATGATGGGAAGGGGGAATGAAGAAACAAAAAACCCCAAACTAAAAACAATTTCAAATGAACATCATATACATGGTGTTAGTAAGACCCAAACACACCCACATAATTAAAGAGGCCGCTGTATTCTGTCTTAAAAGACAAAATCAAGAAGCACTCTTTCTAAGGGGAATGGAGCAGCAGGGAACAAAAATAAATTGGACTGGGGAATATATAAGGCTGACCCAGCCGAGAATGAAACGGGACAAAATAACAAAGGACAAAGGGGATCTCGAACTGGATCATAACAAAAGTATTGGAGCCGGGAACAGGCTAGGACAACCCATACACTCACATTAACTAGGTACACAAAAGAATTTCTACCTTAACCACGGGAAGGGTTCCAAAGGAATCCCCCCCGATGTGATTAGCAGATCTAAAAAAGAAAATCAAGGCTAGCCCCGGTCACACGAACCAGGCTCGCTGCATGTATCCACCTTTCGCAAAAGTCTGTCGGGTGCAGCCGTTTCCGTTCAGTTCTAATCTTCATTTTGAGCTGGTGCTCAAAATATCGGATTAGATCCTGATCCGAAAGACGACCGCCCCGCAAGACTTCCTCCAGTCGCGTCGTCCATATCACCATTCTAGCCGAGGCCAGCAGCGTCAGAAACACCATCCGCTTCACTCCAGAGTACGGGGGCAACACATTGTCCACAGCGTATGCGCGATCAATGAGCACGAGCTCCCGCGGCGCGATACGAGCAGTCAACTCGCCGACACGCGCCCACAACGGGCGAACGCGCGAACAATGGAAGAAGGCGTGCGCAGACGTCTCCTTAATTCCAAGGTTGCAACGTTCACAATCTGGCAAATCCGCCAGGCCCATTGCGAAACGCTTGTCATTGAGAGACAAACCATTCCGAGCCAATCGCCAGGTCAGAGAAAACTCAGAGTTGCTGAGCCAATCTGCACCTGGCGCCCAAGACCAATGAGAGCGGTACTCCACTCTCGACATGCCGAGCTTACTCCACAGCTTATCCTTCACGGCACCCTCCACTAATCCCCGATAGAAGATTTTCCTAGGCTGTGAAAGGTCACTGGACCGTGGAATGGCCTGTAAAGCCGCCAGACATTCGAGGAGGAATTTCGGTCGCACCCAAGGCCTGACGGTCAGCCATAGGGTCGGGGGCGTGATGGTAAGGCAAGGGAACATGTCCCTCACTACCCCCGCAAGCAACCGATCTTCCTCTAACGCGCGCCTGAGGAATGCCAACCTTGAAGCGAGCACGTGGCTCCTCAAGTGTGGCATCCCCAGACCCCCTTGACACGGACGGAGGCAACAGACTCCTTTGTCGACCATGTGTTTGCGTCCTCTCCACAGACAGGAGAATAGCAAACGCTCGAGCGCCTTCTCATGATCGTCACAAAGGGGAAGTACTGACAGCCGGTAAAGGATCATGGGAAAGAGGTATGTGTTACACACCTCCGCCAAGCCCTTCACGGAGAGACTCCGTCGACGCCAAGTCTTGACCGACGCGCCGACCTTTGCCAGTATTTCTGACCAGTTTTTCTCCAGCTGTAAGTCCGGACCGAACCAAATTCCGAGGATTTTGACCGGCCCGTCCGTCCAGCTGAAGGGCCCCGGGAGGGAAACACCCTTCCAGGCACCTAACCGCAAGCCGGATGACTTGTCGCGGTTAATTCTGGCCCCTGTCACCTTCTCGTACCGTTCAAGCGCCTGTTGTACCGCCTCTATGTCCCTGCGGGAGGACACAAAGGTCGTTACGTCATCGGCGTACGCGGAAACCCTGGCTCGAGCTCCACCAGGGACTTCAATTCCACGCAGGACCGGACTGCCAGTCTCGTCCCTCAGCCGGCGAAGGAGGGGCTCCAACGCCAAGACATAAAGGAGAGAAGACAGTGGACAACCCTGTCGGACCGACCTAGACAGCGCGAAAGCGCCCGACAGCTTCCCGTTCACCTGTACCACAGCCTGGGGGGAGCGATACAGAAGGCCAATCCAGCGGCTGAAGTCGGGTTTGAATCCGGCGGCCTGCAGGACAGCAGCCAGGTAGCCATGGTCAATCCTATCAAATGCCTTGGACTGATCTAAATTGATCAGCGCGGCCTCATCGTCGTCTTCTACACCCTCTACGATCGTGCGAATCAAGTGCAGGTTGCTCTGAATTGTTCTCCCCTTCACAGAACAAGTCTGATCCGGTTCCAACAGAGACTCGGCAACTAGCTGCAAGCGATTCGTCAGGATCTTGGCCAAAATCTTTAACTCTGTGTTTAGCAGAGTTATGGGCCTGTAATCATCTAGTTCCCTCCCAACCTTCTTGCCTTTTCTCAACAGCGTGATCACGCCCCTGGTGATCCGACCGGGGATGGACCCCTGCCGAAACCAGTGGTTGAACACGACAGCCAAGAGCGGGACAAAAAGGTGCGACATCCTCAAGTACAATTCATAGGGCAAACCATCCAAACCTGGCGACTTGCCACTGCCGACCTTCTTCAAAGCCACGTAGATTTCGTCCTCCGTAATCTCCCCTTCGCAGCTAGCCGCTTCAGCCGGCGAAAGCCGGGGAAAGTCAGCCAAATAGCTGCGAAACTCCTCGTCACGGAGACCAGGCTCCTTGGTAAATCGGTGTTCGAAATGCTGCCGGAACGCCCCGCACATGTCGTCAGTGGACCTAAGGAGATGTCCCTCCGGGTCGCGTACCTCTCGAATGTACCGGTCGCCGGCTCGGCGAATTTCTTCCTTGCGCAGTTCCGCGCCCATTTTCACAGCTTCGGAAGACATCTTGCTTAACTTAGCCCTAATTACCTGGCCCATGTAGCGCCCGCTAGTCGAACGCTCCAGGGCCTCCCTGGCTAAGGCTATTTCTAGGGAATCCCCACCAGCCTCCGCCCGGGCGAAATTAGCTCTAAGTGTCTTTGCCTCCGCAGCCTTATCTAGGTTGAGCCGTTGGCTATATTTGGTGGCGAAAGACCTAATGGAGTCCTTAAGACTAACCCACCACTTACTCCCAATGACTCGCCCAATTAACGCCCGCTGAACTAGTTTTGTCAGCTGGTCACGAAAGTCCCGCCTGTCCAGTAAGGACTGATTGAACTTCCAATAACCAGCCAACCTAGGCCTAAAATCTAACACCACACGGGCACAAACGAGTTTGTGGTCCGTGTAGCCTAACCAGTGGAACGTTGGACATTCTAAGAAGTCTATGTCGGCTTCTCTCACTAACACCCTATCCAGGTACGCTGATACCCGGGTAGAGGGCCAACTACGCGTCCACGTCCACATGCTCCCTTCCGGATGATCGACCCGGTATCTATCGACGAGACCAAAATCGCCGACCAGATTGACCAGGCTACGATCACCACTCCACCCGCTAGCGCCCCTCCCTCTATCCCATTTGGGGGTTAGGATGGCATTCCAGTCCCCAACTAAGATTAGCCGTGTTGAATGCACCATGAAGGGCTCCAACAGCCGAAAGAAAGAGACACGCTCACCTTGAACATTGGGCGCATAAACCGCAATCAGCCGGAACGACTTGCTTTTCACTGCAATATCGGCCACGATCAGCCGGCCCTCGGCACCGACATGGACAAGGTCAACCCTCGCGTCCAGGGTACGCTTAACCAGCAAAGAAACACCTCTGGCCCGCCGGCTCCCATATGCTGAATAAACGACAAAGTCGTCATCCAGCACACACGAGTCGACTTCGCAAACAAAGTGAGTCTCTTGGATCGCGGCCACATCCACGCCGTACGACAAGAGGTCACGAAGCAGGCGAGCCGCCTTACCCCGATCCCTCAGGCCATACGCATTCAAACTGGCTATCTTGATAGACATTTCTTAGGCCTGAAAAAGAGAACAAGAAAAACATGCAACAACGGCTCTAATCACATACGGGGAAAAAATCTCTGGTGGATGGGACCCCGACGGACTGTCCTAGGGACCCTGTACCTATATCGGACGTAATCCGTCCGTCTAGGACAATCCCGCCGACGTCCGTTGGATAGATAAGTTTTACCACCCTATATAAGCAGGGGTGGAGTAATACGGGGAACCTCCCCGAACAATTTCTAGCCATTTTTCTTAATTCCGGCGTATTTTCTTTTGCCATGGTCAGCTTGGGGTAGTGCTTCTGCACCTCAGCGATGTGGTCCCAGACCCGCAGGTTCCCCCCGGTATTTCTTACCAGGGTGATGACGCCTGGGGCCTGGGCAAAGTTTCTCGGGTCCTTAGTGGAAAGACCCTTTACCATAGTTAGGTTTAACAGAGGCTTGAGTAGCCTTCTTCGCTGAGAGGACCACTCCTCTGTAATGTTCTCTTTCACTTCCATCAGGGCATCCCCACGAGGGAGGGCATGTTTTTTCTTAGCCCGAGTGGGAGTGGGAGAAGGAGAAGGGGAGGGAGAAGGTGTTGTGGCTCTAGCTTTCGCCAAGGGGGTCAGTTTAAAAACTGGGGACTGGGTAGCTTTAAGCGGGGACGAGGGGAGACTTCTAGCCTTTTGGGCATAGGAACTCCTTACGGGAGAGACCGGCAGTGAGGAACATTTGTCTACTTCCTTCCTCCTCTCAACACTCCTGCTTTTGCGTCGACTTTTTGGGTTGTCGCATTCTTCCTCTTCGTCCCTCCCTCTCTTCAGGGAGGCCGCTCTCTCCACCTCCATTAGATGTTCTTCTGTGGGGGAAGGACTTCTCGCCTTCCTCTCTTTGGGAGGAGACTTCTTTTTGGGCGCCTCCTTTGCTGTTACGGGCGCCTCCTTTGCTGTTACGGGCGACATGCCAGGTGGCAGCACTTTTGCCGGAGACGGCGTTTTCGCCTTTTTCCGGCTCACCACCTGCCACTCGCCCTCCTTGCTCACAACCGGCGCCTGTGTGGGTGTTACCGGCTTTGCTCCCTCCTTCTCCACAAGCTGCTGTTTCACTGGTTGAGCTGGTTGGGCCATTGGGGCCGGGTTCTTGGTCGGACACGCCTTAGCGACGTGATCCGCGGCCCCGCAGACCCAACAGCATGGCTTCCTCCCTTCGACGATGATAAAAATCCTTCGTCCCCTGCAGGTGAGGATATTGGGGATTTTCCCGATATTTTCCTTGGACGCCGTCACCTGCAGGGTCATATCGCCAGTTAAAATGCCAGCTTTTGACCGCAGCGAGGAGACAGAGGCCACCTTTCCGAAAGCAGCGAAAAAGGCGCCAACGTGGTCTTCATCAATTTCCATGGGGACGCCATGCAGTGTGACCTTCACCTTTCGGGCACCCATGTACTCAGTACTAGACTGGAGCGTTTTAGTTTCCAGTACCGCATTGACTAAGCGCTTCGCCTCGTCGACCGTGCCCAGCAGGACGTCCCACATGGAATTGCCCCTCCTCGCCACGGCCCTGGCTTTAATATTTAAAGCTTTCAATGCTTCTTCAAACACGTCCCTCGAGACTCCCACCAACTTGTGCGTTTTGCTATCCTTCGCAAACAAGGTGATGATTCTCGTCTCGATTTCAGCTAGTTTGTCCGGCACAGAGACCAGCTCTGTGCCCTTAATATACTCCGCATATTTAGCTCGCATTTCTTCGTAGTATTTCTCATCCTTGCTTGCCATTATGCTGGTCGTCTTAATCCCTGTCCACCCCGAAGTGGAAGGTATGGGGGATCCTGGAGCTGAAGGGGGATTAATCCGAGGCAGTAATGCCCAATCCCCCTCCTTTCCTCCCACCGAGGCCGTGGTGGGAGGACCGACTTCTTCCGGCCTATTACAGGCCATCGCCACCAAAGTGGCCGAACAACGGGTAGTTGCAATCCGGTGTTTCGCGTTGTTTAGACGCTACTTTGCGCTGGCCCGAGCAATAAACTCGGGCTGGAATGCAACAAACCCAAAAACCAAATTGATAGCTAATATCACGGAGGAACAAAAGCTTCGCTCTGGTTTTTTTGCCATAAACCACACAAACAAAAAGTCTGGGAGGGGATGGCTAGTTTTATTTATTCTTTAAATACAAAGAATTATGGCACAAGGCCGAAAAATGGGAGGGGGAACAAAACTTGGGGTGGTCTTCAGTACACTATCTTATACCTAGCTAATCGGATTCACGACCCATACATACGTTACAATTTTCTCAATCACCATAAGAATTTGTCCATCAACACTCATACATATCGTACACCAAAATACCGCAAACTCCATACCAGGGACCTACAAAACGCCCCAAATGTACATAAAAATTTGTAACTATTTACAAATATAATACAAAAATAGATTTAAAAATTTATACATGAAATGACATGATGGGAAGGGGGAATGAAGAAACAAAAATCCCCAAAACAAAAACAATGTCAAATGAAAACATATACATAGTGTTAGTAAGACCCAAACACACCCTCATAATTAAAGAGGCCACTGTATTCTGCCTTAAAAGGCAAAATCAAGTAGCTCTCTTTCTACAGGGGATGGGAGAAGCAGGTTAAAAATAAATTGGACTGGGGAATATATAAGGCTGACCCAGCCGAGAGTAAAACGGGACAAAATAACGATGGACAAAGGGGATCTCGAACTGGATCATAACAAAAGCATTGGAGCCGGGAACAGGCTAGGACAACCCATACACTCACATTAACTAGGTACACAAAAGAATTTCTACCTTAACCACGGGAAGGGTTCCAAAGGAATCCCCCCCGATGTGATTAGCAGATCTAAAAAAGAAAATCAAGGCTAGCCCCGGTCACACGAACCAGGCTCGCTGCATGTATCCACCTTTCGCAAAAGTCTGTCGGGTGCAGCCGTTTCCGTTCAGTTCTAATCTTCATTTTGAGCTGGTGCTCAAAATATCGGATTAGATCCTGATCCGAAAGACGGCCGCCCCGCAAGACTTCCTCCAGTCGCGTCGTCCATATCACCATTCTAGCCGAAGGCCAGCAGCGTCAGAAACACCATCCGCTTCACTCCAGAGTACGGGGGCAACACATTGTCCACAGCGTATGCGCGATCAATGAGCACGAGCTCCCGCGGCGCGATACGAGCAGTCAACTCGCCGACACGCGCCCACAACGGGCGAACGCGCGAACAATGGAAGAAGGCGTGCGCAGACGTCTCCCTAATTCCAAGGTTGCAACGTTCACAATCTGGCAAATCCGCCAGGCCCATTGCGAAACGCTTGTCATTGAGAGACAAACCATTCCGAGCCAATCGCCAGGTCAGAGAAAACTCAGAGTTGCTGAGCCAGTCCGCACCTGGCGCCCAAGACCAATGAGAGCGGTACTCCACTCTCGACATGCCGAGCTTACTCCACAGCTTATCCTTCACGGCGCCCTCCACTAATCCCCGATAGAAGATTTTCCTAGGCTGTGAAAGGTCACTGGACCGTGGAATGGCCTGTAAAGCCGCCAGACATTCGAGGAGGAATTTCGGTCGCACCCAAGGCCTGACGGTCAGCCATAGGGTCGGGGGCGTGATGGTAAGGCAAGGGAACATGTCCCTCACTACCCCCGCAAGCAACCGATCTTCCTCTAACGCGCGCCTGAGGAATGCCAACCTTGAAGCGAGCACGTGGCTCCTCAAGTGTGGCATCCCCAGACCCCCTTGACACGGACGGAGGCAACAGACTCCTTTGTCGACCATGTGTTTGCGTCCTCTCCAAAGACAGGAGAATAGCAAACGCTCGAGCGCCTTCTCATGATCGTCACAAAGGGGAAGTACTGACAGCCGGTAAAGGATCATGGGAAAGAGGTATGTGTTACACACCTCCGCCAAGCCCTTCACGGAGAGACCCCGTCGACGCCAAATCTTGACCGACGCGCCGACCTTTGCCAGTACTTCTGACCAGTTTTTCTCCAGCTGTAAGTCCGGACCGAACCAAACTCCGAGGAGCTTGACCGGCCCGTCCGTCCAGCTGAAGGGCCCCGGGAGGGAAACTCCCTTCCAGGCACCTAACCGCAAGCCGGATGACTTGTCGCAGTTAATTCTGGCCCCTGTCACCTTCTCGTACCGTACAAGCGCCTGGTGTACCGCCTCTATGTCCCTGCGGGAGGACACAAAGGTCGTTACGTCATCGGCGTACGCAGAAACCCTGGCTCGAGCTCCGCCAGGGACTTCAATTCCACGCAGGACCGGACTGCCCGTCTCGTCCCTTAGCCGGCGAAGGAGGGGCTCCAACGCCAAGACATAAAGGAGAGAAGACAGTGGACAACCCTGTCGGACCGACCTAGACAGCGCGAAAGCGCCCGACAGCTTCCCGTTCACCTGTACCACAGCCCGGGGGGAGCGATACAGAAGGCTAATCCAGCGGCTGAAGTCGGGTTTGAATCCGGCGGCCTGCAGGACAGCAGCCAGGTAGCCATGGTCAATCCTATCAAATGCCTTGGACTGATCTAAATTGATCAGCGCGGCCTCATCGTCGTCTTCTACACCCTCTATGATCGTGCGAATCAAGTGCAGGTTGCTCTGAATTGTTCTCCCCTTCACAGAACAAGTCTGATCCGGTTCCAACAGAGACTCGGCAACTAGCTGCAAGCGATTCGTCAGGATCTTGGCCAAAATCTTTAACTCTGTGTTTAGCAGAGTTATGGGCCTGTAATCGTCTAGTTCCCTCCCAACCTTCTTGCCTTTTCTCAACAGCGTGATCACGCCCCTGGTGATCCGACCGGGGATGGACCCCTGCCGAAACCAGTGGTTGAACACGACTGCCAAGAGCGGGACAAAAAGGTGCGACATCCTCAAGTACAATTCATAGGGCAAACCATCCAAACCTGGCGACTTGCCACTGCCGACCTTCTTCAAAGCCACGTAGATTTCGTCCTCCGTAATCTCCCCTTCGCAGCTAGCCGCTTCAGCCGGCAAAAGCCGGGGAAAGTCAGCCAAATAGCTGCGAAAGTCCTCGTCACGGAGACCAGGCTCCTTGGTAAATCGGTGTTCGAAATGCTGCCGGAACGCCTCGCACATGTCGTCGGTCGACCTAAGGAGATGTCCCTCCGGGTCGCGTACCTCTCGAATGTACCGGTCGCCGGCTCGGCGAATTTCTTCCTTGCGCAGTTCCGCGCCCATTTTCACAGCTTCGGAAGACATCTTGCTTAACTTAGCCCTAATTACCTGGCCCATGTAGCGCCCGCTAGTCGAACGCTCCAGGGCCTCCCTGGCTAAGGCTATTTCTAGGGAATCCCCACCAGCCTCCGCCCGGGCGAAATTAGCTCTAAGTGTCTTTGCCTCCGCAGCCTTATCTAGGTTGAGCCGCTGGCTATATTTGGTGGCGAAAGACCTAATGGAGTCCTTAAGACTAACCCACCACTTACTCCCAATGACTCGCCCAATTAACGCCCGCTGAACTAGTTTTGTCAGCTGGTCACGAAAGTCCCGCCTGTCCAGTAAGGACTGGTTGAACTTCCAATAACCAGCCAACCTAGGCCTAAAATCTAACACCACACGGGCACAAACGAGTTTGTGATCCGTGTAGCCTAACCAGTGGAACGTTGGACATTCTAAGAAGTCTATGTCGGCTTCTCTTACTAACACCCTATCCAGGTACGCTGATACCCGGGTAGAGGGCCAACTACGCGTCCACGTCCACATGCTCCCTTCCGGATGATCGACCCGGTATCTATCGACGAGACCAAAATCGCCGACCAAGATTGACCAGGCTACGATCACCACTCCACCCGCTAGCGCCCCTCCCTCTATCCCATTTGGGGGTTAGGATGGCATTCCAGTCCCCAACTAAGATTAGCCGTGTTGAATGCACCATGAAGGGCTCCAACAGCCGAAAGAAAGAGACACGCTCACCTTGAACATTGGGCGCATAAACCGCAATCAGCCGGAACGACTTGCTTTTCACTGCAATATCGGCCACGATCAGCCGGCCCTCGGCACCGACATGGACAAGGTCAACCCTCGCGTCCAGGGTACGCTTAACCAGCAAAGAAACACCTCTGGCCCGCCGGCTCCCATATGCTGAATAAACGACAAAGTCGTCATCCAGCACACACGAGTCGACTTCGCAAACAAAGTGAGTCTCTTGGATCGCGGCCACATCCACGCCGTACGACAAGAGGTCACGAAGCAGGCGAGCCGCCTTACCCCGATCCCTCAGGCCATACGCATTCAAACTGGCTATCTTGAATAGACATTTCTTAGGCCTGAAAAAGAGAACAAGAAAAACATGCAACAACGGCTCTAATCACATACGGGGAAAAAATCTCTGGTGGCTGGGACCCCGACGGACTGTCCTAGGGACCCTGTACCAACATCGGACGTAATCCGTCCGTCCAGGACAATACCGCCGACGTCCGTAGGGTAAGTGAGTTTTATTACCCTATATAAGCATGGGTGGATCAAAATCGGGAACCTCCCAGCACAATTTCTAGCCATTTTTTTTAATTCAGGGGTGCCTTCCTGCACCATTCTAATATTTGAGTAATGTTTTTTAACCTGAGCTATGTGGTCCCAGACCCTCAGGTTGCCTCCTGTGTTACGTATCAGGGTAATGACACCTGGGGCCTGGGAAAAGTTCCTAGGGTTGTCCGTGGATAGTCCTTTCACCGAAGTAAGCTTTAGGAGTGGTTTGAGCAAATTTCTCCTTTGCGATGACCACTCTAACCCAATGTCTTCATTAATTTTCATGAGGGCATCCCCATGAGGGAGGGCATTTTTCTTTTTATGCCGAGTAGGGGCCGGAACAGGAGAAGGGGAGGGAGAGGGAGTAGTGGATCTTCTCAAGGGGGTCAGCTCGAAGGTCGGGGACTGGGACACCTTCTGTGGAGAAGAGGGCAGGCTCCTGGCTTTCTGCGCATAGGAGCACCTAACTGGGGAAACCGGAAGAGATGTACATTTATCCCTGTGTCTTCTTCGTTCCACGCTCCTACTCCTCCGTCGACTCTTGGGTTTATCGTGCTGCTCTTCCTCGTCGTCTCTTCCGCGTTTTAAGGACGCCGACCTTTCCACGTCCATTTCCTCCACCTTCTTGGGGGAGGGACTCCTTTTCTGTACATGTTTGGCCGGCGTTTTGGCGGGAGGGGAGACCTCTACCGGGGGCTCCTTTTGTTTTTCCGGCTCCCCGCCCAGAGGCGGCGCTTTTGCCGGGCACGCCTTCTGTTTAGCTGGGGACGCTGCTTTTGCCGGAGTCTGTTTTGGAGGCGTCTTGACAGGGGGCGGCACCTTCGCGGGGGAAGGAGTCTTCGCCTTCTTTCTGCCGACCACCTGCCACTCGCCCTCCTTGCTCACAACCGGCGCCTGTGTGGGTGTTACCGGCTTTGCTCCCTCCTTCTCCACAAGCTGCTGTTTCACTGGTTGAGCTGGTTGGGCCATTGGGGCCGGGTTCTTGGTCGGACACGCCTTAGCGACGTGATCCGCGGCCCCGCAGACCCAACAGCATGGCTTCCTCCCTTCGACGATGATAAAAATCCTTCGTCCCCTGCAGGTGAGGATATTGGGGATTTTCCCGATATTTTCCTTGGACGCCGTCACCTGCAGGGTCATATCGCCAGTTAAAATGCCAGCTTTTGACCGCAGCGAGGAGACAGAGGCCACCTTTCCGAAAGCAGCGAAAAAGGCGCCAACGTGGTCTTCATCAATTTCCATTGGGGACGCCATGCAGTGTGACCTTCACCTTTCGGGCACCCATGTACTCAGTACTAGACTGGAGCGTTTTAGTTTCCAGTACCGCATTGACTAAGCGCTTCGCCTCGTCGACCGTGCCCAGCAGGACGTCCCACATGGAATTGCCCCTCCTCGCCACGGCCCTGGCTTTAATATTTAAAGCTTTCAATGCTTCTTCAAACACGTCCCTCGAGACTCCCACCAACTTGTGCGTTTTGCTATCCTTCGCAAACAAGGTGATGATTCTCGTCTCGATTTCAGCTAGTTTGTCCGGCACAGAGACCAGCTCTGTGCCCTTAATATACTCCGCATATTTAGCTCGCATTTCTTCGTAGTATTTCTCATCCTTGCTTGCCATTATGCTGGTCGTCTTAATCCCTGTCCACCCCGAAGTGGAAGGTATGGGGGATCCTGGAGCTGAAGGGGGATTAATCCGAGGCGGTAATGCCCAATCCCCCTCCTTTCCCTCCCACCGAGGCCGTGGTGGGAGGACCGACTTCTTCCGGCCTATTACAGGCCATCGCCACCAAAGTGGCCGAACAACCGGGTAGTTGCAATCCGGTGTTTCGCGTTGTTTAGACGCTACTTTGCGCTGGCCCGAGCAATAAACTCGGGCTGGAATGCAACAAACCCAAAAACCAAATTGATAGCTAATATCACGGAGGAACAAAAGCTTCGCTCTGGTTTTTTTGCCATAAACCACACAAACAAAAAGTCTGGGGGGGGAGGGGATGGCTAGTTTTATTTATTCTTTAAATACAAAGAATTATGGCACAAGGCCGAAAAATGGGAGGGGGAACAAAACTTGGGGTGGTCTTCAGTACACTATCTTATACCTAGCTAATCGGATTCACGACCCATACATACGTTACAATTTTCTCAATCACCATAAGAATTTGTCCATCAACACTCAAAAATACCGCAAACTCCATACCAGGGACCTACAAAACGCCCCAAATGTACATAAAAATTTGTAACTATTTACAAATATAATACAAAAATAGATTTAAAAATTTATACATGAAATGACATGATGGGAAGGGGGAATGAAGAAACAAAAATCCCCAAAACAAAAACAATGTCAAATGAAAACATATACATAGTGTTAGTAAGACCCAAACACACCCTCATAATTAAAGAGGCCACTGTATTCTGCCTTAAAAGGCAAAATCAAGTAGCTCTCTTTCTACAGGGGATGGGAGAAGCAGGTTAAAAATAAATTGGACTGGGGAATATATAAGGCTGACCCAGCCGAGAGTAAAACGGGACAAAATAACGATGGACAAAGGGGATCTCGAACTGGATCATAACAAAAGCATTGGAGCCGGGAACAGGCTAGGACAACCCATACACTCACATTAACTAGGTACACAAAAGAATTTCTACCTTAACCACGGGAAGGGTTCCAAAGGAATCCCCCCCGATGTGATTAGCAGATCTAAAAAAGAAAATCAAGGCTAGCCCCGGTCACACGAACCAGGCTCGCTGCATGTATCCACCTTTCGCAAAAGTCTGTCGGGTGCAGCCGTTTCCGTTCAGTTCTAATCTTCATTTTGAGCTGGTGCTCAAAATATCGGATTAGATCCTGATCCGAAAGACGACCGCCCCGCAAGACTTCCTCCAGTCGCGTCGTCCATATCACCATTCTAGCCGAAGCCAGCAGCGTCAGAAACACCATCCGCTTCACTCCAGAGTACGGGGGCAACACATTGTCCACAGCGTATGCGCGATCAATGAGCACGAGCTCCCGCGGCGCGATACGAGCAGTCAACTCGCCGACACGCGCCCACAACGGGCGAACGCGCGAACAATGGAAGAAGGCGTGCGCAGACGTCTCCTTAATTCCAAGGTTGCAACGTTCACAATCTGGCAAATCCGCCAGGCCCATTGCGAAACGCTTGTCATTGAGAGACAAACCATTCCGAGCCAATCGCCAGGTCAGAGAAAACTCAGAGTTGCTGAGCCAGTCCGCACCTGGCGCCCAAGACCAATGAGAGCGGTACTCCACTCTCGACATGCCGAGCTTACTCCACAGCTTATCCTTCACGGCGCCCTCCACTAATCCCCGATAGAAGATTTTCCTAGGCTGTGAAAGGTCACTGGACCGTGGAATGGCCTGTAAAGCCGCCAGACATTCGAGGAGGAATTTCGGTCGCACCCAAGGCCTGACGGTCAGCCATAGGGTCGGGGGCGTGATGGTAAGGCAAGGGAACATGTCCCTCACTACCCCCGCAAGCAACCGATCTTCCTCTAACGCGCGCCTGAGGAATGCCAACCTTGAAGCGAGCACGTGGCTCCTCAAGTGTGGCATCCCCAGACCCCCTTGACACGGACGGAGGCAACAGACTCCTTTGTCGACCATGTGTTTGCGTCCTCTCCAAAGACAGGAGAATAGCAAACGCTCGAGCGCCTTCTCATGATCGTCACAAAGGGGAAGTACTGACAGCCGGTAAAGGATCATGGGAAAGAGGTATGTGTTACACACCTCCGCCAAGCCCTTCACGGAGAGACCCCGTCGACGCCAAATCTTGACCGACGCGCCGACCTTTGCCAGTACTTCTGACCAGTTTTTCTCCAGCTGTAAGTCCGGACCGAACCAAACTCCGAGGAGCTTGACCGGCCCGTCCGTCCAGCTGAAGGGCCCCGGGAGGGAAACTCCCTTCCAGGCACCTAACCGCAAGCCGGATGACTTGTCGCAGTTAATTCTGGCCCCTGTCACCTTCTCGTACCGTACAAGCGCCTGGTGTACCGCCTCTATGTCCCTGCGGGAGGACACAAAGGTCGTTACGTCATCGGCGTACGCAGAAACCCTGGCTCGAGCTCCGCCAGGGACTTCAATTCCACGCAGGACCGGACTGCCCGTCTCGTCCCTTAGCCGGCGAAGGAGGGGCTCCAACGCCAAGACATAAAGGAGAGAAGACAGTGGACAACCCTGTCGGACCGACCTAGACAGCGCGAAAGCGCCCGACAGCTTCCCGTTCACCTGTACCACAGCCCGGGGGGAGCGATACAGAAGGCTAATCCAGCGGCTGAAGTCGGGTTTGAATCCGGCGGCCTGCAGGACAGCAGCCAGGTAGCCATGGTCAATCCTATCAAATGCCTTGGACTGATCTAAATTGATCAGCGCGGCCTCATCGTCGTCTTCTACACCCTCTATGATCGTGCGAATCAAGTGCAGGTTGCTCTGAATTGTTCTCCCCTTCACAGAACAAGTCTGATCCGGTTCCAACAGAGACTCGGCAACTAGCTGCAAGCGATTCGTCAGGATCTTGGCCAAAATCTTTAACTCTGTGTTTAGCAGAGTTATGGGCCTGTAATCGTCTAGTTCCCTCCCAACCTTCTTGCCTTTTCTCAACAGCGTGATCACGCCCCTGGTGATCCGACCGGGGATGGACCCCTGCCGAAACCAGTGGTTGAACACGACTGCCAAGAGCGGGACAAAAAGGTGCGACATCCTCAAGTACAATTCATAGGGCAAACCATCCAAACCTGGCGACTTGCCACTGCCGACCTTCTTCAAAGCCACGTAGATTTCGTCCTCCGTAATCTCCCCTTCGCAGCTAGCCGCTTCAGCCGGCAAAAGCCGGGGAAAGTCAGCCAAATAGCTGCGAAAGTCCTCGTCACGGAGACCAGGCTCCTTGGTAAATCGGTGTTCGAAATGCTGCCGGAACGCCTCGCACATGTCGTCGGTCGACCTAAGGAGATGTCCCTCCGGGTCGCGTACCTCTCGAATGTACCGGTCGCCGGCTCGGCGAATTTCTTCCTTGCGCAGTTCCGCGCCCATTTTCACAGCTTCGGAAGACATCTTGCTTAACTTAGCCCTAATTACCTGGCCCATGTAGCGCCCGCTAGTCGAACGCTCCAGGGCCTCCCTGGCTAAGGCTATTTCTAGGGAATCCCCACCAGCCTCCGCCCGGGCGAAATTAGCTCTAAGTGTCTTTGCCTCCGCAGCCTTATCTAGGTTGAGCCGCTGGCTATATTTGGTGGCGAAAGACCTAATGGAGTCCTTAAGACTAACCCACCACTTACTCCCAATGACTCGCCCAATTAACGCCCGCTGAACTAGTTTTGTCAGCTGGTCACGAAAGTCCCGCCTGTCCAGTAAGGACTGGTTGAACTTCCAATAACCAGCCAACCTAGGCCTAAAATCTAACACCACACGGGCACAAACGAGTTTGTGATCCGTGTAGCCTAACCAGTGGAACGTTGGACATTCTAAGAAGTCTATGTCGGCTTCTCTCACTAACACCCTATCCAGGTACGCTGATACCCGGGTAGAAGGCCAACTACGCGTCCACGTCCACATGCTCCCTTCCGGATGATCGACCCGGTATCTATCGACGAGACCAAAATCGCCGACCAAGATTGACCAGGCTACGATCACCACTCCACCCGCTAGCGCCCCTCCCTCTATCCCATTTGGGGGTTAGGATGGCATTCCAGTCCCCAACTAAGATTAGCCGTGTTGAATGCACCATGAAGGGCTCCAACAGCCGAAAGAAAGAGACACGCTCACCTTGAACATTGGGCGCATAAACCGCAATCAGCCGGAACGACTTGCTTTTCACTGCAATATCGGCCACGATCAGCCGGCCCTCGGCACCGACATGGACAAGGTCAACCCTCGCGTCCAGGGTACGCTTAACCAGCAAAGAAACACCTCTGGCCCGCCGGCTCCCATATGCTGAATAAACGACAAAGTCGTCATCCAGCACACACGAGTCGACTTCGCAAACAAAGTGAGTCTCTTGGATCGCGGCCACATCCACGCCGTACGACAAGAGGTCACGAAGCAGGCGAGCCGCCTTACCCCGATCCCTCAGGCCATACGCATTCAAACTGGCTATCTTGAATAGACATTTCTTAGGCCTGAAAAAGAGAACAAGAAAAACATGCAACAACGGCTCTAATCACATACGGGGAAAAAATCTCTGGTGGATGGGACCCCGACGGACTGTCCTAGGGACCCTGTACCTATATCGGACGTAATCCGTCCGTCTAGGACAATCCCGCCGACGTCCGTTGGATAGATAAGTTTTACCACCCTATATAAGCAGGGGTGGAGTAATACGGGGAACCTCCCCGAACAATTTCTAGCCATTTTTCTTAATTCCGGCGTATTTTCTTTTGCCATGGTCAGCTTGGGGTAGTGCTTCTGCACCTCAGCGATGTGGTCCCAGACCCGCAGGTTCCCCCCGGTATTTCTTACCAGGGTGATGACGCCTGGGGCCTGGGCAAAGTTTCTCGGGTCCTTAGTGGAAAGACCCTTTACCATAGTTAGGTTTAACAGAGGCTTGAGTAGCCTTCTTCGCTGAGAGGACCACTCCTCTGTAATGTTCTCTTTCACTTCCATCAGGGCATCCCCACGAGGGAGGGCATGTTTTTTCTTAGCCCGAGTGGGAGTGGGAGAAGGAGAAGGGGAGGGAGAAGGTGTTGTGGCTCTAGCTTTCGCCAAGGGGGTCAGTTTAAAAACTGGGGACTGGGTAGCTTTAAGCGGGGACGAGGGGAGACTTCTAGCCTTTTGGGCATAGGAGCTCCTTACGGGGGAGACCGGCAGTGAGGAACATTTGTCTACTTCCTTCCTCCTCTCAACACTCCTGCTTTTGCGTCGACTTTTTGGGTTGTCGCATTCTTCCTCTTCGTCCCTCCCTCTCTTCAGGGAGGCCGCTCTCTCCACCTCCATTAGATGTTCTTCTGTGGGGGAAGGACTTCTTCGCCTTCCTTTCTCTTTGGGAGGAGACTTCTTTTTGGGCGCCTCCTTTGCTGTTACGGGCGCCTCCTTTGCTGTTACGGGCGACATGCCAGGTGGCAGCACTTTTGCCGGAGACGGCGTTTTCGCCTTTTTCCGGCTCACCACCTGCCACTCGCCCTCCTTGCTCACAACCGGCGCCTGTGTGGGTGTTACCGGCTTTGCTCCCTCCTTCTCCACAAGCTGCTGTTTCACTGGTTGAGCTGGTTGGGCCATTGGGGCCGGGTTCTTGGTCGGACACGCCTTAGCGACGTGATCCGCGGCCCCGCAGACCCAACAGCATGGCTTCCTCCCTTCGACGATGATAAAAATCCTTCGTCCCCTGCAGGTGAGGATATTGGGGATTTTCCCGATATTTTCCTTGGACGCCGTCACCTGCAGGGTCATATCGCCAGTTAAAATGCCAGCTTTTGACCGCAGCGAGGAGACAGAGGCCACCTTTCCGAAAGCAGCGAAAAAGGCGCCAACGTGGTCTTCATCAATTTCCATTGGGGACGCCATGCAGTGTGACCTTCACCTTTCGGGCACCCATGTACTCAGTACTAGACTGGAGCGTTTTAGTTTCCAGTACCGCATTGACTAAGCGCTTCGCCTCGTCGACCGTGCCCAGCAGGACGTCCCACATGGAATTGCCCCTCCTCGCCACGGCCCTGGCTTTAATATTTAAAGCTTTCAATGCTTCTTCAAACACGTCCCTCGAGACTCCCACCAACTTGTGCGTTTTGCTATCCTTCGCAAACAAGGTGATGATTCTCGTCTCGATTTCAGCTAGTTTGTCCGGCACAGAGACCAGCTCTGTGCCCTTAATATACTCCGCATATTTAGCTCGCATTTCTTCGTAGTATTTCTCATCCTTGCTTGCCATTATGCTGGTCGTCTTAATCCCTGTCCACCCCGAAGTGGAAGGTATGGGGGATCCTGGAGCTGAAGGGGGATTAATCCGAGGCGGTAATGCCCAATCCCCCTCCTTTCCTCCCACCGAGGCCGTGGTGGGAGGACCGACTTCTTCCGGCCTATTACAGGCCATCGCCACCAAAGTGGCCGAACAACCGGGTAGTTGCAATCCGGTGTTTCGCGTTGTTTAGACGCTACTTTGCGCTGGCCCGAGCAATAAACTCGGGCTGGAATGCAACAAACCCAAAAACCAAATTGATAGCTAATATCACGGAGGAACAAAAGCTTCGCTCTGGTTTTTTTGCCATAAACCACACAAACAAAAGTCTGGGGGGGGAGGGGATGGCTAGTTTTATTTATTCTTTAAATACAAAGAATTATGGCACACGGCCGAAAAATGGGAGGGGGAACAAAACTTGGGGTGGTCTTCAGTACACTATCTTATACCTAGCTAATCGGATTCACGACCCATACATACGTTACAATTTTCTCAATCACCATAAGAATTTGTCCATCAACACTCATACATATCGTACACCAAAATACCGCAAACTCCATACCAGGGACCTACAAAACGCCCCAAATGTACATAAAAATTTGTAACTATTTACAAATATAATACAAAAATAGATTTAAAAATTTATACATGAAATGACATGATGGGAAGGGGGAATGAAGAAACAAAAATCCCCAAAACAAAAACAATGTCAAATGAAAACATATACATAGTGTTAGTAAGACCCAAACACACCCTCATAATTAAAGAGGCCACTGTATTCTGCCTTAAAAGGCAAAATCAAGTAGCTCTCTTTCTACAGGGGATGGGAGAAGCAGGTTAAAAATAAATTGGACTGGGGAATATATAAGGCTGACCCAGCCGAGAGTAAAACGGGACAAAATAACGATGGACAAAGGGGATCTCGAACTGGATCATAACAAAAGCATTGGAGCCGGGAACAGGCTAGGACAACCCATACACTCACATTAACTAGGTACACAAAAGAATTTCTACCTTAACCACGGGAAGGGTTCCAAAGGAATCCCCCCCGATGTGATTAGCAGATCTAAAAAAGAAAATCAAGGCTAGCCCCGGTCACACGAACCAGGCTCGCTGCATGTATCCACCTTTCGCAAAAGTCTGTCGGGTGCAGCCGTTTCCGTTCAGTTCTAATCTTCATTTTGAGCTGGTGCTCAAAATATCGGATTAGATCCTGATCCGAAAGACGACCGCCCCGCAAGACTTCCTCCAGTCGCGTCGTCCATATCACCATTCTAGCCGAAGGCCAGCAGCGTCAGAAACACCATCCGCTTCACTCCAGAG
>JBBBDQ010001803.1:0-35000 GCA_037127315.1 Ascarosepion bandense
TGAGGAATAAATTGAAAAACTTGAAAAACAGAAGATTCGACAGAATGTTAGGATGCAAATGAATTCCTATCAATTAAACAAAAAATAAAGCGAACACTACAACTGAAGACCAAATGAATCAGACACTTTAAAAAAAAAGATCAAGATTCTACAGAGAAGACAGTTTTCAAAAAAATCTTACAGAGAAATAGGCAAACAATGAATTAAATTGATAGTCCCCACAAAATGGAAGCGTTTATACAGTTCTGGGAAAAAAATATGTACTTGCTCTAAAGGACATAACAAAAAGCAGACTGGATTGCGGAAACGATAGAACGGATGAAAAATAAACCAGGACAAACATGGGCTAGAATCACAGAGCAGGATGTTGAATGCGCACTAAAAAAACACACAACAAAAATCTCCAGCAATAGACAAAATTTCTAACTAAATACATCACACACACACACACACACACAAAAAAAAAACTAGGCAAAGAAATGATTAATTATCCTACTAAACTCCCGGAAAGGATAAAATAAAACAGATACCTTGACACATATGTCTAGATGTGACCGTACGTTCTATGTTAATACTTCCATCTCCTGCACTTTTTGCTTGTGAAACTCTCTTCCAATTTCTTGCTTCCAGTCAACTTTGACCCTTAAAAATTTAAATGCAACGTCAATCGTTATCTTCTGTCTTCTTAATGCGGGGGACAATTGTTCACATTATCTGGGTACGACCGACGGGTGCCAAAATATTACTTGCAAAGAAAGGGCTTTTCAGTACATACATTGGTCAATATGCCGCGCATTCAACCACCATTAAGAAAAAAAATTGCTGAAGACATAAGTCACTCCAAGTTGCACAGAAGAAAAAGGTAAACAACCCCTGGAATTTCTGATAGGGAATTCCAAGCCAATAGACAATGCATAATTGTGAAAAATTATGTTGAAAATACAAGTCTTCGGATAGAATTTCGAGCCTCAGCCGATATAATCGTGTTGGGGACGTTTGATGATGGTGCTAGTGGAATTTGCAAAACCATTGAAATATAGCCATAAAAACACATCATAACTCATGATAGAGTGGTACAATTTCCTAGCTGTGAAGGTCAGATCTAGTGAAACCAGGTGATGCAGTTCATCCCAGCACTTTTCATGGTAGTAGCAACAGAGCGATGACTGACTCGCAATATCCCGCCTGTGAAAGAAAAACTGGAGGGTGGAATATATATTTTTTCAAACTAGGATTCGGAGACGCTTTTAATCTCTATCGATCTAGATTTGGATCCTGATGATGTCTAGATTTTTTCTTAATCACTGTTGAAATTTCAGACAAGAATAAGTAGAATGTGATGATGCAACTGATGGCAATCCCTGAAGAGTATTTTACAAGCTGTTTTTAAGAAAACAGAACGGACGGTTGTCAGCAAAAAAAAAAAAAAATGAACCCAAATGTTACGACACTCTCGGGTCGCTAGTCATGATGGCTTCGACACAGTAGCTGGTCTTCAAGTCGTCTATTACAACGGTGTTCTTCCTCACCCACGCTGTGAACTTTGATCCTGAGGAAGCACGTTGAAATCTTGCTAGCTGTCTCTTTACCACGTTAACCAGACCAGACGCGCGCGCACAATTGGGTTAATAAGAACGGCACCAAAAGTAAATTGAAGGACGCCTGAATGAGTTGCGGAAAAAGTCTTTATATATATATATATATATATATATATATATATATATATAAAACAAAGAAATAGAATATAAAAGTCGTCAATTTCTTAATTTTTATAACGGAGTGAAAGTTTTCATTTAAGAGTAATGTTTGTCTTCTCAAAATTAATTCAAATTTTCGGTTGATAACGTTTATCACTCCAATCGGAGTTTTCAAGTGGTGACGATTCAAAATGTCATATTCAAGCTTTCCACCGAAGCTTTACGGAAACTGCCGAAGAGTGGTCTTTATGCGTGTGGATGACAGCGGCGGTAAATTCGTCTTATCTGCCTTATCTCAGCGCAGCAACTCAACTGAATTTGGCCCTCTAGTTTTTATGCATTTCCCAAATTCTCTTGTGGGACGGACACAGGGTATCCATGCAAATCAAGTCTTTAGCCAATTAAATCACTGCTACCTTCACACTTTGAGGCGCAGCTACATCATCATTCCCTTGGTTTAACCAATGAAGTAACAATATTTCTTAATGACATCATTTCTTTTCGTCTTTTGATTACATCATTTATTTTTCCGGGATGTAGCACAAAGCCGATTTTGCCATGAGGCCTTGTGTGTTGACTTGTGCGGGTTCCCATCCGCCCAAAGGCAGAGAGTCGGACAAGGGTAGAGTTTTGGTGAACTCTGATGAGTTCTGTTCTAACACAATTATTTAACTTATGAAAACGTATAAAAAATTGCGACTAACCAATTTTGATCATATTGCGTTGTGGTGCATCACATATGGCACTTAACCAAAAAATGAACCTGTCTAATTTTCTCTGTATAACCCCACTCTGTTAATAATAATTTAAATGTTCTATGTTCACTGAACATAAAATGTTCATCCTTTGATAATAGCTTATGTAAGCCGAAAGCTCAGACCTGATAAAAAAATCAACAATTATTGCGATTTCTTGTCGTCTTTCCATGACAACACTATCAAGCTAATCAGATCATACGAACGGATCTTACACAAAATAAATAGACAGAACTTTTCTATATTATTCAATGAAACCTGTATTAATACATATATATATATATATATATATATATATATATATATATATATATACTACAGCCCTACACGATTCGCATATATGTTTGTGTGAGCCCCGGTGGGCGGACGCGCGTGTGTGTGTCTTTGCGCACGTCAATGGGTGTACACATGCGTATATATGTCTGCGTCTGTCATGACGACAGATTTTCCTCCCACTTCCACAAAAAAGACGAATATACGCAGCCCTACATATACCCAATTTTTTAAAAAATTAGTCAGTGTGTCGGACGATCGCAAGAGCGTGAAACCCAGGGTTACAAACTTACATCTATCTATCTATCTATCTATCTATCTATCTATCTATCTATCTATCTATCCTTTTAGTGCAAATGATTGGTCACATTGACTGAGCAGGTTCATGCCGACTTCGAAATTTTGTGAAGACACCGTTATGGTGTACTTATTCATCAGGGCTGGGTTTTTTGACTAGTAGTTTTAGTCAGGGTGCGAGATAAATATATCATATATATATATATATATATATATATATATATATATTTACGCTCTCACACCCTGATTGAGCACTCTGGGAGAATGGTAAACTTTGAAAAAACAGTAGCTACTCTAGCATCTGCGCATTCAGTAATGAATTATAACACTCTCACTACTGGCGAATGAATACATGGTATATCACCCGCTAAAAGTCTGCCTCCTTCTACCGAACGCCCATATCTCAAAGGTAGAATCGCTGACTGATCCAAATTCGGTCGGGTTTCAATCCTGGGTAAAATTAATCGGATGTCTAACCTTACTGACGAGCTGGGATACAGCGAAACAGATCTGTCTGCGAATGACTATATATTGATTGTTTAATTACTTAGTTTTTGGTCATATTAAAATTAGACCAGTACACAGTTGTATTAAGAAGTGTTCAATACAATTATATTGTAGAACTTTTGAATATTCTTCATTTGTAAACGAGTTATTACGCGACATAGGTTTCTACCATGTGGTGTCTTCAGGCGATTTGCAATAACTGATTTTACGGTTTTTATTTATTTATTTAAGAACGCTCACGTAACGGTGATCTTTTTTTTTTTTTTTTTTGAACGCTCACGTGACGGGGAATTTTTGAATGCGCAATTTTTAAAATTAGAAGACATTATAACGTTTTCATCCATGGTTGTATGAACCTAATAGGCACTTTATGGTATGGTTACACTTAGTAATAATTTCTGTTCTTTCATTCAGTAATTCATTTTTGTTTGGGAATAACATAATCGCTAACTTTTCGCGCTGGCACAGTCTACATATTTTGCCTCCGTTGTAAGGTTTGGCTGTTTTCAGTATACTCCACGTTATGTCTGCGTCTTTTCCATATTTTAATTTCCATTTCCACACGTGGTTAGCTAATTTTGTTCAATTTTTTAGGTTTTCTATTTTAAATGTAGACCTGTGATTATACCACCTGGTCTTTAAGGTGTCTTTGGTTAATCCTTTTATATTACAAAGTCCTTGAAGTGAGCATTTATTTTTGTCCCTGCTGTTGCAGTCTTTATTAATGATCTTGTTTTGTACAATGCTATTTAAATTTTTGGCGTGTTGTTTCTGTATGACATTTTCTAAATTACTAGTGCAGCTATAACTTAGCTTGATTGTATTCCTATTGAACATTTTGTTTCGTTCTGAGCTTTTTGGAAAATATTTATTTATCAGTTTAACTTGGCATAAAATGACAACCATATTAAATATATCATTTTTCTTGTTTCAGATTTGTATGACAACAATCTGTGGAATTTAGAACAAATTAAGCAAAATATCCAGTGAACTCGAATGTCATACTGCAATTATTGTGGTTCTATGTTGTGGCCGCACGCCCAAAGAGATTGTTGAGTTTTTTCATTTCCCAAAATTGTCTGTGTACGACATTGCCAAAACTTTCAAAGAGTCTGCTGAGGCTGGGGGTGAGTTCCTGACTCATCAGAGAAAAACACAGAACCTCCGATGTTATTATCTCGGATGAAGGGGGCGTCATGCCTCCCCACTTTTATGGAAAAAGTCAAACAGTGACGAAGAATGTCTACCTGGATGTCATGAAAATGTTGGAAAGCTATTGATTGTTCAGGTAGCTGCAGGGAAGCTATGGCTCTTCCAACAGGACGGTGCTCCTGCTCATGCGTCCAATTTGGCCAAAGCTTGGTGTGACAAGAATCTGGATAGGGTCTGGTCAAAGGAGTTTTGAGCCCCTAGTAACCCAGACCTGAATCCATGCGACCATTACCTATGGGGCGTACTTGAGAGACAGTCCAACAAACGTGTACATAATACTGTCGACTCCCTGAGGACTGCCATCATCGAGACTGGCCAACTTGTCCAGGAAGCAGGTGACCAACGCCTGTAGGAGGTTTTGGCCTCGTGTGGAGGCTGTGATTGAATCTGGAGGGGGTTGGATTGATTAATATGGTAGAGGAGAGATCAGACAATAATGTTATAAAACAATTTGTCATGTAAATTCTTGTCATTCTGAATAAACACAATTTTTCTTTCAGTATATGTTTTTTCCGGATTGTAGTGCACACCCCTGTAATCATATTTTCAATTTCAGTAGTTTAACTTCTCGGCTGCGACAGGCAATGACATGCATATTATAGCAAACCACCCACATTCGATTCAGATTCCATTAGAGATATTAACTCGACTTTCACTCGAACAGCTTATTCCCACGAACAACTATTTCGTCGAACCGACTCCCGAGGGGATACTTCCCCGATCACTACAAATTAACCTGTTCACGTCTCGGGTTAGCCGTTATCTTCTCAAAATATCACCATAAACTGTACTCAGTAACCTCCTATCTCGAATGGCTCTTAAGACTTGTACAGGGAGAAAATCATTGTAAAAAAAAATGTTTGTAGATATATTTTTTTTTGTTCTGTTTTCTTTTTTGGTCTATATTTTTAAATGTTTTTTTTTTTCATATATTTTTTCTTTTTCTTTTCATACCTTCATTCGCACGTTCTTTTTTTTTTTTCTTTCTTTCTTTCTCTCTCTCTCTCTCTCTCTCTCTCTCTTGGGCAATAACATTAGTATTTGTTTTCATTTTCACTATCAATCATATCTTAATTTTTTCTTTACTCCCTTTCTTTTTTTGTTTTCTTTCTTTTTATTTTCTTTCTTTTTTCTTTCTTTCTTTTCTTTTTTATTTCATTATTTTTACTTTCTTTGTAAGACGATGTCATGCATATTTTTTCTTTTTCCTTTATTTTCTTTGTTTGTTTCTTTTTTTCTTTTTTCTTTTTTTTTCTTTTTCTTTATTTCCTTTACTTTTTATGTTTTTCTTTATTTTCTTTACTTTTGCTTTTTCTTTATTTTTTTCTTTTGTCATTATTTTTTCCTTTTTTTCCTTTATTTTCCTTACTTTTTCTTTTTCTTTATTTATTTACTTTTTCTTTTTTCTTTGTTTTCTTTACTTTCTTTCTTTTTCCTTATTTACTTTCTTTTTATTTTCTTTACTTTATTTCTTTTTTTGTTTATTTTCTTTACTGTTTCTTTTTTCTTTACTTTCTTTCTTTTTTCATTATTTTTTCTTTTTTCCTTTAGTTTCTTTACTTTTTCTTTTTTCTTTCTTTATTTGCTTTTTCTTTTTCTTTGTTTTCTTTACTTTATTTCTTTTTTCAATATTTTCTTTACTTTCTTTCTTTTTCTTTCTTTTCTTTGATTTCTTTATTTTCTTTACTTTATTTCTTTTTTGTTTCTTTTCTTTTTTTGTTTATTTTCTTTACTTTTTCTTTTTCTTTCTTTTCATTATTTCTTTTTTATTTTCTGTACTTTTTTCTTTTCTCTTTATTTTTTTTTACTTTATTTATTTTTTCAGTATTTTCTTTTTTTCTTTGTTTTTTTTACTTTCTTTCTTTTCTCCTTTATTTTATTTTTTCTTTATTTCTTTGAAAAATGTTGTGCATATTTTCTTTTTTTCTTTTTTTTTCTTTTTTCCTTTGTAAAATGTTGCTGTACATATATTATTTCTTTTTTACTTTCCCTGTTTTTCTTTCTTTCTTAATAAAACGCTATTATATTTATTTTATCACTTTTTTCTTTTCTTTTTTCTTTTTTTCTTTTCTCTTTCTTTTTTTCTTTTCTTTTTTCTTTTTTTCTTTTCTCTTTCTTTTTTTCTTTTCTTTTTTCTTTTTTTTCTTTTCTCTTTCTTTTTTTCTTTTCTTTTTTCTTTTCTCTTTCTTTTTTTTCTTTTCTTTTTTCTTTTTTTCTTTTCTTTTTTTCTTTTCTCTTTCTTTTTTCTTTTCTTTTTTCTTTTTTTCTTTTCTCTTTCTTTTTTTTCTTTTCTTTTTTCTTTTTTTCTTTTCTCTTTCTTTTTTTCTTTTCTTTTTTCTTTTTTTCTTTTCTCTTTCTTTTTTTTCTTTTCTTTTTTCTTTTCTCTTTCTTTCTTTTTTTTCTTTTCTTTTTTCTTTTCTCTTTCTTTTTTTCTTTTCTTTTTTCTTTTTTCTTTTCTCTTTCTTTTTTCTTTTCTTTTTTTTCTTTTCTCTTTCTTTTTCTTCTTTTCTTTTTTCTTTTTTTCTTTTTTTCTCTTTCTTTTGTTGTAAAAAGTTGTTATACTCATTTTTCCCCTTAGTTTTCCTGTTTTTTTTTTGTTTTTATTTGTAAAATGTTGCTAAACATATTTTTATGTTTTCCTTTTTTTTCTTTAATTTCTTTCTTTGTACAAGGATGTTATATATTTTTCTGTCTTTGCCCTATCTTTTCTTTTTCTTTCTCCTTCTACGTTCTCTCTTTTTTTCTTTCTTCCTTTGAAAACGTTGTTATGTATATTTTCTTTCTTTTTTCTCTCTTTTCTTTACTTTCTTTTTTCTCGGTACCTTAAAGAAAAAAGTTGTTATAAATATTTTCTTTCTTTCTTTCATTGTTTTTCTTTCTTTTCTTTACTTTTTTTTTCTTTCTTTCTTTGTAAAATGTTCTCTTGCGTATTTTCTTTCTTTTTTTCTTTTTTATTTCTTTGTAAAACGTCGTTATACATATTTCCTTTCTTTTTTCTTTCTTTCTTTTTTCTTTCTGTCTTTGTAAAATGTTTTCTTGCGTATTTTCTTTCTTTCTTTTTTTCTTTTTTATTTCTTTGTAAAACGTCGTTATACATATTTCCTTTCTTTTTTCTTTCTTTCTTTCTTTTTTCTTTCTTTCTTTTTTCTTTCTTTCTTTGTAAAATGTTCTCTTGTGTATTTTCTTTCTTTTTTTCTTTCTTTTCTTTTTATTTCTTTGTAAAACGTCGTTATATTTCCTTTCTTTTTTCTTTCTTTCTTTCTTTCTTTCTTTCTTTTTTTCTTTGTAAAACTTTGTGCTCAGTGTCTTTCTTTTATCCTCCCTTTCTTTCTTTGTAAAATGCTATGCATATTGTCTTTCTTTCTCTGGACAATATCATAAGTATTTTCTATGTTCATTCACTCCTTTCGATCTTTCTTTTTATAATTCCACACATATTTTCTTTCTTTTTGTCTCCCCCCCCGCCATCTCACCTACCTTTCATCGGCCCTTTTGCAACCGCACACAATCTTCACATTACCACAAGCCTAAAAAAAATGCCTCTTTCAGTCTGCCAACGAAATGATCAACCAATCAGAATATGACACGCAGGTATAGACGAAAGCCAGATTTTGCCGAGACATGCAAACAATATGAAGCCTGCTTCGACGGCACACAGCGATGCTTTGCGTGACACGTCCACCAGGGGGCGTGACAGAACCGGAAGTCGGCCGCGTCCTTTGAGAAAGTTCAACAAGAGCAGTTATCATTTCATCCAACTTATATCTAAGCAGCCTAACGAACGGCTATTCACCCGGTCACACAGACCAGCTTGTTTGCAAGGCGTTCACTTCCTTTTTACGACATATATTTCCCTGTGTATAATAGCTGAGCCTAAATCTCGTCGATGTTCGCAGATGTGTGAGGGGGTAGTGATGCTGATCTTCAGTTTTACAAATGTGCATGCTTAGGTGCCGGTTGGTTCGACGGCCGAGCGGGCGGGGGATTGAGTCAGCTGCTACGGGCCCTACGGCTGTACAATCGTAGACCAAGGATAAAAAAAAAATGGTTCCGTGATAAAGGGCGAGAGGGTGGCGAAAACGAAGGATGAAGTGTTGTTTTAAAAAGAAAGGAAAAAAAGAAGGCCATGCAGCCGAAGAAGAAGAAGAAGAAGAAGAAGAAGAAAGGAGGGTAAAATCAAGAATGAAAAATGAGGGGTTAAAGAAAGAAGAAATTAATAAAAGTTTAGAGAGAGTAATTGACGATGATGATGAAGATTTAGAAAGAAGGTGGATATCAACAACAACAACAACAACAGCGATAATAATAATAATAATAATAATAATAATAATAATAATAATAATAATAATAATGGAAACAAGAAAAATGAGAATAAAAATAAAGAATTGTATTATCAAAATAGTAGTAGTATTATTATTAGTAATAATAATAATATTAATAACGATGATCATGATGAGCATCATGATGACTATAGGCAGGGGATCTCCAAGGCTCTGAAAAAAAATAGAGAAAGAAAGAGAGTATTATTGAACTACGAAAAAATGTGAAAAAATAAATTAAAATTAAATAAAATAAAATCTAAATTTCCAAGTTTACAAAAACAAAAACAACAACTGAAATCAGATTAATAAATAAATGTAAATATCATCTTTAACAACAACAAAACAACAACAAAAGCAACAACAATAATAATAATAATAATAATAATAATAATAATAATAATAATAATACAGTTTTTGCTGTCTATTCGCCACGTCCATAAAAATGTTACCAGTTTCGACTGTTGTGTTACTTCTGTTGTTAATTTTTTTTTTCCTTTTTTTTTTTTAAACTCACTGCGCGTAAAAAAAATAAATGAAATAGGAAAAAATCTGTTTACGAAATAAAATAAAAAAAAGAAGAAAGAAATGTCAAGAAGAAGATTCTCGGCACTCAGAAATGTCGCCTGAATCTGTTACAAATCAAGCGAGAGCACGGAAAGAAATCCGAACAAAAATGTGCCCATCAACATCTGGGCGTCGCGGTGTACGCATGCGCAAACATTTTCTGTTGTTTTGAACCGATTTCGCTACAATGGTCTTTGTCTTTTTATCTATCTATCTATCTATCTATCTATCTATCTATCTATCTATCTATCTATCTAAGTCTATTCATATCTATCTATCTATCTATCTATCTATCTATCTATCTATCTATCTATCTATCTATCTATCTATCTCCATGTTTGTCATATCTATCTATCTATCTATCTATCTATCTATCTATCTATCTATCTCCATGTTTGTTCATATCTATCTATCTATCTATCTATCTATCTATCTATCTATCTCCAAGTTTGTTCATATCTATCTATCTATCTATCTATCTATCTATCTATCTATCTATCTATCTATCTCCAAGTTTGTTCATATCTATCTATCTATCTATCTATCTATCTATCTATCTATCTATCTATCTATCTATCTCCAAGTTTGTTCTATCTATCTATCTATCTATCTATCTATCTATCTATCTATCTATCTATCCCACTGTTCATATCTATCTATCTATCTATCTATCTATCTATCTATCTATCTATCTATCTATCTGCAAAAGAAGATTAAAATAATGGATGCATTACTAATAAAAAAGAAAAATCCTCACTGTATAATGTCAGTTATGAACAGGGTAACTTTTACAGCTTATTTTATTTTCCATTGTTTAATACTTCCAAGTACTTTCATTCTCCTTCCGAGATCATCTTCAGGAGAGTAAGTTGTAGTAACAAAAAAATAACCACAAAACTGCATTGCTAAAAATTTCTGTAATTTTTTTTTCTTTTGCTTCAAATGTAACAATTGACAGTATACTTAGTACTCATTAGAACAAGAAAATTATCTACTATGGATATTTTATGTAGTAATCTTATGGTAATTCACGTATTAACATATCTGTTTGTTTTGGCGGAGATATATTCTCCTCAGGGACATTTAAATTGATATATAATGTTGGTCTTACGTAATACATCAGTAGGTTGGTTGTTTATGGCAAATCAACCTCGGCGGGTCATTTATTGCCAACTAAATTTTATTTATTTATTACTGGTAATACCTTTTCCTTTCAACAATTTATTGTTGTTTTTATATAAGTTATTGTGTCTAGTAATACATTTTTCTTTTCGAGTCTCAAGATTCATTGGGATTTGTTTTTAAGGGCAGGGTCCCCAAGTCCTACCCTTGTTATTTAACCCATAACGGAAAGGAAGGGACAGATTAATACATTTCCCGTCAACCAGTGGTTAAGTGAATGCAGGGTATTCAACTGGAATTCGAACTCGGCTCACCGATTTCTCTTTCCGAGCCGATATCCACTGCACCACAACGCACATCCGTCACTATACGCTTACAGCACCTGGTATTCCCAAGCGGTCACCCATCTAAGTACTGACCAGGCTCAACGTTGCTTAACTTCCGTGATCGAGCGAGAACCGGTGTATTCAACGTGATAGTCCGTTAACCCCAGTTGGTTCGGAGGAGTTATTAGGGATTAAATTAGTAGTATTGTATTTGTTGGGACGCCCGCGCCTATTCGGCTATAAAGGACGATTCCATTACTATGTAAAGTAATGGTGGTATCTACGTAGGAGAGTGTGCCGAGCAGCCGATCGACAAGTCAGTCGTAGACTTCCGGTGACGACCCGGAAGTACCCATTGCTCATACTACGTCTTACGACGGTTGAGACGATTAACCCTTATTCTTGTATTGGATACTAATAACCTTTGTAAATACTATTTTCACGGAATACAACAATTCACCTATTCCTGTTGTTGAGTTATTTATTCTTACTCACGACATAACAGTATTTTTTTACAATATATTGTTAATTTTAATTTCTTATGAGTATCACTGGAAGATATATTAGTACGAATGAGATTTTTAAAATGATTTTTTATTATCTTGCTTTAGTTATCGTGCACTAGCAGTATAACACGGCGTTGCTTGGGTGTAATGAAATATTTAAAATAATTGTGACAATTTACCAATCGCAGCAAATATATATATATATATATATATATATATATATATATATATATATATATATATACTAGCAGTATAGCCCGGCGTTGCTCGGGTGTAATGAAAGCTTTAAAACTAATCCATTGTCCTGAAGCTCAGACTCTTTGGACGTTGGCACGAAAGACTAAAAAGCAATAGTTGTTTCCAGTTAAAGCGAAATCGTAGACTGAAAGAAAAATGAATGGATGTAAGTCAAATTTTGATTTCCTGGTATCGATATCAAATCAGTTTTTTTCGTCGTAAACTGAATTTTGAAGGCTTAATAAGTCCCCTGAGTAAATGGTATCATGGCTGAGACTAAAAACTACAAGTATACCTACTTAGAACCAAACCCCAAGCAAAAACTAAAATAAAAGGACTGAAAAAAAATAGACATACAGGCAGATAGACAGACACACACACAAACAACTTGTCTTTTATATATATATATAACTTATCGATTTTCTGCACTATTGTAAGAACTGCAACCTTGAAACGTCTGAATATCGTTTCTTATGTCTTTGTCTATGAGTGCATCAAATTTGATTAAAATCGGACCACTCCTTCTATAACACGATTTTTTCGATTATCGATTTTCCATATTTATCGGGTGTACCTCAACACAAAACCTAGCTAAGAACACTAGCAGACGCTTATAGTACAACTGTGTAAATTTTCAAAAAAGTCGGTTCAGCCGTTTCGGAGTCTATAGGTAACGGACACACACACACACAGACATACACACACACACACACACAGACAACGTTCCATTTATAAATAAGTTTAGATTTGGTTACAATTTTTAAGTTTGATATATTGTTACGAAGTTTATGATCGACATGTATGAGAAAAAAAACATAGTCATTTGAGTAGCAGTTTTATTCGTCTTCATCGTTAGTTCTCAGAAGAAGTATATACCCGATGAAGAAGTCATCAAAGGTTGCAGATTATTTTCGTCGACCGAGAAGAGGTGTATTCCCTGACGTTTTGACACAAGCAAATATATACTCAGAAGGACTATACGACACCGGGGCCAAAGCCTCTGATTGGTGGTTTTGAAGAGCGTGGAATCACCTCTTAATTTCTGTTGTTCTCAGGTCCACGACGACTCCTGGGCGGTAGCACATGTTAGGGTCCCAGCTATGGGCAAATAGTGACCCCCCCCTAAAAAAAAAGCAAGACACTATGAAAGTATAAAGATTCATTTTTATAATACAACTAGCAGTATAGCCCAGCGTTGCTTGGGTGTAATGAAAGCTTTAAAACTAATCCATGGTTCTGAAGCTCAGACTCTTTGGACGTTGGCACGAAAGACTAAAAAGCAATAGTTGTTTCCAGTTAAAGCGAAACTGTAGATTGAAAGAAAAATGAATGGATGTAAGTCAAATTTTGATTTCCTGGTATCGATATCAAATAAGTTTTTTTCGTTGTAAACTGAATTTTGAAGGCTAAATAAGTCCTCTGAGTAAATGGTATCATGGCTGAGATTAAGAACTACAATTATACCTACTTAGAACCAAGCCCGAAGCAAAAACTAAAATAAAAGGACTGAAAATAAAAGACATACAGGTTGATAAACAGGTACACACACAAACAACTTGTCTTTTATATATATATAATTTATCGTTTTTCTGCGCTATTGTATGAACTGCAACCTTGAAACTTCTGAATATCGTTTCTGACCACTCCTTCTATAACCTGATTTTTTCGATTATCGATTTTCAATATTTATCTGGGGTACCTCGACACAAAACCTAGCTAAGAACACTCGCAGACGCTTAAAACACAACTGTGTAAATTTTCAAGAAAATCGGTTCAGCCGTTTCTGAGTCTATAGGTAACGGACACCCACACACAGACAATATTCCATTTGTAAATAAGTTTAGATTTAGATTATTAACAATATGTATTTATATTAAAATTACTAACAATAAATAATAGTATAATGACTAACAAAACCTGTTTATATTTCTGAGATGAGGTATCGTAACTATTTCCATTGTTCCTCTTCTTTTATGTCTTATTCATGCTGTTCTTGTCGTTATATGCTTTGGTGCGTAATATGCGTTGGAATTTCAAACTGAACATTTTATTTATTCTGCTGGGGTGATTAGCAAACAATACATTTTTCTGCAAATGAAGCCTTAAAATTGGTTTCAAAATATTTAAATTTTGCCAATAAATAACCAATAGATGTCAAAATGCTGATTAACAAAACCAATCAACCAAATTTATATTTATATTAAAATGTCAAATTACATATTTTTAGTAAAATGACCTACAATACATTTCATTCTGCTCCGATGAACTTAGCACACTGGTGCCTCCTATATATAAATTTCCTCGAGCCACAAGATTAGTAACAAGGCCCCACCCTTTTACTGTGAAACCAATCAAATGTAAACGCAAATTCTACTCCAACAGCTTCTTTTCTCGCTCTTCCCGCCTGTGTAATTCCCTTCCATTTACTTGCTTTTCCGACAGCTACAATTTTCAAGAATTCAATTGTAAAATCAATAGTCATCTCCTATCTCACTAACCTGCATCCTCTCTCTCATGCTTCTTTCTCCGTCCACTCCACTCTCATCAGCATACTCATCTTCTCTTATCCACTTCCTGACACCCCCTATAACCTGTCACTCTTTCTCATAATTTTCCTCATATGTAACCCCCTGCAAAACAGTGGCAGTAAAATGCCTTGCTTGGGGCGATATGATTATAAAAGAAAAGAAAATTTCTATACATTTATATTCCAGAAAATGTAAATAAATCTAAAAGACATGCACGTGTAGCTAATCAGTATTTCACCGACTGATTGAATCGTTTTCTATGGCTTATTCAACAGACAAGAAATTATTATGTAAATATAAGGTGGGGGTTCAATTTTATATTAAAATCAATATATAAATTGATCCCTCACTTTATGGCCACAGTTATCTTTCTCTTACCCACTTCCTGACATCCCCTATAACCTGTCACTCTTTCTCATAACTTTCCTCCTATGTAACCCTCTGTAAAACAGTGGCAGTAAACTGCCTTGCTTGGGGCGATATGATTATTATATATATATAGTTATCTCTTATCTCACTAACCTGCATCCTCTCTCTCTCATGCTTCTTTCTCCGTCCACTCCACTCTCATCTGTATTTTCATCCTTCTCTTACCCACTTCCTGACACCCCCTATAACCTGTCATTCTTTCTCATAACTTTCCTCCTATGTAACCCCTTGCAAAACAGTGGCAGTAAAATACCTTGCTTGGGGCGATACTATTATAATGTGGACATAAAGTGGGGGTCAATTCTATATTAAAATCAATATATAAACTGATCCCTCACTTTATAGCCACAATCATCCTTCTCTTACCCACTTCCTGACACCTATAATCTGTCACTCTTTTTCATAACTTTCCTCCTATGTAACCCCCGACAAAACAGTGGCAGTAAAATGCCTTGCTTGGGGCGATATGATTATAAAAAAAATTCTATACTATTATTATGTGGATATAAAGTGGGGGTCAATTCTATATTACAATCAATATATAAACTGATCCCTCACTTTATAGCCACAATCATCCTTCTCTTACCCACTTCCTGACACCTATAATCTGTCACTCTTTTTCATAACTTTCCTCCAATGTAACCCCCTGCAAAACAGTGGCAGTAAAATGCCTTGCTTGGGGCGATATGATTATAAAAAAGCAGTTGAAGGGATGCAATTGCGTTCAAAAGTTGAAGCTATAAAATTGTATTCAAAATGTCTAGATTTTGATATTAAATGAGCCATAGAGGTTGATGCCACTAAAAGAAAAATAACCAGCCAACTTGACACAAATCCCTCTCGCCTTCAAATGTGTTAAATTCTAGTAATTTTTGCGTTCAGTGTTATTGATTTGTATTGCATATATTACATTCTCAGGAATTATTTTGGGATGCCCAGCGTGGTACTATTTCCGATTCATAACGAGAAACCGGGGAGCCGAGTTCCAATTCCAGTTGAATCCATTGTATTCACTATTTTTTTTTTTTAATCGTATCACCCCGAGCAAGACGGTAACGCCACTGATGTGCAGGGGGCTACGTAATAGTGAAAAGATCGGAAAAGAGAAAGCCGGAAACCATATCCTAAACAGGGAACAAGGGATGAGCCTCTTAACCTGTTCAATAGACATGGGTGGAGTGTGAACCGGGCGATAGATAGATCTATCTACTCCAATTGAAAAAAAAAGAAGAAAACAAAGTGAGAAGATTGGGAAAGAGAAAGCCGGAAACCACATCCTAAACAGGGAACAAGAGATGAGCCTCTTAACCTGTTCAATAGACATGGGTGGAGTGTGAACCGGGCAATAGATAGATCTATCTACTCCAATTGAAAAAAAAAACAAAAAAAAAAACAAAACAAGAAAACAAAGTGAGAAGATTGGGAAAGAGAAAACCGGAAACCACATCCTAAACAGGGAACAAGGAATGAGCCTCTTAACCTGTTCAATAGACATGGGTGGAGTGTGAACCGGGCGATAGATAGATCTATCTACTCCAATTGATAAAAAAAAAAGAAAGAAATACCCTTGGGAAAGGTATTAATCCATCTCTTCCTTCCAGTTATGGGTTAAATAACAGGACAGATTGGGTTCTATAGCCTTGGTCGGCTACCAATCTACCGCAGAAAGTAATGGCAACCTACTGCGGGATAATCTTCTACCCAGTCAGTCATGTCTCTTTCGAGACATGATCACCCAAGCGTGTATCACGTATGGCACTTAACTGACTGAATGAAGATAATAGATGGAAATATAAGTAAAGCTTCTGCTAGGCAAAAAGTGGGGGATCAATTTATTACTTAAATCAATAGAAAACTGATCCCTCACTAATTACTACTTATTAATACAATCTGTCTCTTCTCCGTCAAAATAAGTAAATGAATCCACAACGTCTAAAAGATTCTTTTTTTTTTATGACATTTCATTATTACTTTGACCCTTTTTGTTTGTCTTAGCGACCGGCCACGCCTTTGTGCGATTTTAAACAACAAGTGATGAGGAAGAAGAAGAAAAAAAAGACAATAAAGATTCAGATCGACGCAGAGATGCAGAAAGAAAAGGAGGAGAAAAGAAAGTCATTAAACAAATAATAGCTCATCGACTACTATATATTGGTCATGGTGAATCGAACAAAATATTCAGCTGAATTCTTATGATTCATTTTTTTAAATTAAAAATGTGGCACCCCTTTGTCTGTTTTATAAACACTTTCATGGCTTCTGCTCCAACGAACTTAAGTCACTGGTTCCTCCTCAACACACACACACACACACACACACACACACACACACACACACACATATATATATATATATATATATATATATATATATATATTTTAATTCAGATACTTTAATCCAAGCGGAAAAAGCAGGAAGGCAAATTCCAAAAACCCGATCCAAATTAATATTAAAAATTTTTATTTTAATATTAAAAAATGATACAGGAAGAGAGCTCCATGTAATAAAATATTACAGAGCAAATATAAATTAAAAAAGGATTAATTCAATGATGTTGGATGATCATTTCGATATGAAAATCCCCACGGGGGATAACACATCACCCCAGCAACAGAAAAATTCTTTCAGAAACTGGAGAAAAATCAGTCTAATTTTCCTTTTTAAATTGATTTGCAAAGAAATAAAAAAGAAAAAGAAAAAGAAAAAGAAAAAAAGAAAAAGATAAAACAAAATAAAATCAAATAAACAAGAAAAGAAAAAAAAATATATATATATATTAAACACAGCAAAGTACAAATACTTGGAACTCTGTTAGTAGAACGATAAATACGAGTTAGGAAGTAATACTAGAACTGGGACTCGCAAATGTTCATACGGTTGCAGTCTTGGCTATCTCACTCTGTCTCTGCCTATCGCTCTTGTGCTCTTCTGCTTTATGCTACCACCTCTTGTGAGGGGAAGTATATGTAGTAGATGAAAGAGTTCAATCCGTTGAATGGGTGATGCCACCATGACACTTACTTTCTTGGAGAAGCGGTCAACTAGAATAAAGCTTGACTCTTTGAAGTTTTGGTCATTGCACCATTTGTTCTAAAATGTTATCATTCCAAATGTTCACCCAATACAAGGCCTGATATCCACTCACGGTAGACGGTTAATGTGCTTTCTCAGTAACACACTAGTGTTATGAATATGGACCTGAAGCAAACATTGAAAGAAATCGGAAATCTAATCCGACGGACATGAAGGAGACTACCACCGCCTTTAAATTTGTTGTTTTTCATTTTTTTTTTTTTTTACTTTTTAGAGTGCAGTTTTATCGATTACACCCTAAACTTTCCGACTGACAAAAAAAAAAAAAAAAAATGGAAAAATTTCAATATTTAAACAATTTTAGGGTTGGGGGTCTCAATTTTTTATAAAACGTTATAGTAAATCGATCCTCCATTTTGGAACCACACACCGGTATGACATTACCACCACCTGTACATTGGTTGATTATTATTTTTTCACTTTTTTTAGTGCAATCTTATTGATAAAACCCTAAACTTTCCGACTGACAAAAACAATACTTGTAAAAATTTCAACAGTTTAACAATTTGGGGCGGGGGGGGCAGTTTTTCTTACAACCTTAAATCGATCTGGTGCAATTAACTTTTTTGCTTGCGCATATTCAACAACTGAATCCTTTGCGAAATTTTTGAATAAAGCCATTCTAGGAGTTTCCGAGGAAGATGCCATCGCAATAACTGAAGAAAATTTGAAAATGACAAAAACAAGAGCAACAACTTGTCCCCCCCCAAAAAAAAACAAAACAAAGCGACCCCCAACGCGAGTGGATCCAAAATGGGGGATCGATTTACTATAACGTTGTATGAGAAAGTGAGCCCCACTAAAATTGTTTAAATATTGTAATCTGCGCTAAAAAAAAAGTTTTTAAAAAAATGAAAAACAACAAATTAAAAGATGGTGGTAGTCTCTTTCATGTCTGCCCTCAATCCTAAACAAGAAACAAAGGTCAACCTCTACACTTGTTTAAAAAGAAACCGGCAAGGAGTATGAACTGGACGATAGACCAACCTATCTACTCCTGTTTATGAAGGAGAGAAAAATAAAATGAAAGAAATATTGAATAAAATTTCAGTGTCCAGGCACGGACGTTAGAAACACGGAGCTGAAGCAGACTTAAAAAAGAACCGGAAACCTAATCCTTAATAGGAAACAAGGGATAAGCTTCTATTCCTATTAAAAAAAAACTCTGAGAGGAGTGCGATCGGGTAGGTTGCCTTGGTTGGCAATCGTTCCACTGCAGAAAGAAATAGCAACTTACAGTGGGAAAATATTCTGCCTATTCAGTTATGAATAAAAAAAATATGACTAGATCGCCCAAGCGTGTATTACGTAGACCACTTAACTTATTCCCATTACGGTTATTTGTCATTTAGATCATTCGTCATTTATGTCATCTGTCATTTTGACGTAGTAAACTTTCTGTGTCAGTGCGTATGCACATTAAAAAATGAAGTTTGAATGTCTTTTTCAAAATAAATTTTATTTCCAACCAGTGGGACTTTCTCTCCTTCAAGGTTTTTTTTTTTTCATATATCCAATAACAATAATAGTAACAATAATGAAATTAAACCATTACTGCATTTAGTTTCCTTAAGATTTCAGCTCTTACTACTGAATTTACGAGCTTAGTCTTAAGTGTACGGAATTTTAAATTTGTGGAAACCCACACTTTTAACAACTGGAAGCCACGCACTAAAGAATCAAACAGTTTCTTAATTTTGGGTTTGTTGTGGGATTTTCTCTTTTTCTATGATTGTTATGTTGAAACATAGCTATTCCTCAGAGAATTGTCAATCATCACAAGCAACCACTCCTGCCTCCCATGAGCATGGACCAAACGAGTCTTCCTGAGAGCAATACACTGCGCCTCCTCGGCCTTACCCTCTCTTCTGATCTCAAATGGAACCACTACATTGAGTTCATGGCTAAATCCACTGCTAAGAAGGTTGAGTCACTGTGTCGGGTCAGGATGTTTTTCCCGCCTGAATCCATCCTGCATGTATACAAATCAACCATTCGTCCGTGCATGGAATACTGCTGCCATATATGGTCAGGCGCCCCTGCTGTTCATCTCAGTGTTCTCGACAGGCTCCAAAGGAGAATCAGTAATGTGATAGGTACCAACTTTGCGGCTCGACTACAGCCACTTTCCCACCGACGAGATGTGGCCTCCCTTTGTCTGTTCTATAAATACTTTCATGGCTTCTGCTCCAACGAACTTAAGTCACTGGTGCCTCTGCAATAGGTGTTTACTCGTGCAACCAGATTGGCAACTGGGTCCCACCCATTCACAGTTAGATTAACCAAATGCAGACGACAATTCTACTCCTTCAGCTTCTTCTCTCGCACTTCCCGCCTGTGGAACTCGCTTCCATATTCTTGCTTTCCTGATGGCTACAACCTCCAGGAATTTAAATGCAATGTCAATACTCATCTATTAACCACTTGACTCTAGTTCTTTCCCCACCCCGTATATCCTTTCCTTTCTCTCCACCTTTGCAACTGTCATCACACCTGTATTCCCATCTTTCTCTTGCTCCTTTCTAACTGGTTCGTCTTCCTCTTCACTCTCTTCTACATTATCTTTTTACTCTTATGTAGCCCCCTGCACATCGGTGGCATTACCGCTTTGCTCGGGGTGATACGATTAAAAAAAATAGACTCTCCCTCTTATATTAATAAGAGTTAACAGGAAGTTAACTCGAGAAGTTCTTGGGAAGTTCATAGGAGTTCTCAGAAGTTCTAGAGAGTTCTTTAGAGTTCGATTGGAGTTCAGTAGAACTACTAGGCAGTTGATATTAGTCAGCAGTTAGCCGAATACTAAGGAGTCAGCTTACAGTGGAAGATTACCAAGTCCCTAACATTTTGGGTGCGTTAAGTCTGTTAGCAACCGACATAGCACGATTATAACCTTCAGTGCGAAAACTACTCCACAACAATGATAATGGACTCGACTTGAGTATACATATATTCCTGCCATTGAGAGTACCGGATGAGATCCGTAGTTTACCGATCAATACCGATCTATACCGAAGTTCCACAGAGAATACCATGTCAGTAGTCATAGTAGCTCTGAGCTCCATTAAGTCAGAATAGTATTACACGGACATACTAAATTCAGCACGACTATACTTCAAAGACTTTTATATATATTGACTGAAATAAATTTATTACGGAAATATGACCGGTGTTTAAAGTTTTTCTTAAAAGGAAATAGAAAATATATATATATATATATATATATATATATATATATATATATATTCAGATAAAGGGAACCAACAGTTTTAGAGTACCGAGTTCCCCGGCATATCCTTTTGTTTAAGTGCTCAATACAACATATATTGTAGAGCAAAATACAATTATAATTGTGTCCAAGCATGAAAATCTATATTGATCTCAGCAGTGATCCCGCTCATGTATATATATGCGTGTGTGTTTTAATGTTTTATATTTCTCCAATTTCTCTATTTTTTTTCCTTCTTTCTTTTTATGTATTTATCACCCCACCAAGTGTCACGTCTGCATATCCAACACACATTTCTCTACTTTTTCTCTTTTTCACTTTTTTCTGTTTCCTCACCCCTCTCACCTCTGACTTTTCTCTTATCGCCTTTTTTTTCCTCATTTCGTTCCTGTGACACGCTCATTTTTTATTTCTTTACAGACAGGTTAGTAATCCAGGAATACGATTAGTAGGAATATATATATATATATGGCTTAGGGAGTTGAGACTCCGACTGACACCAAATCGGTCGAGTTTCGATCCCGGCCAGAGGCAAGTGGATATGTCTAGTCACACTGATGAGCTGTGATACAGCGAAACGGGCTTGTATGTGGATGACTAATATATATATATATATATATATATATATATATATATATATATATATATATATTCCTACTAATCGTATATCTGGATTACTATCGAGCATGTGAGCAATGAAGAGGTCTTAGAAATGATAGAAACAAAAAGAAAGTTTATACTGAGCATCAGGAAGAGACAGCTGACTTCCTGGGACATGCAATAAGGACCTTAGTCGAGAGCCATCGTCGTTAGACGTCACTAGACGGAAGCATTCTTCACCAGACGGACGCATACGTCCTATACAGAGACATTGTCTTCTTGAGTGTTATACCTGTTAACTGTTCATTGGTGTACGTGTCTATTGGTTTATTGTACCGAGGTATAATCAATCTCTATTCATATATACTCAGTGTTAAGAGTTATTTCTTGCACTATTCTTTCTCTGTTTATCCTCTCCCGGGATATAACAATGTATATTCGATAATGAATTAGAACACTCTAGCTATTGGGCGTGTTTATACGCGCTAAAAAGCATACCCTCTTCTACTGGACACTCGTGGCCCAGGGGTAGAATCGCCCACTGACGCCAATTCGGTCGGATTTCATTCTTGGGTTAGGAAGTGAGCTGTGTGTAAGCCGTACTGATGAGCTGTAATACAGCGAAACAGATGACTGCGGATGACTGTAGTATATATATATATATATATATATTCCGACTAATCGTATATCTGGATTACTATCGAGCATGTGAGCAATGAAGTGGTCTTAAAAATGATAGAAACAAAAAGAAAATTAATATTGAGCATCAGGAAGAGACAGCTGAAGTTCCTGGGACATGCAATGAGGATGAACGGCTTGGAGAAACTGATACTAACAGGCCAGATAGAGAGAAGAAGAGACAGGAAAACAACGGATAACATATCTGAAGGACCTAATCAGGTGGATGATGGAACGAGGGTTGCATGGTGTAACAGGAGAAGGCATGCTCAGAGCCACCAGGGATAGGGAGACATGATCACCTACATCCTGAAGAGACAGGGATCATAGAAGAATATATATGCCAACGATTTATAAGAAATTATAATGTGGATATAAAGTGGGGGATCAAATCTATATTATAATCAATATATAAACTGATCCCTCATTTAGTGACCACGTTAGTTTCTATTTTATTGTAGATTTATGGGCTTGAGCAGGTGGATGACAGTACGGGGTTTGGGTGGTGTAACAGGAGAAGGCGTGCTAAGAGCCATCAGGGACAGGGAGACGTGGAAAGCCATGATCGCTTACGTCCTGAAGGGACAGGGCACATAGAAGCAGAAGAACCTGCGTTCAAGTTTGTATCTTTACGTTTAATATAACTTTTCTTTTCTATCTCAATTATCTGGTTTGCTGTTCATTATTTTGTGCGATTCCTTACCCGGAATCTACCCGGAATCTAAAACAGGGTTGGTAGGACGTAACTGGATGTGTGTTGTGAAGTAATGGATATCGGTTCGTAATCAGAAATCGGAGATCCGAGTTCGAATACCAGTTCGTGATATTCACTTTCGCGCAAATACATTTTTTTAAATCGTTTTACCACAAGCAAGTACCGCCACTGGTGCACAGGGGGCAACATAAGAGAAGAGTGAAAGTATAAACAGGAGGGGAGCAAAGAGAAAAACGAACCAGCTACAGGGGGTGAAAGAGAAAGGGCAAGAGAAGGATGTGAACACAGGAGTGAAGACAGTTACGAAGGTAGAGAGAAAGAAAAAGAACAAGATACACGGGGTGATGTGGAATACATAAGAGAGTTGGCGTATTAGGCAGGAGGAGAGTGAAGAGAAAGATGAACCAGCTACAGTGGGTGAAAGAGAAAGGGCAAGAGAAGATGTGAACACAGGAGTGAAGACAGTTGGGAAGGTAGAGAGAAAGAAAAAGAACAAGATACACGGGGTGATGTGGAATACATAATAGAGTTGAAGTATTAGGCAGGAGGAGGGTGAAGAGAAAGATGAACCAGCTACAGTGGGTGAAAGAGAAAGGGCAAGAGAAGATGTGAACACAGGAGTGAAGACGAAGGTAGAGAGAAAGAAAAAGAACAAGATACACGGGGTGATGTGGAAAGGGGGGGAGTTAAGTGGATAAGACATGGGAATTGACTTTGCATTTAAATTCTTGGAGGTTATAACTGTTCGGAAAGCAAGTATACGGAAGGGAGTTCCACAAGTGGAAAGCACGAGAAAAGACGCTGCCGGAGTTTAATTGTCGGTTGCATTTGGTAGATCTAACTGTAAAAGGGTGGGACCTTGTTGTCAGTTTGGTTGCCCGAGTAAATTCTTGTGGAGAGGGCATCAGTGACCTAAGTTCGTCAGAACAGAAGCCATGAAATATTTATAGAAAAGACAGAGGGGAGCCAGATTCCGCCGATGAGAAAGTGGCTGGAGTCGAGCTGCCAGATTGGAACCAATCACATTACAGATTCTCCTTTGGAGCCTGTCGAGAACACTGAGACGAACAGCAGGGTCGCCTGACCATATATGAGAACAGTATTCCATGCACGGTCGAATGGTTGATTTATACAAGATACACGGAGAGATGTAGAAAGGACTGTGGTCAAATGGATAAGAGATCGAAATTGACATTGCATTTGGGAAATGTATGAATCTCTATATCAAGCAACTATTGTATTAATAACAGGACAGACTGGGTTCTGTAGCCTTGGTTTGCATCCAGTCTAATGCTGAAAAACGATAACTTGCTGCAGGAAAATCTTCCGTGCACTTAATCATGGATCGTGTACCACGGATGGAACTTGAGTGGCTGAGATGGGAATTCAACTCAAGAGCCTATGAAGTTTACTAATTAATAAATCTAGAGAGTAGCACACAGACATTTAGCCTATAGTATATATACGAGGCTGGGCTAAAAAGTTCATAGGCTCATTAGGAAGGTGTGATGCTAGAGCTGTGAAACCTTGCATGCATTCATTTCAACACTGAAGGTGGTATTAAATGGGCATGCCTCCCAAAACTACCATACGAACGCGGGCGTCCCTCAAGGTTCTATCCTAGGTCCCACACTCTTTCTGATCTACATTAATGATCTCCCCGACACCATTAAATCCCAAGTTGGCATGTATGCCGATGACACAACAATCTACTCTCGCATCGATCAGAAACCAGGTGTGGACGACAAAGTGAACCTCGCTGCCGCACTTGAAAGGGACCTCCAATCCGTAGTGACCTGGGGTAGAAAATGGTTGGTAAATTTCAATGCCTCTAAAACGAAGCTGTTATCAACTAACCACCATAGACAATCGCATCTACCTCCCATTAGCATGGGACAGGCTAGCCTCCCAGAGAGTAAAACACTACGCCTCCTTGGCCTTACACTCTCGGCGGACCTCAAATGGAATGACTATATCGAATCCATTGCCAAATCTGCTGCTATGAAAGTCGGCTGTCTGTGCAGGGCCCGGAAGTTTTTCCCACCTGAATTTATTCTGCACATATACAAATCTACCATCCGCCCGTGTATTGAATATTGCTGCCATATCTGGTCGGGTGCCCCTGCTGCTCTCCTTGGGCTTCTTGACAAAATACAAAGGAGGATCTGCAACGTGGTTGATACTGACTTGGCAGACCGGCTGCAGCCGCTCTCTCACCGGAGAGATGTGGCTTCCCTGTGCCTTTTCTACAAGTACTTTCATGGCTACTGCTCCGAGGAGCTTAGTTCACTGATGCCGCCTAAGCACGAATTTACACGAGATATTAGATTAGCAACTAGGTCCCACCCTTTTACAGTTAAACAAATAAGATGTAACCGTAAATTCTACTCCAACAGCTTCTTTTCTCGCGCTTCCCGCCTGTGGAACTCCCTTCCACAAGTCTGCTTTCCCGACAGTTACAATCTCCAGGTGTTTAAATGTAGGGTCAATAGACACCTCCTATCACACTAACTCCCAATTATTCTCAGAACACTCTCATCTACCCAACCCTCATTCTCGGTATCCTTACCCGCCTATCACCCACCCTCTGACATTTTCTATATTTAATCATCCTTTCTCCACTCTACGTAGCCCCCTGCGCAGTAGTGGCAGTGACATGCCTTGCTCGGGGTGAAACGCTTATAAAAAAAAAACAACTTCTTATTAATAACTGCACTATTTCTTTGCAGGTATGAGGGTGGGCTGAAAAGTTCGAAGGCTGAGGGATGATGCTAGAGCCTTAAAATGGATCTCATATAATAAAGCACAAATACCATCGTTAAAATAGACGCCATTGTAATAAGATAACCGATACACAAACCTATTTCACCTACAGTTGAGCAAACCTATATATATATATATATATATATTGTCATCCGCAGACAGATCTGTTTCGCTGTATCACAGCTCATCTGTACGGGTAGACTCCGACTGCGCCTTAACCCAGGCTCGAAACCCGACAGAATTGAAGTCAATCGGCGACTCTACCCCTGGGCCACGGGGCGTTCAGTGGAAGAAGGTAGTCATTTTTAGCGCATATCATATTACGCGCCCAATAGCTAGAGAGCTCCAATTCATTTTGACTGAATATATATATATATATATATATATATGTTGTAGTGAAATATCCTGTCCTACCCAAGAATGAGTATGACCCGGTTATAAAAGACCGGGTCTAGAGCGAACTGGGGAGTCTTCGTCATGATACGAGAGTGATCGTGATTAAACGAGAGCCATCGTGATTATACGAGAGTCATCGACCTTAGTCGAGAGCCATCGTCGTTAGACGTCACTAGACGGAAGCATTCTTCACCAGACGGACGCGTACGTCCTATACAGAGACATTGTCTTCTTGAGTGTTAAACCTGTTAACTGTTCGTTGCTGTACGTGTCTATTGGTTTATTGTACCGAGGTATAATCAATCTCTTTTCCTATATTCTCAGTGTTAAGAATTATTTCTTGCACTATTCTTTCTCTGTTTATCACCTTCCGGGATATAACAATATATATTCGATAATGAATTGGAGCACGCTAGCTATTGGGCGTGTTTATACGCTCTAAAAAGCGTACCCTCTTCTACTGGACTATCGTGGCCCAGGGGTAGAATCGCCGACTGACGCCAATTCGGTCGGGTTTCATTCCAGGGTTAGGAAGCGAGCGGTGTCTAAGCCGTACTGATGAGCTGTAATACAGCGAAACAGACCTGTCTGCGGATGACTGTAGTGTATATATATATATATGTTATTATTGTTTAAAATTTTTTTAATAATATACATTTTATATTTTTTATTAATATTTTTAAAGATCATTTTTAAGATCGTTTTTTAATATTTTATTTATCACTTTGTTATGTTTTTTATTATTTATTTTTTTAAATTATTATAACTATATTTATTGATAATATTTTGCTACTAGCAGTTATATTTTAATTTTTATTACAATGTAAGATTTACCATTTATTTTTATATCGTAAATATATACCATTATCTTTAAAACTAAATTTAATGTTAAATTTCCATGTCATGTTTTTTCTAAGAAAGCAAATGAATTGCAATAGACGCTGGTGTCGATCCAAGACGTTAACTTTAACCTCCTTTCTCTTTATAATCTTCGTTCTCCTTTTCTTTTCTTTTTCTTTCTCTTTTTTCCGTTTATGATTTTTCTATATTTTTATTTTTCTTTTTTTCTTTGGAGTTTTGCTGAATGGGCGAAGAAATGTCTTCATTAGATTACCGCTACAAATATCTATTTTCGATATGGGCACGTGAGTGTCTGGATGTGAATCTTTTCTGGATTATTTTGAATATTAACTGTTGTATTATTTGGGTCTGACGAGCAGCAAAAAATTCTCCGACATCTGGATAGATTTTTATTAATTTGGTTCTAAGCTATCTGAAGATGGCTCATGTGAGCCGAAAGCTTAGAACCAAATTAATAAAAAATTACCCAAATGTTGGAGAATTTTTGCCTTTATTTTCAACTGAAATTAAAGCCAAAATACAACGTTTAGAACGGCTCATGATTAAACATAAAAGACATTCATTGTCTCTTATATTTAACAGTATATGTTGAGAACATATATATATATATATATATATATATATATATAAAATAAAATAAATTTCGATGTTCAAATCAGTTGTATGGCCATTTCTACATGAAATCCCTAAGAGAAATTTTACGTATCATCGGCACCTGTTTATTTCAAATTAAAGACAGATATAATACCGGCGGAAGCTCAAAAAATATACTTCACAGAAAAATTAAAGAGGTGGGATTAATAAGAAATTTGGGATATACCTTCCTGCTTTTCCTTTTGGATTAAAGATTTATATATATATATATATATATATTAAAAAGGATTATTTGCTCTGTAATATTTTATTACATGGAGCTCTCTTCCTGTATCATTTTTTAATATTAAAATAAATTTTTAATATTAATTAGGATCGGGTTTTTTGGAATTTACCTTCCTGCTTTTTTCCCTTGGATTGAAGTATCTGAATTAAAATATATATATATATATATATATATATATATATATATATATATATATATGATACGATAAGGAACAAAGACAGATATAATACCGGCGGAAGCTCAAAAAATATACTTCACAGAAAAATTAAAGAAGTGGGATTAATAAGAAATTTTGGATTTAACTTCCTGCTTTTCCTTTTAGATTAAAGATTTATATATATATATATATATATATATATATATATATATATATATATATATGTATGTATATATATATATATATATATATATATATATATATTAAAAAAGGATTATTTGCTCTGTAATATTTTATTACATGGAGCTCTCTTCCTGTATCATTTTTTTAATATTAAAATAAATTTTTAATATTAATTAGGATCGGGTTTTTTGGAATTTACCTTCCTGCTTTTTTCCCTTGGATTGAAGTATCTGAATAAAATATATATATATATATATATATATATATATATATATATATATATATATATATGATACGATAAGGAACAAAGACAGATATAATATGGCGGAAGCTCAAAAAATATACTTCACAGAAAAATGAAAGAAGTGGGATTAATAAGAAATTTTGGATTTAACTTCCTGCTTTTCATTTTATATTAAAGATATATATATATATATATATATATATATATATATATATATATATATATATATATATAAAGGATTATTTGCTCTGTAATATTTTATTACATGGAGCTCTCTTCCTGTATCATTTTTTAATATTAAAATAAATTTTTAATATTAATTAGGATCGGGTTTTTGGAATTTACCTTCCTGCTTTTTTCCCTTGGATTGAAGTATCTGAATTAAAATATATATATATATATATATGATACGATAAGGAACAAAGATAGTGATGGATAAATAGATAGACCACTAAATAGATACATTTGAAGAAACTGAGATAGCAAAACAAAAGTCTGATTTCTTAAATATTGACCACACACACATACATATATATATTTCACGTATCATTAAGTGACTGACTATCTATCTATCTATCTATCTATCTATATATATATATATATATATATTTATATTTATATATATGTGTGTGCAATATACATATGTGTAAAATATATATAAATTCAAATTAGACTGATGTCTTAAATATATATATGTATATATATATATGTATATATATATATATATGAACTAAAGTCAAAACTTAATCAAGTGGTGTGACTAAAACTAATGTTTATAGTAATATAAAATAATGTTATTATTTACATTATTTCATTGTTCGGACTGTTGTCCTCATTTTCATTGTCATATGGACAATGTTTCAACCGTTGTACGTTCCGGTCAACGTCAGGAATTTATTTTGTCGACCGGTCCGGAACGGATAATAGTTGAAACGTCGAAAAAAAGAAGAAAAAAAAAACTAAACAAAACAAAACAAAAAAATGTGGGTAGCAGTCTGAACAATATAAATAGTTTGAACAATTACAATACCTCATATCAGAAATATAGACAGACATTGAATGTGAACATGGCAACAAGGGTAAGGCCAACAGCCGAACAATGTAAATAGTGTAAAGAGTTATAATACCACATTTCTCAATTCTACTCAGATAAGAAATAAAGTCCCATTAAAAAAACAAAAATTATATATATATATATAAATAAAATAAAATAAATTTCGATGTTCAAATCAGTTGTATGGCCATTTCTACATGAAATCCCTAAGAGAAATTTTACGTATCATCGGCACCTGTTTATTTCAAATTAAAGACAGATATAATACCGGCGGAAGTTCAAAAAATATACTTCACAGAAAAATTAAAGAAGTGGGATTAATAAGAAATTTGGGATTTACCTTCCTGCTTTTCCTTTTAGATTAAAGATTTATATATATATATATATATATAATACGATAAGGAACAAAGATAGTGATGGATAAATAGATAGACCGCTAAATAGATACATTTGAAGAGACTGAGATAGCAAAACAAAAGTCTGATTTCTTAAATATTGACCACACACACACACACACACACACACACACACACACACATACATATATATATATATTTCACGTATCATCGGCAGCTGTTTATTTCAAAATAAAGTATCGATTGAACATCGATATTTATTTTTTATATATATATATATATAATTGCTTCTGTAATTTAAATAATAATTACACTGAATCCTCCACCTTGATCATTTTTTAATATTAATTAGGATCGGTTCTTTGGGATTTACCTTCCTACTTTTCCTTTTGGATTAAAGTTTTTTATATATATATATATATATATATACTATAGTTATCCGTAGACAGATCTGTTTTGCTGTATTACAGCTCATCAGTACGGCTTAGACACCGCTTGCTTCCTAACCCAGGATTGAAACCCGACCGAATTGGCGTCAGTCGGTGATTCTACCCCTAGGCCACCAGCGTCCAGAAGAAGGCAGGCTTTTTAGCGCGTATAAACACGCCCAATAGCTAGGGTGCTCCAATTCATTATCGAAGTAGCGGTGCGTAAATGCCGGAGTAGCTACTGTTTATCAACGTCTACTATTCTTCCAGAGTGCTCAATCAGGGTGTGAGAGCGTAAATACTATAGTCATCCACAGACAGATCTGTTTCGCTGTATTACAGCTCATCAGTAAGGCATATTTACTTAGTTATATAATCAATATTTATTTTATTCAATTGTTTTATATTATCGACTTCCAGTAAATATGAAACATACATTATACTAAAAAGGTGTCTATATTTGATTATTCCATATCAGTATTAGCATAATACAAAAGTATACTAGAGTAAGCCACCTGCACAAAGAAAGTCTTAAATTGATTGAATATAAACAAATAGAAAGGAGGTGTAAGACAAGGATGTGTCTTCTCACTAGACTCATCCAAATCTTACAGTGATACAATACTTAACGGATTACATATCCTACCAGGATTTTTTTATTGGCGACCACTATCTTAAAATAAGATATGTAAGTGGCAAGATATTTATAGCAGACACGGAAAAGAAACAAAATTTCCGAAAGATGGTCGTGAAACGAAGCAAGATTTTAGTGCCACCAATATGTAATTTGCATACAGTTGGGCAATTCAGAGAGAATTAGAAGTTCTACCAGGATATTCTATTGGCGACCACTATCTTAACATAAGATATGTGAGTGGAAAAGTGTTGATAGCAGACACGGAAAAAAACAATATTTCCGAAAGATGGTCGTGAAACGAAGCAAGATTTTAGTGCCACCAATATGTAATTTGCATACAGTTGGGCAATTCAGAGAGAATTAGAAGTTCTACCAGGATATTCTATTGGCGACCACTATCTCATTGCTGAAGGGTAGATTTTCAATCCCAGGATCATCCTGATTCTAAAAAAGTTATCATATGTCTATGTAGATTTTAGTGCCACCAATATGTAATTTGCATACAGTTGGGCAATTCAGAGAGAATTAGAAGTTCTACCAGGATATTCTATTGGCGACCACTATCTCATTGCTGAAGGGTAGATTTTCAATCCCAGGATCATCCTGATTCTAAAAAAGTTATCATATGTCTATGTAGAGCGAGTGGGGCTTTTTAACTGTTTCCCGGCATCCAGACACAAATCCCAGTACTGGATGTCCAAGCACCAGATGAAGTGCTGAGTTTTAAGCCTGGGATAATCCTGATTCTAAAAAAGGTATCATATATTTATGTAGAGCAAATGTGACTTCTTCCTCCTCATCCACACACAAATCCCAATGCTGTATTTTCAAGCACAAGATGAAGGGAAGATCTTCAATTCGGGGATCATCCTGATTCCAAAAAAAGTATCCTATGTCTCTGTAGAGCAAGTATGAATTTTAAAGTGTTCTCTCCTTATACAGACACAAATCACATTGCTGGATGGTCAATCATCAGATAACGGGCAGATTTCTAATCCCGGGATCATCCTGATCCCCCGAAATTATCATATGTCTATGTAGAGCGAGTGTGAATTTTGAACTGTTTTCTCAACATCCGAACACAAATCTCAATACTGGATGTTCAATCACCAGATGAAGTGCAGATTTTCATTCCCGGGATCATCCCGATTCCAAAAAAGGTATCATATGTCTTTGTAGAGCAAGTGTGAATTTTTAAATGCTCCCTCTTCATCCGAACACAAATCCCAATTCTAGATGTTCAAGCAGCAGATGAAAGGCAGATTTTCAATTCTAGGATTATCCTGCTTCCAAAAATTATCATATGTCTATGGAGAGCAAGTGTGAATTTTTAACTGTTCCCTCTTCATCTGGACACAAATCCCAATGCTGGATGTTCAATCATCAGATTACGGGCAGATGTTTAATCCCGGGATCATCATGATTCCAAAAATGGTATAATGTATCCATGTAGAGCAAGTGTGAATTTTTGACTCTTCCCTTTTCATCCTGACACAAATCCTAATGATGTATGGTTAAGAACCAGATAAAGGGCAGTTTTTAATCCCCGGATCATCTTGATTCCAAAAAAAGTATCATATGTCTATGTAGAGTGAGTGTAAATTTTTAACTGTTTCCTCGACATCCAGACACAAATCCCAATACTGGATGTTCAAACACCAGATGAAGAGCAGATTTTCATACCCGGAATCATCCTGCTTTCAAAAATGGTGCCATATATCTATGTAGAGCGAGAGTGAATTTTTAACTTCTTCCTCCTCCTCCAGACAAGAATCCCAGTACTGAATGTTCAAGCACAAGATGAAGGGCAGATTTTTAAAACCGGGATCATTCTCATTCCAAAAAGGTATCATATGTCTATGTAGAGCGAGTGTGAATTTTAAAGTGTTTACTTCTCATCTGGACACAAATCCCAATTCTGTATGTTCATGCACCTTGTGAATGGCCGATTTTCAATCTCACGATCATCCTGAATCCAAACAAATGTATCAAGTGTCTAAGTAGAGCGAGTGTGAATTTTTAACTGTTTCCTCCTCATCTAGACACAAATCGCAGTACTGGATTTCCAAACACCAGGTGAAGGGTGGGTTTTTAACCGCCGGATCAACCTGAATCTAAAAAAAAGTACCATATGTCTATGTTAATCAAGAGTTAATTTTTAACTGTTCCCTCTTCATCCAGACACAAATCCCAATGCTGAATGTTCAAGCACCCGATTAAGGGCAGATTTTCAATCCCAGAATCATCATGATAAAAAACAAAATCGCTAGGTTCATGCTCCACCCACGTCTATTGAACAGGTGAAGAGGCTCATCCCTTGTTCCCTGTTTTCGATGTGGTTTCCGGCTTTCTCTTTTCCAATCTTTTCACTCCTACGTAGCCCCCTGCGCATCAGTGGCGTTACCACCTTGCTCGGGGTGATATGATTAAAAACAAAAATGTCTATGTAGAGCAAATGTGAATTTTTAACTGTTCCCTCCTCATTCAGACACAAATCCCAATTCTGAATGTTCAAGCACTAGATGAAGGGCAGATTTTCAATCGTAGGATCTTCCTGATTCGAAAAGAATATCATATGTCTATGTAGAGCAAGTGTGAATTTTTAACTGTTCCCTCCTCATTCAGACACAAATCCCAATTCTGAATGTTCAAGCACTAGATGAAGGGCAGATTTTTAATCGTAGGATCTTCCTGATTCGAAAAGAATATCATATGTCTATGTAGAGCAAATGTGAATTTTTAACCGTTCTCTTCTCATCCAGAAACAAATCCTAATGCTGGATGTTCAAGAACCAGATGAAGGGCAGATTTTCAACCCCGGGATCATCTTGATTCCAAAAAGTTATAATCTGTGTATGTACAGCAAGTGCTTTCTGAGTTAGAAGACAGAATGAAACACGGGCCGACAGACTGAATTTGGCATTTATGTATTTAGATAAAAAGTAAATTTTGCCTCCAAATATCAGACGTTGTTTTCCGAACTAAATAATATATTTGTATTGTCATAACTTGATAAGCTAGAATGTATTCGTATTCAGACATTTTTTTTCGAAAAGCTGTACGGACACTGAAGCAAAGAAAAAAAAAACAAGTAATCCTGTATTCGCCATTTTTCTATGGGAGCTACAGCTATCTTTCCTCTGCGTAATTTTCCCGCGTTATTGATCATTCATTTTGTCCAAAATTCGGTGATTACGTATGCAACTGTCAACACCAAAAGCAGTTAATGGGTCGAATTTATTATTACCCATAAAAAAAGAAAAAGAAAAACGTTTGAGACGTTTTTTTTTTTTACATCATTTTATTTTTATTTTTTATTTTCCTCCATTTTTTAATCTTTTTCGTTCGTGTTTTTTTTTTCTCCCTCAGTCTACGGTTTTCATTACTTTAGTCGGTTGTGAACACGATCCGTTTTTTTTTAGCTTTTGTTAGAAGAAAAGAAAATTAATACAAGTCGAAGGAAAGCATAATGATTTTCTTGGCATATGGGGTCAAACACGAGAACAAATAGGACTATATTTTCTTGAGTAGTCGATCAGATATTTTTTTCTCGGCTACATATTTCCAGCAATTTCAACATATAACTGCTAATACACACACACACACACACATACACGCACACACACACACACAGATAGATAGATAGATAGATAGATAGATAGATAGATAGATAGATAGATAGATAGATAGATAGATAGATATGGGTTGATAACGTCATTCAAGAATTTTGACAATTGGTATATAGGTGTTGGAATCTGAGAAATGATTGGTCGTAAAAAATGATAGGTTGCAGATGTTCGTCTGTTTATGTTTTACAGTTTGTTCAGAAGAAAAGTTCTCGAGAGCACCGCCATCCAGTGCTACCAAAACATCAATTTGCGCCCCGGATGTTTCCCAATCTAACCTTTGCTTATTGAAATTATACTAAAACAGACTAACGTACATAATAAAAAG
>JBBBDQ010001803.1:40000-142500 GCA_037127315.1 Ascarosepion bandense
CCCGTTAAAAAAATCAACAATTATTGTGATTTTTTGTTGTCTTTCAACGACATCACCATCAAGTATATCAGACGGTATGAACGGATCCTACACAAAATTAATAGACAGAACTTGTCTATATTATTCAATGAAACCTGCATTAATATATATATATATATATATATATATATATATACAAGCAACTTTTTATATACCCCTATACATAAAGACAATGTACGCCTGTGTACACTTATCTATCTACTTTTAACTCCCAAACGAGGTGGTATATTTCCTTTCATACGTCTTAACAAACATTGCACATATATATTCATATATACCGGTATACTTCATTCGGATCTTGATAATAACCTGTACACATATGGGTAGAATGATCAGTACATGAAGGTATAATCAGTTCAAGAATGCACAATTGACTGCATCCAATATTAACATAACCCACATATAATCAGGTGTTCTCACATGATGGAAAAACATGTACACAATTAGGTCCTCTTATACATGAATTACACTTATACCTAAATTCCCCCTTATACACACAATAATACATACAATAATATATATAAACATGCACAAAATTAGGTGCACCCATATACGTGAAAAACATATCTAACCTTACAATTAGGTGCACCATTATACATGTGAAATATTTATATTCAAGTAATTACAGTAAAGACAGGACATTTTCACTTCGTACATCAATAATATAAAGTCGTTGCGTACTTATACTGGCGTGTCAACCCATGGTAGATCTCTAGCCTCACTTCTTCGGTCTGTAAAATCTTCCAACAAATAATCCACATAAGATATGAATGAACCGGCAAGTGTGTCGGAACGGGGTAATTCTAGAAGTTTAGTTTAAATTTATTTTTATGACGGCATTTGAAAATAATTTCATTTCTTTGATTTAAAAGTTTACTAGATTCTCTGAATTTGATAATTTTAATCATTTTTTATCTTTTTTTTTTTGATGGACAAGTAACACACACTCACAATTCTATACAAACGTATACATAATTAGGTCCATTCTTATACATGAAATACACTTATACTTAGGTGCCCCCTTATACACACAATAATACATACAATAATATATATAAACACGCACAAAATTATATATAAACATGCACAAAATTAGGTGCACCCATATACGTGAAAAACATATGCAACCTTACAATTAGGTGCATCATTATACACGTGAAATATTTATATCGAAGTCATTATAGTAAAATCATTTACAATTACATACTTCAAGACAGGATATTTTTAACTTCGTACACCAATAATATAAAGTCATTGCGTACTTAACTTGGCATGTTAACCCATTGTATGGTAGATCTTTATCCTCACTTCTTTGGTCTGTAAAATCCTCTAACGAACGATCCACACAAAATATGAAAGAGCTGGCAAGTGTGTCGGAACAGGGTGATTCTAAGATTTTATGTGTTAGTTTAAATTTATTTTTATGGCAGCATTTGAAAATTATTTCATTTCTCTGATTTAATAATTGGCTAGATACTCTGAATTTGATAATTTTAATCTTTTCGTCTAAGCATAAATTGCATCTGCTTCTAAAGCTATTGGGGATTTGAGATTTCTCTATAATCTTCCATTCAATTTGAGAGGGAAGAGTCCTGTCTTTTAATTCCCAGAAATGTTTAGAGAGAGCGGTTTGATGTTTTAGGTGGGGTTTAATCAAGAAACCAGAATAGTTCCGCAAGCGAGAGGAGAAACGGTTAGCGTAGGATTTATAATAATATGTGAAGAAGAAAATATATTTAAAGAGAGAAAACAGTACAAGAACAAGAAACGAGAAGACCCTAAACAATGATTGGTATTGCATTTAAATTTTTGAAGGTCAAATTTTGACAGGAAGAAGTCGGAAGAGAGTTCCACAAGCGAGAGAAGAAACTGTTAGCATAGGACTTATAATAATATGAGAAGAAGAAAACATAATTAAGGAGAGAGAACAATAAAAGAAGAGGAATTAAGTAGATGGTAAATAACGATTGACATTGCGTTTAAATTATTGAAGATCAAGGTTGAGTGGAAAGCAAGAAGCCGGAAGAGAGTTCCACAAGCGAGAGAAGAAACTGTTAGCATAGGACTTATAATAATATGAGAAGAAGAAAACAAAATTAAAGAGAGAAAACAGTAAAACAACAGGAAATAAAAAGACCATAAATAATGATTGGTACTGCATTTCAATTTTTGAAAGACAAAGTTTGACAGGAAGAAGCCGGAAGAAAGTCCCACAAGCATGAATTGCGAGCAAAGGAATTGCTAGCATAGAACTTACGGTTACATCTAGTCATTTCAACTTTAAAATAATGAAACCTAGCTGTCAGTCTAGTACTACGTTTAAATTAAGAAAGTCCTTTTTTGGTCAATGTTCAAAATATACAAATCAACCATCCGACCGTGCATAGAATACTGTTATCATATCTGGTCAGGCGCCCCTGATGTTCATCTCAGTGTTCTCGATAGGCTCCAAAGGAGAATCTGTTATGTGCTCGGTCCCGACCTGGCAGCTCGACTCCAGCCACTTTCTCACCGGCGGGATGTGGCTTCCCTCTGTCTCTACAAATATTTTCATGGCTTTTGCTCTGATGAACTTAGGTCACTGGTGACTCCACCACAAGTATTCACTCGTGCAACCAGACTGGCAACAAGGTCCCACCCATTTATAGCTAGATCAACCAAATGTAGACGACAATTTTACTCCATCAGCTACTTTTCTCGCATTTCCCGCCTGTGGAACTCCCTTCCGTATACTTGCTTTCCTGGCAGCTACAACCTCCAGGAATTTAAATGCAATATCAATTCCCAACATTTATCCACTTGATTCCAGTCCTTCTCTCGTCTTTTCTACATCACCCCGTATATCTTGTTCGTTTCCATTCTCTCTATTTTTGCAATTGTCCTCACTCTTGTGTTCCCATCCTTCTCCTGCTCTTTCTCGGACCCCACCCCCTGTAACTGGTTCGTCTTTCGCTTCACTCTACTCCTGACTAAACTTTTACTCTCATGTAGACCCCTGCGCATCAGTGGCGGTACCGCCTTGCCAGGGGTGAAACGATAAAAAAACAAAAAAAAAAACGTATTCATTAAATTCATAACTTGGGGGAGATAGATTCATGACTTTTGTAAGAGGATTTGTTAGTCGATTGGAATTCGAACTCGGCTCTCCGATTTTTAATTCAGAGTTGTTATCAATTACACCAGTCGCACATCCGCATTTATTAAAAGCAATACATTTGAATGTCCGTATTTATTAGACGAAACCATCTTCATCACGAGTGCGGAGTCACAGAAAATATATTGGGAACTACTCTCAGACAATACCTTCCGAGTCTGACACAATGACCGTTGCTTCAATTTCAAATGTAAAGTTGTTTTTCTTCAATACTGATAACCTTATAAGGGAATGGATAATATCGTCATTTTCAACTTTGAATTTAACGAGAAAAATACGAACATGTACGCATGCGTATTCGTTGCGAGAAGCTTCGAAATATTTGTAGCCATGTCGGCCAGCCAACCAACTCCACCTGTATTTTTACGATAATTAAGGAACGGATCGCTCTGAACGATTTTTGTTTAGGTTTTATTTTCATATTTTGTGTTTTTTTTTTCTTTTTAATTTTTTAGTGTTCATATTGACATTGAAAAGGAAATGCAGAAGGGGGAAATATTGATTCTCTCTCTCTCTCTCTTTCTCTCTCTCTCTCTCTCACGCTGTGTGTGTGTGTGTGTGTGTGTCTGTGTGTGTATGTGTGTGTGTGTGTGTGTGTGTGTCAGTTTTTTTTTTTACATCGAGACATTTGACAACAACCCGAAATGATTGATGTATGGGGACACAGATTGGTAAACTCAAAAGGAACGCTAAAAACGATTTATGCTTTTGAAATAAAAAAAAAGAAGGTAAATAAATGGTTGGAAGAAAGCATAAAAATGTGAAAATGAGTGAAAGACAAAAAGAGAGAGAGAGATAGAGAAAGAGAGAGGGGGGAGAGAGATCAGAGAAGTAAAAGGATAAAGAAGATGATGATAATGATGATGATAATGATGGCTTTGAAAAGAAAGATCGAAGGGCAAGAGAGAAGGTGAGAGAGTGAAACGGAGAAAGAGAGACGGAGAGCTGAGAACAAAGAGGGGGGAAGTGAGAGATAAGGAGGGAGAAAGATAAAAGGAAACAAAGAGTAAAAATCAGAGGAATTGAGATAAAGAGATGGTGGTGGTGGTGGTGGTGGTGGTGGTGGTGGCGGGAGCTAAGGATGAAGAGAAAAAAGTAGGTCATCACAAGGTAAAAAATGAGAGATAAGAAAAGAAAGAGAGAGAGAGTGAGAGGAGGGGAGAGGGAGTGTGATAGAGGTATATTGGGAAACAAACAAGATGAGAGAAAAAGAGGTAGAAATAGAGCGCATGTGACAAGGAGAGAGAGAGAGAGAAAGAGAGAGAGAGAGAGAGAGAGAGAGAGAGAAAATGAAAAAATGAGAAATTCAGGAAAATGAAAATAATAAGTGAGACATGTACGAATTTAGAAAGAATGAAAGAAATAGACCGAAAGGAAGCTAATATATATATATATATATATATATATATATATATATATATATATATAATCTGCAATATTATATATATATATACTAACAGTAAAGCCTGGCGTTGCTCGGTTTAATGAAAGCTTTAAAACTAATGCATGGCCGTGGAGCTCAGACTCTTTGGACGTTGGCACGAAAGATTAAAAATCAATAGTTGTTTCCAGTTAAAGCGAAACGGGAGACTGAAAGCAAAATGAATGGATGTAAGTCAAATTTTGATTTCCTGGTATTGATATCAAATAAGCTTTTTTCGTCGTAAACTGAATTTTGAAGGCTAAATAAGTCCTCTGAGTAAATGGTATCATGGCTGAGACTAAGAACTACAATTATACATACTTAGAACCAAACCCGAAGCAAAAACTAAAATAAAAGGATTGAAAAAATACAGACATACAGGCAGATAAACAGACACACACCCAAACATCTTGCCTTATATATATATATATATATATATATATATATATATATATATATATTATCGATTTTCTGCAGTATTGTAAGAACTGCAACCTTGAAACTTCTGAATATCGTTTCTTATGTCTTTGTCTATGAGTGTAGCAAATTTGATTAAAATCGGACCACTCCTTCTATAACCTGATTTTTTCGATTCTCGATTTACGATATTTCTCGGGGGTACCTCGACACAAAACCTTGCTAAGAACACTCGCAGACGCTTATAGTACAACTGCGTAAATTTTCAAGAAAATCGATTTAGCCGTTTTGGAGTCTATAGGTAACGGGCACACACACACACACACACACACACACACACACACAAATTTCCATTTATAAATCAGTTTAGATGTTGTGGGTTCTTCCTTTTCCTGAAGATGGACTCGTCCAGAGTATACTTATACTGCTTCTATAGAAGCGAGACTGGAGGATACAGAGGTTTCACAAAGAATTAACTGGAGAATACGAACGTCCAGAGAGAGATTAGCAGACAGTATACAGTAGTTCATCGTAGCTCTGTGCTCCACTCATCGAGAAGATTATTACGCAGTACCCGTCAGCTTCCGACGCGGACATAGTCAATATACTATGGTTTCACTTCCAGAGACTTGTACATATACGTTTTACTAACCCGCATTCTTGGACTACTAATCTTCATTCAAGTTTGTATTCTTATGTTAATACACTTATTTTCTATCTCAATTACATTCCAGTGAGGGGGAACCAAGGTATATACATATTCATTATCTATCCATTACATCAATTACCCCTGTTAATTTAGAGGTAAAAACTGTTGTGTGGTTCTCCCTTTCCATAAAAATGAACTCGTCCAGATTATACTTATGCTACTGCTATAGAAGTGAGACGGAAGAAGACAGCATTTTCACAGAGAATTAACCGGAAAATACGAGAGTCCAGAGAGAGAGAGATTAGCAGACAGTATATAGTAGTTCATAGTACCCGTCAGCTTCCGAAGTAGACCTACTCAATATACTACGGTTTTACCTCCAGAGACTTGTAGATATACTTTTTACTAACCCGCATTTCTGGACTACTAATCTTCATTCAAGTCTGTATCCTTACGTTAATACACCTATTTTCTATCTCAATTACTGGTCGTTGTTCATTTATTTGTGTGGACCCCATTCTCGGGATCCACAACACTAAATGATAATTATTTAAAATTCAAAATTCTTTATTGTAATAAAAATATAAAAATTAAAAGTAAAAATACACAAATGATAATAATTCGATATACAAATATCGTTAATAAAACTATTTAGTAAGAAAAACTTGTTATAACTGTTATAAATCTAAGCAGAGTAATATAACTGTTATATATCTAAACAGAGTAATATAACTGTTATATATCTAAACAGAGTAATATAACTGTTATATATCTAAACAGAGTAAATATATGTGGGCGTAAAAATGCGTATGGTTGCAAAACGGATTCAAACAACTAGACAATGACGAATAAGGACAATTTTTTTGCGCGACAGATATTCACATAAAATATTGATTTCTTCTTTTTTTGGGAATAGACGAAGGCAGTTATAACGTGGAAGAAGAAGAAGAAGAAGAAGAAGAAGAAGAAGAAGAAGAAGAAGAAGAAGAAGAAGAAGAAGAAGAAGAAAGCAGGTCAACAAGTTCATACAAGGGGATTATAGTAATATACACAACAGAACGATTCACTTATCTTGGGTTTGATGTCCGATTATGGGTCGTCGAAAAGTCTGTTGATAGTAGCGGCACGGTTTCCCCTTAGCAGGTGAGGGAAGAAGACTGCCGAATTGTCATTTCCTCGCCTTTTTTATTTCTTCGGAGTGGCTCAAACGAGCAGTCCCTTTTGTCCCGCGGGAGAGTTTGCGATTGGCCGTCAAATTGATTCGGAAGTCACGACTCAGTAATCAAATAGACGGAACAATGCGTGGATCCCCCTGCGCGGCGACGCATTTTGTCATTTCGAGACTGGAACTCATGAAGATCACTTCCGTTTATCAAAGCAGGGTACGATCTTACTTTGTTAGAGGATGTAACATAACCTTAAGTTATATAATACTGCATGCAAATACTAAACTACTGAAGTGTACCCGTTAAAAGATGTACCCGTTAAAAGATGTACCCGTTAAAAGATGTACCCGTTAAAAGATGTACCCGTTAAAAGTGCACCCGTTAAAAGATGCCACTCATTTTTTATTGTTTTCCATTTACGTCGCGGTATTTCTTAGCGCTACTGCAGAAAATAATGGCAACCTACTGCGGGGTAATCTTTTACCCAGCCAGTCATGTATCGAAAGAGACATGATCGCTTAAGTCTGTACCACGAATGACACTTAACAGTCTGGTTTCTTAGCGCTTTGATATTCTCACAACCTGATCTAACCTCTCCATTATAATATTTGCAAGCCTGTTCACTTTTAAGAACGTCATCGTTATCAAAGATGAAGGAAAAACCTGAAGCAACTGAAATGTGGTTCTACAGAAGAATACTGCAGATATCATGGACCGAGCATGTGAGCAATGATGAGGTTTTTTTTTTTTGTTTTTTTTTTAATCATCTCACCCCAAGCAAGGCATTCCACTGCCACTATTGCGCATGGGGCTACATAGGGGAAGGTAAAGAGAAGGAGTGGTTAGACATAGGGAATGTCAGGAGGAAGGTGACAGATCAGTAAGGATAGCGAGGATGAGGGTTAGGCAGATGGGAAGAGTGCTTGATAGAATGGGAGCAGGTTAGTGTGTTAGGAGGTGTCTATTGACCTTACATTTAAACTCCTGGAGATTGTAGCCGTCGGGGAAGCAATCGTTTGGAAGAGAATTCCACAGTCGGGAAGTGCGAGGAAAGAAACTGTTGGAGTAGAAGTTACGGCTGCATTTTATCGGTTTCACTGTAAAAGGGTGGGATCTAGTTGCTAATCTAGTATCTCGTTCAAATACGTATTTAGGGGGCACTAGAGATCTAAGTTCATCGGAGCAGAAGCCGTGAAAGTATTTATAGAAGAGACACAGGGAAGCCACGTCGCGCCGGTGGGAGAGAGACTGCAGGCAGTCTGTCAAGTCAGTATCTATCACATTACAGACCCTCCTCTGAACCTTATCGAGAAGCCCGAGAAGAACAGCAGGGGCACCCGACCAGATATGGCAGCAGTATTCAATGCACGGTTTTAAAAAGGATGAAAATGAAAAGGAAATTAATACTGAGCATCAGGAAGAGACGTCTATGGCTATATAGTGTTGAATGTACCAGTTCCTGTCCGATCACCAAAGTTAAGCAACATCGAGCCTGGTCAGTACTTAAATGGGTGACCATTTGGGAATACCAGGTGCTGTATAAAAATTTATTCACATATTTAATAACAAGGTTTTTGTCCATGACACTGGAGCCATAGCTGTTTAGCCGTCCTCCATGTCTCTACATACGGGAATTTTATATAAAAAAAAAGACAGACGTAGGCGATCACGGCTTTTCACGTCTCCCTATCCCTGGTGGCTCATAGCACACTTTCTCCTGTTACACCATGCAACCCCAGTTCTGTCATCTACCTTCTCAGGCCCTTCAAATATGTTATTTACTGCTTTCCTCTATCTCTTTTTCTCTCTATCTGGCTTGTTAGTATCAGGTTCTCCAAGCCCTCCTTCCTCATTGCATGTCCCAGAAACTTCAGTTGTCTCTTCCTGATGCTCAGTATTAATTTCCTTTTCATTTCCATCCTTTTTAAAACCTCATCATTGCTCACATGCTCAATTCATGATATCCACAGCATTCTTCTGTAGAACTACATTTTAGTTGTTTCAAGTTTTTCCTTCATCTTTGATGATATTGTCTAACATTCACTGCCATATTGAAGAACCAACATCACATAGCAATCCAGTACTCTCTTCTCTGACCTTAGATGAAGATGACTTCAGAGATGACTTCATGACATTTTCCACTGATCATTTTTGTAAAAAAAAAAACATAGATGAATCTCTTCATAATGTGTGACTTGTACTTTCGAATAAATGCTTTGCATTTCTTTAAGGTAGGGGTCGGCAACCTTTTGGAGAGTGAAAGCCAAAAAGCTATGTAGAGACATGGAGGAGGGCTGAACAGCTATGGCTCCAGTGTCATGGACAAAAACCATGTTATTAAATATGTGAATAAATTTTCTATGTGTTTGAAGAAAGCAAGGATTCAATATTATTTAATATCTGATGAGAAATTTGTTAATTATATTGTGTGTGTGTGTGTGTGTGTGTGTGTGTGTGTGTGTGTGTCCCAGTTACCTATAGACACCGAAACGGCTGAACCGATTTTCTTGAAAATTTACACAGTTGAACTATAAGCGTCTGCGAGTGTTCTTAGCTAGGTTTTGTGTCGAGGTACCCCCGATAAACATCAAATCATGTTATAGAAGGCGTGGTTAGATTTTAATCAAATTTCATACACTCATAGCCAAAGACATAAGAAACGATATTCAGAAGTTTCAAGGTTGAAGTTCTTACAATAGTGCAGAAAATTTGATATTGATACCAGGGAATCAAAATTTGACTTACATCCATTCATTTTTCTTTCAGTGTACAGTTTCACTTTAACTGGAAACAACTATTGCTTTTTAGGCTTTCGTGCCAACGTCCAAAGAGTCTGATCTCCAGGACCATGAATTAGTTTTAAAGCTTTCATTACATCCGAGCATGCTGGGCTATACTGCTAGTATATATATATATATATATAAAAGGTGAAAAGGTGCGATTGGTAAATTGTCGCAATTACTTTATTATTTCAAATATTCTTTATGCTGGGTCTGAGCACCAGGACCATGGATTAGTTTTAAAGCTTTCGTTACACCCGAGCAACGCCGGGCTATACTGCTAGTATATATATATATATATATATATATATATATATATATATATATATATATATAAGGTGCGATTGGTAAATTGTCGCAATTACTTTATTATTTAAAATATTCTTTATGCTGGGTCTGAGCACCAGGACCATGGATTAGTTTTAAAGCTTTCATTACACCCGAGCCACGCCGGGCTATACTGTTAGTTATAAATACATGCGAGGTGGGGAGATAGTCGCATCACAGTCTATTTTCTTTCGAAATATCACCTTCTTCGATTCTCTCGTTAATGGCAAAGAATAAAAAACTGAATATTCTCACCTGAATATTCTGAAAAAGTAAGATAAAAGAAAAAGAAAACACTTAATTAAGACAAGCATATTATAAGATAGGACGTTTTAGGTATTCCTACCCTATGCTTCACTTACCGAAGGATGGGCGTTGTGGCGCAGTGGATATCGACTCGGAACGAGAAATCGGAGAGCCGAGTTCGATATTCCAGATGAATTCCTTGCATTCACTTACGCGGAAATACCCTTGGGAAAGGTATTAATCCGTCTATTCCTTCCAGTTATGGGTTAAATATCACGACAGATTGGGTTCTATAGCCTTGGTTGGCAACCAGTCTACCACAGAAAGCAATGGCAACCTACTGGGTATGATCTTCTGCCCAGTCAGTCATGTCTCGAAAGAGACATGATCGCCCAAGCGTGTTTCACGTATGGCACTTAAATGACTGAATGAAGATAATAGTTGAAAACATAAGTAAAGCTTCTACTGGGCAAAAAGTGGGGGATCAGTTTTATATTGTTTTTAACTAATAAACTGATCCCCCACTAATTACTACTTATTAATACAATCCGTCTCTTCTATCTTCAGCTATAGTTTAAAGAGCAGGATAGAAAATCTTCTGCCCAGTCAGTTATGTCTCTTTCGAGACATGATCGCCCAAGCGTGTATCACGTATGGCAATTAACTAACTGACTGATCGAAGGCGTGGTTGATAGAGGCATTACGTTGCTGGGAGACACTTCGCATTGCCTCATCCCTGCAATGGTGAATGACGCGAAAATTTGATGTTCCCAGTTTTTAAGACGGATGTTTTAATAAGGGACGTTAGTTCATCTAACACCGCCTTAAAAAATAATAAGAGCTGCAATCAGACCCCGATTATTGATCAACTCGTTTTTTCAATTTCGATTTTCCTGTTATTTGATGTTCGATTTTATAAACGTTTATTTGATTGAGATAAACAATTTTATTGATGAAAATAATTTTGAATAAATTTTAGTTCAAGAAATATTTCAGCCAAACATTGCAACATCATGAAATTGTCAGCTATGTGGTGTCACACACTTTGATTCTTGGTAGAGTGTAGTTGAGCCGAACTAAGAATTAGTCAGTCAGTTTAGTTTGAGCGATCATGTCTAGAAAGAGACATGACTGACTGGGCAGTAGATTTTCTATCCTGTTCTTTAAACTATAGCTGAAGGTAGAAGAGACGGATTCTATCAATAAGTAGTAATTAGTGGGGGATCAGTTTATTACTTAATAACAATAGAAAACTGATCCCCCACTTTTTGCCTAGTAGAAACTTTACTTATGTTTCCAACTATTATCTTCATTCAGTCAGCTAAGTGCCATACGTGAAACACGCTTGGGCGATCATGTCTCGAAAGAGACATGACTGACTGGGCAGAAGATTTTCTATCCTGTTCTTTAAACTATAGCTGAAGGTAGAAGTGACGGATTGTATTGATAAGTAGTAATTACTTGGGGATCAGTTTTCTATTGTTTTAAGTAATAAATTGATCCCCCATTTTTTGCCTAGTAGAAGCTTTACTTATATTTCCAATTGTTATCTTCATTCAGTCAGGTAAGTGCCATATGTGATACACGCTTGGGCGATCATATCTCGAAAGAGACATGACTGACAGGACAGAAGATTATCCCGCAGTAGGTTGCCATTGCTTTCTGCGGTAGACTGGTTGCCAGCCAAGGCTATAGAACCCGATCTGTCCTATGATTTAACCCATAACTGGAGGGAAGAGATGGATTAATAACTTTCCCAAGGGTATTTGTGCGTAAGTGAATGCAAAGAATACAACTGGATTTCGAACTCGGCTCCCCGATTTCTCGTTCCGAATCGGTATCCATTGCACCACAACACACACCCCTGAACTAAGCATTAACTAGACAGATAATGAACAGGCTAATATACACATTGAACCGATCAATACAGTCTTAACCTATTTAAGTTTAGGATCAACCTTTATATGTAACACATATTCGCATAAATTTGAGAGGGATTTACATTCTCTGGTGAATTGGGGTAAGAAGTGGCCTGTAAATTTCAATGTGTCTAAGACCAAGCTGCTGTTTGTCAATCATCACAGGCAACCTCTCCTGCCTCCCATAAACATGGACCAAGCGAGTCTCCCCGAGAGCAATACACTGCACCTCCTCGCTCTTACCCTCTCTTCTGATCTCAAATGGAACAACTACATTGAGTCAACAGCTAAATCCACTGCTAAGAAGGTTGGGTCACTGTGTCGGGCAGAATGTTTTTCCCGCCTAAAACCATCCTGCATATATACAAATCAACCATTCGTCCGTGCATGGAGTACTGCTGCCATATATGGTCAGGTGCCCCGCAGTTCATCTCGGTGTTCTTGACAGGCTCCAAAGGAGAATCAGTAATATGATAAGTACCGAATTGGCGGCTCGACTACAGCCACTTCCCCACCGACGGGATGTGGCTTCCCTTTGTCTGTTCTATAAATACTTCCATGGCTTCTGCTCCAACGAACTTAAGTCACTGGAGCCTCTGCAACAGGTGTTTACTCGTGCAGCCAGACTGGCAACTGGGTCTCACTCTTTCACAGTTAGATCAACCAAGGGCAGACGACAATTCTACTCCTGCAGCTTTTTTCCTCTTACTTCCCGCCTGTGGAACTCGCTTCCTTATTCTTGCTTTTCTGACGGTTACAACCTCCTGGAATTCAAATGCAAGGTCAATACTCATCTCTTAACCACTTGACACTAGTTCTTTGTTCACCAACCTGTATATCTTTTCCTTTCTGTTTTCCTTCTCTTGCTCCTTTCTAAATGGTTTGTCCTTCTCTTCACTCTCTTCTATCTAGCGCTTTTACTCTGATGTAGCCCCCCTGCACATCAGTGGCGTCACCGCCTTACTCAGGGGGATATGATTAAAAAAAAATCTTATTTCTTACACTGGAACCTCACTACCTCGAGTGGCTCTTGAACATTTTTGTGAAGAAATGTTCGCAACGTTGACTAAAAACTGGATTGCAACGTTAGATTAACGTTGATGATACAGCTCCACATATTCTCCTATCATAATAAAACGTCGTCTGCAAGGGTTTGCGAATACTCCCCGACGTAAGGGTTTGCGAATACTCCCCGACGTAAGGGTTTGCGAATGCTCCCCGACGTAAGGGTTTGCGAATACTCCCCGACGTAAGGGTTTGCGAATACTCCCCGACGTAAGGGTTTGCGAATACTCCGCGACGTAAGGGTTTGCGAATACTCCGTGACGCAAGGATTTGCGAATACTCCCCGACGTAAGAGTTTGAGAATACTGAAGCTGAAGCCTAGAACCTCAAAAATCCAGGGGGGCTCGAGCCAAGGAGTATACCATTTTTGAAACTGTCATAGACCTTTTTTACACATACTGTCATAACGCATTGTAGACTTTAAACCAATTATCTGATGTGGCGGACCGGTAGTTTTTTTTTTTTTCACTGTGCCAGGGACCAGCAAGCAAAGCAAACCAATCTAGCTGTGTAAGAGCGGGGGGACACTGTGAACTCTGGAATTTTTTTTTTTTAAATATATACTATTTCAGGGACATTTTGAGATTATCTAATAAACATGAGGACATGATATCTTGTTCATTCTAAAGGCAGTCATCATTGACGTAACAAGTCTTCCCAGTGTGCCATTGACCGGTACCATATTTGTACTATATTAGTTATGGCCACTGGTTTCGAGGGTATATATTTTTAAAAATCCAGAAAAAATATTTAAAATTAATATTAATACTTCGTAAGCAATTTGAATTTAATAAAATGCATTAATCTTCTAAAAAGAAGACAAACAGTAAAACAAAATATTAATTTTAATTTATTTAAGACGTATTCAAAATATATATGTATATATCATGGATATATAAATGGAACAAAGTCTGATGCGTACTCAGTTCACTGTTTCGCTGTTCATTATATCGCATTCGTTAGTTGGATAGCAATAACTTTTAACATGAGTGAGTAAATGAACAATGTAGCCATAATAATATAAAACTAAAATGAAAATGAAAATGTAAAAAGAAAAAACGAAAATGAGTCAAATATCTTGGCAGTCTCTCGTGGCATAGAGTTTTACTATTATTTCTTTCTTTTCTGGAAAATCTCCGCGTACCGGCAGACGATAGTTCGCGTACCGGCGACGGTACGCGTACCAGATTTTGAGTAGCACTGGTCTAAGGCTCGATAGGCAATGCAGGTTGGAATACTACCAGAGGACGCATATTTTCTAAACAAAATTTAGGGAGCCTCGAGCCAAGGCGTATACCATTTTTGAAACTGTCATAGACCTTTCTTACACATGATGTCATAACGCATTGTAGACTCTAAACAAGCCATTAGTAATTTTCCATTTCACAGTTATTCCGTCTTTAGTGGATTATTGGATTTCTTTATGGAAGAAGTCTCAGACTAAGCGTGACCAGCTCTAAAGATCCCAATTGATATTTACAACAGATCTCAACCGCTGAACCAGTGGATGAAGAGGCAAAATCAATAGCGATATGGAACGAATGATGGGAGTATATGTTGGAAAAATTGGAAGCTTCTACTTGGCGGTGAATGTAGTCATCAACGCCATCATAATAAAGGAAGCGATCAAAAAAGAAAAAATTAAATCCTTTCGTACTGGATAAAGCGGAGGACGACGACAATTTTCTATTGTCCTCATCATTGTTGTTATTATCACCTGATTGCTCTCTGTCTAAATTCCTGGAATGACGAGTTATCATTATTTAAATTATTTATATTTGAACTATTGTCCTCATCATTGTTGTTATTATCGCCTGATTGCCTTCTGTCTGAATTTCTAGGATGAGGGGTTATTATTTCCATGATGTATATTTAGACTATTTTCTTTATCGTTGTTATTATTACCTGATGGCTTTCTGTCTGAATTTCTGGAATGAGGGGTTATCAATATTTAAATTATTTATATTTGGACTATTGTCCTCATCTTTGTTGTTATTATCACCTGATTGCCTTTTGTTTGAATTTCTGGGATGAGAAGTTATCATTATTTGCAGTATTTATATTTGGACTATTGTCCTCATCTTTGTTGTTATTATCACCTGATTGCCTTTTGTCTGAATTTCTGGGATGAGGAGTTATCATTATTTGCAGTATTTATATTTGGACTATTGCCTTCATCTTTGTTGTTATTATCACCTGATGGCTTTCTGTCTGAATTTCTGGAATGAGGGGTTATCAATATTTAAATTATTTATATTTAGACTATTGTCCTCATCTTTGTTGTTATTATCACCTGGTTGCCTTTTGTCTGAATTTCTGGGATGAGGAGTTATCATTATTTGCAGTATTTATATTTAGACAATTGTCCTCATCTTTGTTGTTATTATCACCTGGTTGCCTTCTGTCTGAATTTCTGGGATGATGAGTTATCTTTATTCCAACATTTATATTTGGACTATTGTCCTCATCTTTGTTGTTATTATCACCTCATCGCCTTCTATCTGAATTTGTGCAAGGAGGGGTTATCAATATTTAAATTATTTATATTTAGACAATTGTCCTCATCTTTGTTGTTATTATCACCTGGTTGCCTTCTGTCTGAATTTCTGGGATGATGAGTTATCTTTATTCCATCATTTATATTTGGACTATTGTCCTCATCATTGTTGTTTTTATCACCTGATTGCCTTCTGTCTGGATTTCTGGCATGAGGAGTTATCATTATTCCATTATTTATGTTTGAACTATTGTCCTCATCACTGTTGTTATTATTACCTGATTGCCTTCTGTCTGAATTTCTGGAATGAGGGGTTATCATTATTCCATTATTTATATTTGGACTATTGTCCTCATCTTTGTTGTTATTATCACCTGATTGCCTTTTGTCTGAATTTCTGGGATGAGTATTTATCATTATTTACATTATTTATATTTGGACTATTGTCCTCATCATTGTTGTTTTTATCACCTGATTGCCTTCTGTCTGGATTTCTGGGATGAGGAGTTATCATTATTCCAATATTTATATTTGGACTATTGTCCTTATCTTTGTTGCTTCTATCAGAACGTTTCAAGTGTCGTTCCATTCGACCTTCCTTACGTGTATTTCAATCCTACAAGGAATGCTGAACTGAACACTTTATGTAATCTAAAGAGGTAAACTATTTTCGTGACACTATTCCTTCCTGGGGATATCTGGTATAGTTTGTAATTTTAATAAGTTCAGTTATTGCTCACCTGTTTCCACTGAGTCTATGTACAAACATTCATTATAAAACAGCCTTCTTGATTTGTGTAATTGACAGGGAATTATGAACTGAATACTTATTTAATCTACAGAGAGAGACTTTCTTGTTCCAATGTCCATGTCCGGGGATATTTCATCTAGTTTGTATTTTCAATACTGTTCTGTTATTGCCCAATCTTTTTCATTGAGTTCAAGTACACACATTCAGTATAAAACTCTCATTTTGATTTGAGTAACTTACATGCAATTCTAAACGGAACCTTTTATTTAATCCAGAGGGATAGACCGTTCTCGTTCCACTGTTCATGTCTAGCTGAACTTTATTTCCACTGGTGTTGATATTGACACCTAAGACAACCTTGAGATATCTCAGTTTCAATGCTTGCACGCATCTTCACTAATTTAATAGACATATTTTGTTTTATATTGTCGAATTATTTTTTACCCTATAACTTCATGTGGACAAAATGTTGTAAGCTGCTCTATCACAATTTCCTTGGCATATATTCCTGAGGTGTATATCGATCTTGGTAACTTACAGTGAATTCTGAACTGAACACTTTTTTTTAATTGACAGGGATAGACCATTCTCGTTCTAATGTCCGTGTCTGGGGATATTTCATCTAGTTTGTAATTTTAATACTGTTCAGTTATTGCTCACCTGTTTCCACTGAGTTCGAGTACACACATTCGGTAAAAAAACAACCTTCTTGATTTGGGTAACCTACAGGCAATTCTGAACAGAACACTTTATTTAATCTACAGGGATAGACCGTTCTTGTTCCACTGTTCATGTCTAGGGATATCTCGTATAGTTTATATTTTTAATACTGTTTAGTTATTGCTCACCTGTTTCCACCGAGTTCAAGTGCACACATTCAGTATAAAACGGCTTTCTTGATTTGGGTAACCTCCAGGCAATTCTGGACGGAACCATTTATTTAATCTACAGGGATAGACCATTCTCATTCCAATATTCATGTCTGGGGATATTTCATCTAGTTTGTATTTTTAATACATTTCAGTTATTGCTCACCTGTTTCCACCGAGTTCAAGTGCACACATTCAGTATAAAACGGCCTTCTAGATTTGGGTAACCTACAGGCAATTCTGGACGGAACCCTTTATTTAATCTACAGGGATAGACCATTCTCATTCCAATATTCATGTCTGGGGATATTTCATCTAGTTTGTATTTTTAATACAGTTCAGTTATTGCTCACCTGTTTCCACTGAGTCCAAGTACACACATTCAGTATAAAACAGTCTTCCTGATTTGGGTAAACTACAGGGAATTATGAACTGAACACTTTATTTAATCTACAGGGGTAGACTGTTCTCGTTCTACTATCTGGGAATATCTTGTCTATTTCTTATTTTTGTTTCGTACTGTTCAGTCATTACTTACGCGTTTCCACTCATTACACGACGCAGGAATTGAACTCAGATCTGTCAGCCGCTGACAAAACGGGGTAATAATAACAACAATGATCAGGACAAAAGTGCTAGAAATTCAAAGAGATGATTAACATGGCGCAATGTAGGCGTCCTATTTTGTATAATTCTAAACATTTTTCGTTTTTAAATCATTTGTTATATACTATTCTTATCAGGATTTTGATCATTATAACGTTCTGGTCGTTATGTTCTCCGGTCTTCATCAAGTGCATGGAGGTTTTCAAGAGAAGTCGCTAGTTACGTTTGAAGTTAAACGTTATTTACACTTTTCAGACTGTTGTCCTCATCGTTATTGCCATGTTTATGACGTTTCGGCCGTTGTACGCTCCGGCCTTCTTCAGATGCTAGGAATTTCGAACCAAACCCTTTATTCCGATCACTGGAATATATCTTTCTCATTCCATGTGCGATGCCACTTCCGGTGGGTATGTAGTTATCTCCCTTTAATTCAACTCTCTGAGAAATTTGTTAACCACTGCTGTAGCCAGGCATTGAACACACAACTCTATGGGACGACAAAGATGAGAACAATCTCCTTTTTTTTAATGTATAATGATAATTCTTTCTACTAGAAAGTCAGACGGAAAATATATGATGCTTATGTTTCGATTTCTGTGGATTAAAATATAGCCTTAAAATGTTATTAAAATATAGCCTTAAAATGTTATTAAAATATAGCCTTAAATGTTATTAAAATATAGCCTTAAAATGTTATTAAAATATAGCCTTAAAATGTTATTAAAATATAGCCTTAAATGTTATTAAAATATAGCCTTAAAATGTTATTAAAATATAGCCTTAAAATGTTATTAAAATATAGCCTTAAAATGTTATTAAAATATAGCCTTAAATGTTATTAAAATATAGCCTTAAATGTTATTAAAATATAGCCTTAAAATGTTATTAAAATTCATCTGAAATAACGTAATTAAACATAAATTTAAATTACATTTGGGAGTACTTATTTAAATAAAAATCATAAAGTGTTTTCGTTCAAGAATATATATATATATATATATATATATATATATATATATATATATATATATACTAGCAGTGTAGCCCATCGTTGTTCGGGTACAGTAAAAGCTTTAAGCCTAACCCATGGTCCTGGAGCTCAGACTCTTTGAACGTTGGCATGAGAGGCTAAAAAGCAATAGTTGTTTCCAGTTAAAGCGAAACCGTAGACTGAAAGCAAATTGAATGGATGTAAGTCAAATTTTCATTTCCTGGTATCGATATCAAATAAGTCGAAAACTGAATTTTGAAGGCTAAATAAGTCCTCTGAGTAAATGGTATCATGGCTGAGACTAAGAATTACAATTATATCTAATTAGAGACAAACCGGAAGCAAAAACTAAAATAAAAGGGCTGAAAAAAATACAGACATACAGGCAGATAAACAGACACACACACAAACATCTTGCCATATATATATATATATATATATATATATATATATATATTATCGATTTTCTGCACTATTGTAAGAACTGCAACCTTGAAACTTCTGAATATCGTTTCTTATGTTTTTGTCTATGAGTGTATCAAATTTGATTAAAATCGGACCACTCCTTCTATAACCCGATTTTTTCGATTATCGATATTTATTAGGGGTACCTCGACACAAACCTAGCTAAGAACACTCGCAGACGCTTATAGTTCAACTGTGTAAATTTTCAAGAAAATCGGTTCAGCCGTTTCGGAATCTATAGGTAACGGACGCACACACACTGACAAATGTTCATTTATAAATAAGTTTAGATAGATATTGATACTTAGTTTTTGGTCACAACAGGGCTAGACCAGTATACATTTGCATTAAGAAGTGTTCAATACAATTATATTGTAGAACTTTTGAATATTTTCTATTTTTTTCAAACGAGTTATTCTGCTATCCAGGTTTCTACCATGAGTGGTGTCTTCAGGCGATTTTTAACAACTGATTTTACCTTTTACCGTTTTCCTTTTTAAGAACGCTCTTGTAACGGTGTTATATTTGAACGCTCACGTGGCTGGGAATTTATGAACGCGCAATTTTTAAATTAAAACGAATCATGGCGTTTTCATCCATGGTAGAATGAACCTAAGAGGTATTTCGTAGTGTAGGTGCATTTAGTCATAATTTCGGTTCTTTCATTTAACAGTTCGTCTTTATTTGTGAATAGAATAATATCTAATTTTTCTTCTTGTCACAGCCTTCATATTTTTCCACCGTTGTAAAACTTGGCTGTTTTTACAATATATATATATATATATATATATATATATATATATGCTCACAAAGCGAGCGGTGGTGACGGAATCCCAACCATAGTCTTAAAGAAATGTGCCCCTGAACTCTCCTCTATCCTTTCTAAGCTCTACAACCTCTGCCTATCTGCTTCCTGCTTTCCTGCCTGTTGGAAATCTTCCTCTATAGTTCCTATATTTAAAAACACTGGAGAACCCTCTGACCCTGCAAATTACCGCCCTATCAGCCTTCTTCCGATCTTTGGCAAAGTGTTCGAAGCCATTATCAACGCCGAGGTGGTTCAGCATCTCACAGCACACAGGCTCCTCTCGGACAAGCAATATGGTTTCCGCTTCACCAGGTCTACTGCTGATATGCTAACGACCATCACCGAGTACATATACCAGGCACTCGACAGGAATGGCGAAGCTCGAACCGTTGCATTGGATATATCTAAGGCGTTCGACAGAGTTTGGCATGCTGGCCTTCTATGTAAACTGCGGAGCTATGGTATAACTGGACATTTGTTTGAACTAATCCAGTCATTCCTCTCTAACCGCACAATGAAAGTGGTATTAAACGGACATGCCTCTCAGAACTACCATACAAACGCAGGTGTCCCCCAAGGCTCCATCTTAGGTCCTACACTCTTCCTGATATATATTAATGATCTCCCTGATTCCATAAGAACCCAAATAGGTTTGTACGCCGATGACACCACAGTTTACTCTCGCCTCCAACAAAAATCTGGTGTAGGCGTCAAAGCTAAACTTGCAGCCGAGATTGAAAAAGACCTCCAATCCATATTGGACTGGGGTAAGAAATGGCTAGTAAATTTTAATGCTTCTAAAACGAAGCTACTGTCAATTAACCATCATCGACAATCTCACCTACCTCCCATTAGCATGGACCAGGCTTGCCTCCCAGAGAGTAAAACACTACGCCTCCTTGGTCTCACACTTTCAGCGGACCTCAAATGGAATGACTATATCGAATCCATTGCTAAATCCGCTGCTATGAAAGTCGGTTCTCTGTGTAGGGCCCGGAAGTTTTTTCCGTCTAAATCTATCCTGCACATTTACAAATCTACCATCCGCCCGTGCATTGAATACTGCTGCCATATCTGGTCGGGTGCCCCTGCTGTTCTCCTCGGGCTTCTCGATAAGGTTCAGAGGAGGGTCTGTAATGTGATAGATACCGACTTGGCAGACCGCCTGCAGTCTCTCTCCCACCGGCGAGACGTGGCTTCGCTGTGTCTCTTCTATAAATACTTTCACGGCTTCTGCTCCGATGAACTTAGATCACTGGTGCCCCCTAAATACGAATTTGCACGAGATACTAGATTAGCAACTAGATCCCACCCTTTTACAGTGAAATCGATAAAATGCAGCCGTAACTTCTACTCCAACAGTTTCTTTCCTCGCACTTCCCGACTGTGGAATTCTCTTCCAAACGATTGCTTCCCCGACGGCTACAATCTCCAGGAGTTTAAATGTAAGGTCAATAGACACCTCCTAACACACTAACCTGCTCCCATTCTATCAAACACTCTTCCCATCTGCCCGACACTCATCCTCGCTATCCTTACTCATCTATCACCTTTCTCCTGACATTCCCTATGTCTATCCACTCCTTCTCTTTACCTTCCCCTATGTAGCCCCATGCGCAATAGTGGCAGTGGAATGCCTTGCTTGGGGTGAGATGATTTAAAAAAAAAAAAAAAAAATATAGTGTATCGAGGCAGCAGATAATTTTCTAAACATATACTGTTAAATATAAGAGACAATGAATGCCTATTATGTTTAATCATGAGCCGTTCTAAACATTTTATTTTGGCTTTAATTTCAGGTGAAAATAAAGACAAAAATTCTCCAACATTTTGATAATTTTTTATTAGGTTGGTTCTAAGCTTTCGGCTCACATGAACCGTCTTTAGAGAGGTTACAAGAACGTTAACATAAAAACATCCACCATCAGCGACGATTTTATCTTGTGTTGGCATAAAACTTCGCTAGGCAACGAAAATGAAATGTGTGTCAGTGGAAGTGCATTTGGCAGAAATAGATAAAAAATGCTGTTTTTTGTGTAAGGAAACAAAATGGATTGGATATCCGGATAGCATTGATAGATTTTAAATAATAAAAGACACATACAAATAATATTAATAATACAAACAAGAAGAGGAGAAGGTAAAGAAAAAGAAGAAGAAAAAGAAAAGAAAAGAAAAGAAAACGAAGAAGAATAAGACAAACAAAGAAGACGAGTGAAAAAGACAAAGAAGAAGATGGAGTAGAAAAGACGAAGAAGAAGAACATGAAGAAAAAGAAAAATGTCTAAAACGAAGAAGAAGAAGAAAACGAAGACTAAGAAGAAGAAGAAGACACTAAAAAGAAGACGAAGAACACGAAGAAAAAGAAGACGGTGAAAAATAAAGAAGAAAACAAAAGAAAAAGAAGGAAACAAGACGAAGACTAAGAAGAAGAAGACAAAAAAGAAGAAAAGACGAAGATGAAAGAGAAGAAGGTCGAAGATAAAGAAGAAAAAAGAAGACGAGAAGAAGACGAAGAAAAGAAGAGAAGAAGAAAAAAGAAGAACAACGACAGAGAAGAATACGAAAAAAGAAGGCAAAGACGAAGAAGATGAAGAAAAAGAAGACGAAGAAGAAAGTGACGAAGAAGTCAAAGAAAAAAGAAAACGAAGACGAATAATAAGGCGAAGAAAAATAAGATGAAGAATAAGAAGAAGAAATGAAGACAAAGACGAAGAAGAAGAAGAAGAAGAAGAAGAAGAAGAAGGCGAAGTCGAAAAAGAAAAAAAGAAGCAGACAAAGAAGAGAAGGAAAAAGAAGAAAACGATGAAAAAGGAGAAGGTGAAGAAAAAGAAGTTGAAGAGGAAGAGAAAGAAGACAGCGAAGAGAGGACAGAGAAAATGAAAACGAAGAAAAAGGCGAAGAAGAAGAAGGCAAAGAAGAAGAGAAAGATGAATAAAATGAAGGAAAAAACGAGGAAGCAGAAGAAGGAGGAAGAAGAGGAGGAGAAGCAGATTAAGAAGTAATTGTGGAAAGAGGCAAGATGATAAAAAGAATCATGAAAAAAAGATTGAAAAATATAAGAAAAGAAGTGACAAGGAGGATGAAGTTAAAAATCCAAGGAAGAAATAAGGAATAATAATAATAATAATAATAATAATAATAATAATAATAAATATTAAAAACTGAATTAAATTCACAGAACAGAGTTATGGCCATTAATAGCCTTGCAATCCCAGTTGTCCAATATAGCTTTAACATCTTAAACTGGACTCTAAACGACATCAGGCGAATGGATGCTAAAACAAGAAAGCTTCTTTCTAAGCATAAGATGCATCATCCAAAGGCTGATATAGATCGTCTATACATACCCCGTAAAGAAGGTGGAAGAGGTCTTATTCAGCTGGAATTGTCATACAAGACAACAACTATTGGCTTACTAACATACATAGAAACAACAAAGGATTGGATGTTACAATTAGTAAGGCAACATGAAGAAAGAAAGAAAAAATATTCAATAATAAAAGAAGGCAGTAAATTCAAACAAGATTTACAGTTAGTAGATTCTGTAGAAAAGCAGAACGGAAGCCAAGAGCCGACTATTGCGGCAAAGAATATGAAAATGAAAGCCAAAGATAAAGCTCTTGAACAGATGAAACAGCGCTGGCAAGACAAACCTCTGCATGGCCAATATCCAGAACGTGCCAATAAATCCAATGTTGACAAAGTCAATACTCATCGATGGTTACGTGCATCTGGATTAAAGTCCGAAACTGAAGGCTTTATTCTTGCAGCACAAGACCAAAGTCTTTTCACTAGAAACTTTCAGGCAAATATTATGCATAATAATATGGATCAAAAATGCAGGTTTTGTGATAAACACCAAGAAACAATAGACCACCTAATCTCAGGCTGTTCTGTGCTTGCCCCAAATGAATATAAAATCGCCACGATAGAGTTGGGCAATATTTACATTGGGCAATGTGCAAACATTATGGAAAAGCTGTAAACAAACACTGGTATGAACATCACCCAGCACCGGTTACAGAAATAGAAGATGTAACCATTCTATGGGATTACACCATCTACACAGACAGAAAAATTGAAGGAAACAGGCCAGACATTATTGTTAAAAACCAGAAGGAGAAAACTTGTCTATTAATTGATATGGCTTGTCCAGCGGATTGTAACATAGCAATCAAGGAATTTGAAAAACTGTCAAAATATAAAGACCTGAAAATTGAAATAGAAAAAATGTGGAAATTGCAAACAAGAGTTGTGCCAGTGATAGTAGGTGCACTTGGAATGATAAAAAATCGAACAAAACAACACATTGAAAGAATCCCTGGAAACCCCAGCTTAAGAGATATACAAAAAATTGTCTTATTAAGTACAGCCCACACACTAAGGAAAACTTTATCTATGTAATGCTGGAGATGATAGGGAAGATAGAAAAACATGAAATGGAGCCATAACAACACGCCACTACCTGCCTTAGGTCTCCCCGCAGACTTGGTTGGTAGTGAGACCAAAGCAAAAATCGAAATATGATGAAAAATGACATAATAACAATAAAGAAGAAAAGAAATAATAATAATAATAATAATAATAATAATAATAATAATAAAGACGAAGAAGAAGAAAAAGAAGATGAAGAAAAGAGGAGGAAGTAATAATTAAAAGGGAATAAAAAGTTATATAAAGAGGTATTAAAAAGAAGAAGAGAAGGCAATAATAATAATTAAAAGAAGATGTGGGGGAGAGGAGCGAAGAGAAAAAAAAGCGAAATGAAGAAGCAAAGAGAGAGAGAGAGAGAGAGAGAGAGAGAGAGAGAGAGAGGAAGATATTTTAATAAAAGGGAACAGAACAGTAATCAATTGAAGAGCTACAACAAAAATGGCGACAACGTAGAAGAAAGAGATTCTTTTTTTTTTCTGTACTTGGCTTTCGAGCTGAAGATAAAATTAGGATGAAAGAAATTCAAAAAAAGTGCTGATAATTTCGTTCGAATTCAGTCGAAATGAATGATAGAAGCTCTGTTATTACTGGAACAACACGAGAACAGGAATTAACAATAAGAAAAAACAGGAAGAAGTCGACATTACTACTACTACTACTACTACTACTAATAATAATAATAATAATAATAACAACAACAAGGGAACCACCACAAACAATATTAATAAGAACGGAGACAGTTACTCAAAGTGCATGACATTACTTTGAATAATAATAATATTAATATTAATCAGGAGAAACAACAACAAAAATAATAATAACAATGATAAGACACCGTTACACAAAGCGTTCCGTACTATCTACTGAGATTATTATAATCATGTTGTCATTTTTCATTATAATTCTATTTCTGCTATGGTCGCACTACCTACCAAGTCTGCGAGAAGACTTAAGGTAGTTCATGGTGTGTTGTTATGGCTCCATTTGATGTTTTTTCTGTCTCTCCTAACATTCTTAGTGTTCCTGTAATACTAATTTTCATAATTTTATTCGAGTAACTTTCTATTATTTAATAATAATACAACAACAACAACAACAACAATAATAATAATAATAATAATAATAATAATAATAATAATAAAAATGCAGGTTTTGTGATAAACACCAAGAAACAATAGACCACCTAATCTCAGGCTGTTCTGTGCTTGCCCCAAATGAATATAAAAATCGCCACGATAGAGTTGGGCAATATTTACATTGGGCAATGTGTAAACATTATGGAAAAGCTATAAACAAACACCATCTACACAGACAGAAAAATTGAAGCAAACAGGCCAGACATTATTGTTAAAAACCAGAAGGAGAAAACTTGTCTATTAATTGATATGGCTTGTCCAGCGGATTGTAACATAGCAATCAAGGAATTTGAAAAACTGTCAAAATATAAAGACCTGGAAATTGAAATAGAAAAAATGTGGAAATTGAAAACAAGAGTTGTGCCAGTGATAGTAGGTGCACTTGGAATGATAAAAAATGGAACAAAACAACACATTGAAAGAATCCCTGGAAACCCCAGCTTAAGAGATATACAAAAAATTGTCTTACTAAGTACAGCCCACACACTAAGGAAAACTTTATCTATGTAATGCTGGGGATGATAGGGAAGATAGAAAAACATGAAATGGAGCCATAACAACACGCCACGACCTGCCTTAGGTCTCCCCGCAGACTTGGTTGGTAGTGTGACCAAAGCAGAAATCGAAATATGATGAAAAATGACATAATAATAATAATAATAATAATAATAATAATAATAATAATAATAATACAAGCAAGATTTACAGTTAGTAGATTCTGTAGAAAAGCAAAACAGAAGCCAAGAACTAACTATTGCGTCAAGAAATATGAAAATGAAAGCCAAGGATAAAGCTCTTGAACAGATGAAACAACGCTGGTCAACAACGCAAGTCAAAATCTCTGCATAGCCAATATCCAGAACGTGCCAATAAATCCAATGTTGATAAAAAAGTTAATACTCATCGGTGGTTACATGCATGTGGATTAAAGTCTGAGACTGAAGGCTTTATTCTTGCAGCGCAAGACCAAAGTCTTTTCACTAGAAACTTTCAAGCAAATATTATACATAATAATGTGGATCCAAAATACAGGTTCTGTGATAATCACAAAGAAACAATAGACCATCTAATCTCAGGTTGTTCTGTACTTGCTCCAAATGAATATAAAAATCGTCACGATAGAGTGGCGCAATATTTACATTGGACAATGTGCAAACACTATGGAAAATCTGTAAACAAACACTGGTATGAACATCACTAAGCACCGGTTACAGAAATAGAAGACGTCACCATTCTCTGGGATTACACCATCTATACATACAGAAACACTGAAGCAAATAGGCCGGACATTATTGTTAAAAACCAAAAAGAAAAATTGCCTATTAATTGATATGGCTTGTCCAGCAGCTTGTAACATAGCAACCAAGGAATTCGAAAAACTATCAAAATATAAAGACCTGGAAAATGAAATAGAAAAAATGGGTAAATTTTAACAAGAGTTGTGCCAGTGATAGTAGGTACACTTGGAAAGATAAAAAATGGAACAAAACAACACATTGAAAGAATCCCTGAAAACCCTGGTTTAAGAGATATACAAAAATTGTCTTATTAAGTACAGCCCACACACTAAGGGAACTTTATCTATGTAACGCTAAGAATGTTAGGAAAGATAGAAAAAACTTCAAATGGAGCCATAACAACACACAGCGACCTGCCTTAGGTCTTCCCGCAGACTTGGTAGGTAGTGCGACCATAGCAGAAATAATAATAATAATAATAATCATCATCATAAAAATGATGATGATGATGATGATGATGATGATTCTGCAATCAATAATGCCTAATTATAGTTTGAATTTTGGCTTTCGTTTCGTTGAAATCCGTAAGAGCCGATTTCAAGAAAAAATAGGAATGAACGATAAACTTTCTTTTTTCTGTTTCCTCATTCATTCATTCATTCTTCTTCTTCTTCTTTAATTCGTTCCTATTTTTATTGCTCTTTCTTGTCTCTCTTTCAGCTTTCTTTCTCTTCATTCTTCTTCATTCAACTCCTTCACTCGATCTCTTTCCTCTCCGTCTTTCATGCATATTTTTTTTTCTTCTCTTTCACGTGCATCTCCTCCTTTTCCCGAATGATTACCAAATCTTTTCCATAAGGGCGTACACATGAAGAAAAAAAAAGACCCTCTTGCAATAAAAGAAAATGTTCGTTAAGAAAGAACATTGCAGTCATGTTTGATCAACGCATAGCCTTGGGCTTTGGTGGGGTGTCAGGAGGAACTTAGAAACACCCACGGAAAGACTAAATATTTCTCCCCATCTTCCAATGCCCCTAAAGCCCGCCATCAAAAAGAAAATATTCTCGAATTCTTCATTTTTTTTACCTCGAAATTATTGTCATATTTGTTTCGCCGTCTAATTTAAAATCGGTCGCAATAAACCAAGATGTCGACTGAGATATCTAACGTCTCAGTCGAGAGATGAAAGGAATTCTGGTCAAGAAATGAAGACATGAAGCGACTGAAAAGGGGTTCTATCAGGGAATTTTGAGAATACCATAATAGATTATGTGAGAAATACGACAGTTTTGAGAAGATGTAGCGGAAATAAAAACTTGTTTCCCACCAGAGAATACATCCGACCGTGCATACAATACTGCTGTCAATGGCTTAAGTTATAGGAGCAGAAGCCATGAATATATTTGTAGAATAGGCAGATGGAAGAGGCTGAAGTCGAGCTGCCACATCGAGACCTATCATGTTACATATCCTGTCGAGAACACTGAGATGAACAGCAGGGGTGCCTGACCATATATGATAGCAGTATTCTATTCACGGACGGATGGTTGATTTGTATATGTGCAAGATGGATTCAGGCGTAAAAAAACTTCCTGGCCGATATAGTGACCCAACCTTCCGAGCAGTGGATTTAGCTATTGACTCAATATACTGATTTCACTTAAGGAAGACAGGGTAAGGCCGAGGAGGCGCAATATATTGCTTTCAGGGAGATTCGCTTGGCCCATTGCCTGTGATGACAAATAGCAGTTTCGTTTTTGAAGAATTGAAATTTACAAGCCACTTTTTACACCAGTCCACCACTGAGTGTAGTAGATCCTTCACCAGATCAGCAGCGAGGTCATACTGATGCGAGAGTAGATTGTGATATCATCTGCGTAGATGCCTACTTGGGACATGATCATGTCTGGGAGATCATTTATGAAGATCATGAAGAGTGTGGTTCCTTTTAAAGTCTACTTCGACTCCATACTTCTAATGTCTCCTCCCACGTCAAATAAACAGGAATAGAGATATATCCTGTGTTTCCTGTTTAAGATTGGATTTTTGGTTCCTTCTAAAGTCTATACACCTCTATACTTCTAACGTTTCAAAATGAGTGCTAAATTGATTAAATGCAAAAAAACAGTGAAATGTTGATTTAATAAATTAACACTTCCACAAAACTGATCTTTTCAGAAGCTATCGGTCGCTGTCAATGAATTTGTTGTGATGATCCCTCAAAAATAACTATTTAGAAAACCCAGGGGGCGCCACACTGATTATTCACGCTGGCCTGATCCATTGGAAATGTACCTTGATTGTGACCAAAATACAGAATGCACCGCTGCCAGTAATGATTGAACTCACTACCATCGCTCATCCGATTAGACAAATAGCCACGCCACTGTGAGAACTATTCAAAATGCCGGGTATGTCATCGGTTTCTTGAGGATGTCTAATGAGCTTCAAAACTCACCAGCCATTCGATAACAGATGTTAAATTTTATACAATATGGTAATTTACTTTCATTCGACAGACGAGAGAGTTTTACTGAATAAGTAATAACCAGCCACCCCACTGCCAATATTGAATATTGATTTTGGCCGAAATCAGAATCGATTTCGAATTCGTCATAGTCTTCAGGCCAATTCTATGTTTTATGAACTCTTGACCGCAGGTTCATCTTGAAAGTTAATCAACGAGTGCGTTCTTTAACTTTGATTTCTTCAGATTGCAAAGATCTTTTTTTGTTTTCATTCGATGGAGCCGACGATTCGATTTCTTTCGTCTTCTTTGTGAATTTCGTTTTCTTCTTTTTTTCCTTTCTATTGGCATTTTTCTATTTTTTTATTTCTCTTCGTTTGTCAATTTGATCCTGCCTTCGAGCTCTCCTCCTTCTTCTTTTTCTTCTTCTTTTTCTTCTTCTGCTGTTTCGTTTTCTTCTTTTCCTCCAGTATCTTCTTTTTCTTCTGTTTCTTCTTCTGTTTCTTCTTCTTCTTCTTCTTCTGTTTCTTTCTTTTCTTATTTTTCTTCTACTTCTTCTTCCTCTTCTGTTTCTTTTTCTTCTTCTTTCGTTTCTTTTACTTTTTCTTCTTCTTCTGTTTCTTTTTCTTCTATTTCTTCTGTTTCTTCTTCTACTTCTGTTTCTTTTTCTTCTTTTTCTGTTTCTTTTTCTTTTTCTTTTTCTGTTTCTTTTTCTTTTTCTTCTTCTTCTTCTTCTGTTTCTTTTTCTTCTTCTGTTTCTTCTTCTTCTTCTGTTTCTTTTACTTCTTTTTCTGTTTCTTTGTTTTCTTCTTCTGTTTCTTTTTCTTCTTCTGTTTTTCTTTTTTTTTCTTCTTCTGTTTCTTCTTCTTCTTACATTTCTTTTTCTTTTTCTACTTCTTCTATTTCTTTTTCTTCTGTTTCTTTTTCGTTTTCTTCTGTTTCTTTTTCATCTACTTCTCCTTCCGTTTCTTCTTCTTATTCTTCTTCTTCTGCTGTTTCTTTTTCTTTTTCTGCTGTTTCTTTTTCTTCTATTTCTTCTGTTTCTTCTTCTTCTTTTTCTTTTTCTTCTTTTGTTTCTTTTTCTTCTTTTTCTGTTTCTTTTTCTTCTTCTTTTGTTTCTTTTATTTGTTCTTCTGTTTCTTTCTCTTTTTCTTTTTCTTCTGTTTCTTTATCTTTTTCTTTTTCTTCTTCTATTTCTTTTTTCTTCTTCTGTTTCTTTTTCTTCTTATTGTTTCTTTATCTTCTTCTTCTTCCGTTTCTTTTTTTTATTTTTCTTCTTCTTCCGTTTCTTTATCGTTGATATATTTTCTTCTTTTTCTCTTCTTTTTTCTGTTTTCTTCTTTATTTATATTATGTTTGACTCCTTTTTTCTCTTTCTTTTCTCTTTCTTTTTCTGATTTTTTTATTCTTCTTTTTCATCTTCTTTGTTGATGACTTTTTTCTTCTTCTTCGCATGCCTACATACATACTGTATATTTTTCTATGAATTATGAGAGGTAATTGAGAAGTTAGGATATATATATATATATATATATATATATATATATATATATATACAGCATAAAATCAATGACTAAGTCCAGTGAATTTCGGAAATATATATACATATCTATATATGTATGTATGTACGTATATATGCGCGTCTCAAATTATATATTCATCTCTCTCTCTCTCCCCCCCCCCTCCCCCCCCCCTCTCTCTCTCTCTCTCTCTATATATATATATATATATATATATATATATATATATCCTAGACCATGAACTTCCTTTTTTGACCTTTTTTTACGCTCATTCAATACCACACAGTACCCCTCTATTTTGAGTGGCTCTTGGGTATTGTACTGGGTGAACATTTATTACGTGAACATTTATTACGTTATATTTACATATATATAAATATATTCCTCATTTTTTATATATGAATGTGTGTGTATTTGTGTTTGTGTTTTTGTGTATATATATATATATATATATATATATATATATATATATATATATATACACTTCCAATATATTGCCAATCATGTTTATACACACAATGAATGTCTAATTTTAACCTTTTCTTTCTTTCTTTCTTTCTTTCTTTTTTCCCCTCTTCTCTTTCTCTCATTCTCTCTACCTTTCTATTTATTTCACTTTTTCTCTCTCTCTCTCTCTCTCTCTCTCTCTTCTCTACCTTGCTGTCCACAGATAGATACATATGTACATTTATAGATAGATACATATGTACATTTATAGGCCCCAAGAAAGGTATTCAGATCAGTTTGTACTGAATATCTAATTATACTGACCCCAACGAACTTCGGTTTTTGTTCAATGAAACTAGAGATTTTAATTAAATAAGATGCAATAGCCTTCTTGAATCATACTAATTGATTTATACTATAAGTAAACTTTAATTAATTATCTACTCAGTTGAATTTATGTTGCACTAATAGCCATGGGGAAGGCATGAATACAGCTATTCTACAATCTTCTTCTATATATCGTGTCCCTTCAGGACGTAGGTGATCATTGCCCTCCGCATCTCCCTATCCCTTGTTGCTCTTAACATCGCTTCCCTTGTTACGCCTCCTAAACTCTGCTCTGCTATCCATTGGCTGAAGCCCATAAATCTAGAAAATGAATATATAGAAACTAGCATGGCCACAAAGTGAGGGTTTTGTTTAAATATTGATTATAATAGAGAGTTGATCCCCCAGTTTATATTTTACTGGAACATTACTAAATACGGTTTCTACGTCTTTGGAGGCTTCTTGTTCTGTGTACCGTCTCCTTTCAGAACATAGACGATCATGGCCCTCCACATCTCGCTCTCCATTGTTACACCTTCCAAACCCTGCTCTGCCATCCATTTACTCAAGCCCATAAATATAGAATATAAATGGATAGAATCTAGCTGGCCACAAATTGAGGGATCAGTTTATATACTGATTATAATATAGAATTGATCCCCCACTTTTACTGGAACATTAATAAATAAGATTTCGACATCTAGGAAGGCTTCTTTTATGGGCAGTATCCCTTCAGGACGTAGGCGATCATTGCCCTCCACATTTCCCTATCCTTTGTAGCTCTTAACACTCTTTCTCTTGTTACCCTCTCCCAAACCCTGCTCTGCCATCCGTTTGCTCAAGCTCATAAATCTAGAAAATAAATGCATAGGAACTAGCCTGGCCACAAATTGAGGGCTCAGTATATATATATATATATATATATATATATATATATATTGATTATAATATAGAATTGATCCCCAACTTCATTTTTTACTGGAACATTTATGAATAAGTTTTCTATGTCTAGGGAGGCTTCTTTTATGTGCTGTGTCCCTTCAGGACGTAGGCGATCATGACCTTCCACATCTTCCTATACCTTGTTGCTCTTAACGTCCTTTCTCTTGTTACCCCTCCCAAACTCTGCTCTGCCATCGATTTGCTCAAGCTCATAAATCTAGAATACAAATGTATAGAAACTAGCCTGGCCACAAATTGAGGGATAATTTTATATATTGGTTATGAAGTAGTATTGATCTCCCACTTCCAGTTGAATTCGTTGCATTCCCTCACACGCAAATACTCTCGGGAAAAGTATTAATCCGTCTCTTCTCTCTCAAGCTGTGGGTTAAATAACAGAACAGATTTGGTTCTATAGCCTTGTTTGGCAATGAGTCTACCACAGAAAGTACAAGCAAGCTACTGCGGAAAAATCTCCAGGCCAGGCAGATATGTTTCTTTCAAGACATGATCGCACAAGCGTGTACGTATAGGCATGTGAAGAAGAAGAAAAAAGACATCAACAAAGAAGATGAAAAAGCAAGAAGACAGAAAAAATCAGAAAAAGAAAGAGAAAAGAAAGAGAAAAAGAAGGAGTAAATAAAAAAGAAAACAGATAAAAAAGAAAAAGAAGAAAATATATCAACAATAAAGAAACAGAAGAAGAAAAAGGAAAAAGAAGAAAAAGAAAAAGAAACAGAAGAAGAAGAAAAAGAAGAAAAGATGGTGAGAATATTCTTTAGTTCTTCATTCTACAGAGTTTTTTTTTTTTTTATGAATTCACCCAAAGCAAGGCAATAATACAATTGAGATGCAAGTAGCTATTGGCGGGGGGGGGGGGGGAAGAAAGCAAGAAAATATTAAAAGGAACTGGATATTCAGTCCTAAACAGGAAACAAAGGAATCAACCTTTACTCTTGTTAAACAGACCAGACAGCAGTTTGAGCAAGACGACAGCTGAACCTATCAACTCCTGTTGCTGAAATAAATAGTAAATAAAATTTGAGATTAAGTGGAGATGTTAGAAAAATAGAATTGAAGTAGACTTTGGAAAGAGCCGGATATTCAGTCCTAAACAGGAAACAAAGGCATAAACCTTTAGCCTTGTTAAACAGACCAGACAGCAGTTTGAAGAAGACGACAGCTGAACCTATCTACTTTTGTTGCTGAAATAAATAGTAAATAAAATTTTAGTTTAAGTGGAGATGTTAGAAGAATGGAATTGAAGCAGACTTTGGAAAGGGCACTTTTGGTATGGCACTTAAATGTCTGACTGAAAAAAACCGATTACATAGAACTTATGGTTACATCTAGCGATTTCAACTGTAAAATGATGCGAACGAAAGTAACAAGAAAGGACTAGAAATAAACTGCACGAAAACCGAATTCATGGTCATCAGTAAAAAGGGCAGCCCAAAATGCCAAATACAGGTCGGGGATACTAGAGTCAAATAAGACACGGAAAGGAAACTACAAGACCTCCTACAGAAGGTAGCAGAAGAAAGTAACAAGAAAGGACTAGAAATAAACTGCACAAAAACCGAATGCATGCTCATCAGTTAAAAGGGCAGCCCAATATGCCAGATACAGGTCGGGGATACCAGAATCAAGCAGGTACAAAAATTTAAATACCTGGGAAGCGTTGTAACAGAAGACGGAAAATGCGACACAGAGATCCGAAGGCGAATTGGCATGGCGAAGGAAGCATTCCAGAAGTTGAGTAAGGTATTAAGAAACAGGACAATTTCGCTAGAAACTAAGAAGAGAGAACTGGATTGTTACGTGATGTCAGTTCTTCAATATGGCAGCGAATGCCGGACAATACCATCATAGATGAAGGAAAAACTTGAAGCAACTGAAATGTGGTTCTACAGAAGGATGCTGCGAATATCATGGATCGAGCATGTGAGCAATGATGAGGTCTTGGAAATGATGGAAACAAAAAGGAAATTAATACTGAGCATCAGGAAGAGACAGCTGAAGTTCCTGGGACACGCAATGAGGAAAGATGGCTTGGAGAACCTGATACTAACAGGCCAGATAGAGGGAAAAGAGACAAGGGAAAGCAACGGATAACATATTTGAAGGACCTAATCAGGTGGATGACGGAACGAGGATTGCATGGTGTAACAGGAGAAGGCGTGCTCAGAGCCACCAGGGATAGGGAAACGTGGAAGGCCAAGATCGCCTACGTCCTGAAGGAACAGGGCACATAGAAGAAGATATTCTCTAGTATAACACCTTCCTTTAATTGTGGATTTTTTGATTGTCGAAATGCTAGGCACTGATTCTTAGTTCCTTTTAAATAACGTAATACTTCCTTTTAAATAACGTAATACTTGCTAGGATGTGCATTGTGGTGCAGTGGATATCGGCTCGGAACGAGAAATAGGGGAGCCGAGTTCGAATTCCAGTTGAATTCATTGCATTCACTTACGCGCAAATACCCTTGGGAAAGGTATTAATCCGTCTATTCCTTCCAGTTATGGGTTAAATAACAGGACAGATTGGGTTCTATAGCCTTGGCTGGCAACCAGTCTACCGCAGAAAGTAATGGCAACCTATTGCGGGATAATCTTGTGCCCAGTCAGTCATGTCTCTTTTAACTGACTGACTGAATATAATAGTTGGAAACATAATTAAAACTTCTACTGGACATAAAGTGGGGGATTGGTTTTATATTGTTATGAAGTAATAAACTGATCCCTTACTAATTACTATTTAATATAATAATACGTTCTTCTCCCTCTAGCAGGACAGATTGCGTTCTATAGCCTTGGCTGGCAACCAGTCTACCAGAGAGAGTAACGGTAACCTACTGCGGGATAATCTTGTGCCCAGTCAGTCATGTCTCTTTTGAGACATGAACGCCCAAAGTGGGTATCACATATAGTACTTAAATGACTGACTGAATATAATAGTTGGAAACATGATTAAGGCTTCTACGAGGCATAAAGTGGGGGATCAGTTTCATATTGTTATGAAGTAATAAACTGATCCCTTACTAATTACTACTTAATATAATAATACATCACTTCTCCATCTAGCTATGAGTCAAATAACAGGACAGATTGGGTTCTATAGCCTTGGCTGGCAACCAGTCTACCGCAGAAAGTAATGGCAATCTACTGTGGGAATATCTTCTGCCCTGTCAGTCATGTCTCTTTCTAGACATGATCGCCCGAGCTTGTATCACGTATGGCACTGAATACTTGCTTAGCTCTTGTTAAGTTCACAATCCTCGGTTTATTTAAGTTTTGAGCAACCGTATAGCAGATGTCCGTTGTTTTGGGCATTAGATCCCTATTTCAAAATTTCGCCATTTTCCCTTTAATACGCGTGTCACAATATTGTAAACCCTTGGGAGATGTAATTTTCATTCCAGTGACGTTTTCTTGCAATCTTTTAACATTCGAATTATTACAGTAACCTTCAAGTCCTTAAGTCGTGGGTGGCTTCTTTTAAAATTTAATACTTTTTAAATAATACAAACGCCATTTTGTATATTCAGTTCCTTCTGGGTATATTAACTTTGAATTGCCTCGGTGAAAATTAACTTTAACACCAGTTTCAGCAGCAGGCTGAACTGAGAAAATATTAGGTTGTCCCAAAAGTTTGCATTTATATTGTTATAGTGATCTTCATCTTTGTATTCCAGATGGCAATTGATAAATTTCAGCTGCCAGTTTTGATTCGTTACTGCTGGAAGCGAGGTCTTTTAACCAGAAAAGCTGCAGAAGAGATTTGTTCTGCCGAAGGTGAAGGAACAATTGCATATGCGGCGATCTCAAAGTGATACAAGTTTCGATTTTGGCGACATGAGTCTTGAAGATAAGCCTCGTTCAGGACGGCAGTTAAAGTTGGATGATGGGGACTTGCAAACCGGGTTAGACATTGCGCCTTCATCGAGCACTCTAGAATTGGCTGATGAGCTTGAAGTTGGCAAATCGACAATTCACCGACATTTGAAGCATCTTGATTTTGTTCACAGAAAGCCGAGCCAAGATCCGCACGAACTCACCGAAGCACAAGCCAACAGACGAGTTTAAATTTGCCGTCAATTTCTCAGCAATAAATTGGACGAGTGTTTTTGGAAGCGCATTCTGACATCCGGCGAGAAATGGATCTGTCTGGTCCAACATAATTGAGACAAGCGATGGGTTCAGAAAGGGCAAGAGACACCGTCGGTTCCAAAACAAGATCGATTCGGCAAGAAAGTCATGTTGTGCGTTTGGTGGTACTTTGAAGGAATCGTGCATTTTGAGTTGGTTCCGAATGGTCGTGTCATCAGTGTCGAACTTTACTGACAGCAACTTGAGCGGGTCTACTAAAGGTTGAAGCAAAAGTGCCCGGCTCTGATCAACCGAAAGCGCGCTTTGATGCAGCAGGACAATGCCAAGCCACACACCGCCAGGAAGACAAAAGACAAGTTTGAAGAACTGGACGGCGTTGAGTTTCTGCCATATCCAGCCTACAGTCCTGACTGTGCTCCATCAGATTACGGCCTTTTTCGCTCAATGCAACACTTTCTAAAGGGCCGCCAATTCGACTCGTTTGATTAAGTCGAGGAAGCGTGTCAAGAATTCTTTGATTCGAAGCCAGCTGAATGGTACTTTGACCAGATCCGAAACCTTGCAGATCGATGGCAGAAAGTCTTGGAAAATGATGGTCATTATTTTGAACAATAATTTTTGTTGATTTTGCGAGTAAAATTTCAGTTTTTTGCAAGTGTTTATGAACTTTTGGGACAAACTAATATTTTGTTTAAATGTAGGGATATATATAGCACCTCTTAATAAACATTTAGAAATATTTCCTTCAGTATCGCGTAAATAAATACAGGCATCGCCTCTTTTTAAAACTAAATTATTAACTCTGGTACCATCAGCCAACTCAATGAAGTGGGAATCTGGCTCGAAGTTGGAGTCAAAATTAATAAATGTTTTTTCATCTGTAATTACATGATTTGTCGCACCCGTGTTGACTCTGTCAGAATTATAACTATTGGGTATAGTATCCAACCCAAACGAAAAAGCATATGTTCACTCATTCGAAAGAAGCTTTTATATTTTTACAAAAATCATTACTTGCATGAAATTCACCCGTAAATGTCTGGCTCTTCCACAACAAAAACAGATAATATTTAATTTTCAATTATTATTATTATGTTATTTTTCACCATATTTCGATTTCTGCTATGGTCGCACTACCAACCAAGTCTGCGGGGAGACCTAAGGCAGGTCGTGGCGTGTTGTTATGGCTCCATTTCATGTTTTTTCTATCTTCCCTATCATCCCTAGCGTTACAAAGACAAGGCTTTCCTTAGTGTGTGGGCTGTACTTAATAAGACAATTTTTTGTATATCTCTTAAGCTGGGGTTTCCAGGGATTCTTTCAATGTGTTGTTTTGTTCCATTTTTTATAATTCAAAGTGCACTTGCAATCACTGGCACGACTCTTGTTTTCAATTACCACATTTTTTCTATTTCAATTTCCAAGTCTTTATCTTTTGACAATTTTTCGAATTTTTTGGTTGCTATGTTACAACCCGCTAGACAAGTCATATCAATTAGTTGACAAGTTTTTCTTTCTGGTTTTTAACAATAATGTCCGGCCTATTTGCTTGAATTTTTCTATCTGTGTAGATGGTGTAATCCCATAGAATGGTGACATCTTCTATTTCTGTAACCGGTGCTGGGTGATGTTCATACCAGTGTTTGTTTACAGATTTTCCATTTTACAGATTGCACATTGTCCAATATAAATATTGCCCCACTCTATCGTGACGATTTTTATACTCATTTGGGTAGCGTGAGATTAGATGGCCTATTGTTTCTTGGTGTTTATCTCAAAACCTGCATTTTGAATCCATATTATTATGTATAATATTTGCCTGAAAGTTTCTAGTAAAAAGACTTTGGTCTTGCGCTGCAAGAATAAAGCCTTCAGTCTCAGACTTTAATACAGATGCACGTAACCATCGATTAGTATTAAGTTTATCAACATTGGATTTATTTACACGTTCTGGATATTGGCCATGCAGAGGTTTGTCTTGCCAGCGTTGTTTCATCTGTTCAAGAGCTTTATCTTTGGCTTTCATTTTCATTTTTTTTGCCGCAATAGTTGGTTCTTGGTTTCTGTTTTGCTTTTCTACAGAATCTATCTGTATATCTTGTTTGTATTTACTGCCTTCTTTTATTATTGAATATTTTTTCTTTCTTTCTTCATGTTGCCTGACTAATTGTATCATCCAATCCTTTGTTGTTTCTATGTATGTTAGTAAGCCAATAGTTGTTGTCTTGTATGACAATTCTAGCTGAATAAGACCTCTTCCACCTTCTTTACGGAGTATGATGCATCTTATGCCTAGAAAGAAGCTTTCTTGTTTTAGAATCCATTCGCCTCATGTCGTTTAGAGTCCAGTTTAAGATGTTGAAACTATATTGGACAACTGGGATTGCAACGCTATTAATCGCCATAATTCTTTTCTGAAAATTCAATTCAGTTTTTAATATCATTCGTAGCCTTCTATAGTACTCTTTACGCACTATTTCTTTCATTTTTTATGGTGAATTTTTTCACTCTCATTTACACCTAGGAATTTATCAGCTTCTTCTGGCTTTAATTCTTTTATTGTTACAGCAGGGTCTAAGCTAATTGAGGATATTTCTTGTAGTGATCCACGCAAAACTGTAGCTTTAGCACATTTATTCAAATTGAATTTCATTCCAATGTCTTCGCTGAAGCATTTTACAGTTTGCAGAAGACCTTCCAGCTCATTATCATTCTTAGCATATAACTTTAAGTCATCCATGTAAAATAGATGGCTTATTTTCTTTTGGCCTATTTTATAACCACATTCTGTCTTATTAAGTTGACTGGTTAGTGCTATTAATGATATGCAGAATAGTAAAGGAGACAAAGAATCACCTTGAAATATACCTCGTTTGATGTTTATTGTAGTGATCCACGCAAAACTGTAGCTTTAGCACATTTATTCAAATTGAATTTCATTCCAATGTCTTCGCTGAAGCATTTTACAGTTTGCAGAAGACCTTCCAGCTCATTATCATTCTTAGCATATAACTTTAAGTCATCCATGTAAAATAGATGGCTTATTTTCTTTTGGCCTATTTTATAACCACATTCTGTCTTATTAAGTTGACTGGTTAGTGCTATTAATGATATGCAGAATAGTAAAGGAGACAAAGAATCACCTTGAAATATACCTCGTTTGATGTTTATTTCATCAGACTTATAGGTTCCATTTATATGATTGAGGTAAAGGGTTGTTTTCCATATAGACATGCACTGTTTGATGAAATTGATGATGACGGGTGATATCTTGTATATATTTAAAGTTTTTAAAATCCAGGAATGTGGCACACTATCGAATGCCTTACGATAATCTATCCAGGCAGTACTAAGATTTTTCCTTGTACTGTAGCAGTTTTCCAGGATCATTCTGTTAATAAGCAATTAAATTAATAAGTAAATGTCTGGCTCTTCCACAACAAAAACAGATAATAGTTGATTTTCTCTTATTATTATTATTATTATTATTATTATTATTATTATTATGTCATTTTGCATCATATTTTGATTTCTGCTATGGTCGCACTACCAACCAAGTCTGCGGATAGACCTAAGGCAGATCGTGGTGTGTTGTTACGGCTCCATTTCATGTTTTTTCTATCTTCCCTATCATCCCTAGCGTTACATAAACAAAGTTTTCCTTACTGTACTTAATAAGAAAATTTTTTGTATATCTCTTAAGCTGGGGTTTCCAGGGATTCTTTCAATGTGTTGTTTTGTTCCATTTTTTATCATTCCAAGTGCACCTACTATCACTGGCACAACTCTTGTTTTCAATTTCCACATTTTTTTTATTTCAATTTCCAGGTCTTTATATCTTGACAGTTTTTCAAATTCCTTGGTTGCTATGTTACAATCCGCTAGACAAGTCATATCAATTAATAGACAAGTTTTTCTTTCTGGTTTTTAACAATAATGTTCGGCTTATTTGCTTGAATTTTTCTATCTGTGTAGATGGTGTAATCCCATAGAATGATGACATCTTCTATTTCTGTAACCGGTGCTGGGTGATGTTCATACCAGTGTTTGCTTACAGATTTTCCATAGTGTTTGCACATTGTCCAGTGTAAATATTGCCCCACTCTATCGTGACGATTTTTATATTCATTTGGGGCAAGTACAAAACAACCTGAGATTAATTATTATTATTATTATTATTATTATTATTATTCCTGTTGTTTTAATTGTTAATAGTTGTTTTTGTTTAGATTTTAGCATAGATACAGATTTAAAAACTGACGGCATCAGGAAGGTTGTTAATAAAAATTAGTAACAACGTAGGCATAAGGATAGAGCTCTGGGTGGGAGACACCTGCATTCACGCAAAAAAGATCTAGAAGACTGGCCGTTCAAGACAACTTTCATTTCGCAGTTTTTATAAGAAACTTAAAAAAACTTCATCCAGAAATACAACCTTTTAGCTAATTAAAAAGACCAGCATGTCAATCCTGTCACATGCCTTCGAAAAATCTAAATCAAGAGCCTGAGCTTCAACATTTTTATTAAAAGCTTCATCGACTAATCGCTAATACATCAGCAGTTGACCTAGCGAAGCGAAAGCCATATTGCTTATCTCAAAGAAGACCTTGCGATGAGATGCTTAATCAATTCAGAATTGATTACAGCCTCTAGTACTTTGCCAAAAAGTGGGAGAAGGTTAAATGGCCGATAGTAAGAAGGACCAGACAGCTCACCTAAGCGCTTAAAGACTGGGACTTCGGAAGAGGATTTCCAAAAAGCAGGAAGAGAAGAATCAGTAAAGCTTTTATTTTAGAGTGTATAGACAACAGGAGTCAGGTCCTTGGCATGACTGTAAACTGCACCCGACAGCAATGCATCTGTTTGGAAGGTTGTGAGGAGCATGGAACCACATCTTAATTGCTGTTGTTCCCAAGTTCACCCTGACTCGGAGTGGTAGAACATGTTAGGGTCCCAGCTATGGGCATATAGTTAACTCTCAAACTGGCGTCAAAACACTATGAAAGTATAAAAATAGACTTTTATAGATATATTTACAAAATAACTTTTTTTGGAAAAATAGACATTTTTGAAGGAAATAGACCATTACCATAACATATATTTGAAGGAAAAGGAAATTGCCTTAATGCACTTTTGAAGGAAAAAAATACAAAGCTTCAGTTTTCTAAAATAATATTGTCATGGTGGCATCACCCATACAACGGATTGAACTCTTCCTACAACTACATAAACTTCCCCTCACAAGAGGAGAGATCAAATCAGCATAAAGCAAAAGAACAGATCAACAGAAGAGCAGAGTGATAGGCAGAGATAGCCAAGACTGCTACCGTACGATCATTGCGAGTCCCAGTTCTAGTATTACTTCCTAACTCGTATTTATCGTTCTACTAACAGAGTTCCAAGTACTTGTATTTTGCGGTGTTTAATATATACCAGCAGTATAGCCCGGCGTTGCTCGGGTGTAATGAAAGCTTTAAAACTAATCCATGGTCCTGGAGCTCAGACTCAGCCTAAAGAATATTTGAAATAATAAAATAATTGCGACCAATTACCAATCGCACCTAATATATATATATATATATATATATATATATATATATATATATATATACTAGCAGTATAGCCCGGCGTTGCTTGGGTGTAATGAAAGCTTTAAAACTAATCCATGGTCCTGGAGCTCAGACTCTTTGGACGTTGGCACGAAAGACTAAAAAACAATAGTTGTTTCCAGTTAAAGCGAAACCGTAGACTGAAAGAAAAATGAATGGATGTAAGTCAAAATTTGATTTCCTGCTATCGATATCAAATAAGTTTTTTTCATCGTAAACTGAATTTTGAAGGCTAAATAAGTCCTCTGAGTAAATGGTATAATGGCTGAGACTAAGAACTACAATTATACCTACTTAGAGCCAAACCCGAAGCAAAAACTAAAATAAAAGGCTGAAAAAAATACAGACATAAAGGCAGATAAACAGACGCACACACAAACATCTTGCCTTTTATATATATATATATTATCGATTTTTTGCACTATTGTAAGAACTGCAACCTTGAAACTTCTGAATATCGTTTCTTATGTCTTGGTCTATGAGTGTATCAAATTTGATTAAAATCGGACCACTCCTTCTATAACCCGATTTTTTCGATTATCGATTTTCGATATTTATCGGAGGTACCTCGGCACAAAACCTAGCTAAGAACACTCGCAGGTAACTATGTAAATTTTCAAGAAAATCGGTTCAGCCGTTTCGGAGTCTATAGGTAACGGACACAGAGAGAGAGAGAGAGAGAGAGAGAGAGACAAAGTTCTTTTTATAAATAAGTTTAGATACGTAGTTATTTTCTATTTTGGTTGTTGTATTATTTCTTGCTGGACTCTTAACCGAGTTCACGACAAAAATTTTTAAAAAATTAATCAAAATCTGACTACATCAACTTTCTTACTATGACCGAACATTAAAAAAAGGATATTAAATCCCCGTATTTTTTGGCATTAATCAGTGGTTGATATGCCGTTAAACGGTACTCAAATTCAAAAACAACAAGAGTTTCTTAAGGAACTCAGTTACGGACTAGCAGGATATCATATCATATATATTTGTGGGGATCCGGTTCAGACATTATAACAGAAATCATGGACGAAGTCTCTCTCTCTCTCTCTCTCTCTCTCTCTCTGTCTCTCTCTCTCTCTCTCTCTCTCTCTCTCTTCTCTCTCTCTCTCTGTCTCTCTCTGTCTCTCTCTGTCTCTCTCTGTCTCTCTCTCTCTCTCAGGAAAAATGGTAAGCTGTAAAATTGAAGCTATATGGAGATGGTTAATATCTATTAATTCGGCCTTGTGTCATACATAACCAAACTCCCTACAGTTTCTCTTTTCCAATCTTCTCACTTTGTTTTTTTTTTCAATTGGAGTAGATAGATCGATCTATCGCCCGGTTCACACTCCACCCACGTCCATTGAACAGGTTAAGAGGCTCATCCCTTGTTCCCTGTTTAGGATGTGGTTTCCGGCTTTCTCTTTTCCAATCTTCTCACTTTGTTTTTTTTTTTTTTCTCAATTGGAGTAGATAGATCTATCTATCGCCCGGTTCACACACCACCCACGTCTATTGAACAGGTTAAGAGGCTCATCCCTTGTTCCCTGTTTAAGATGTGGTTTCCAGCTTTCTCTTTTCCAATCTTTTCACTATTACGTAGCCCCTTGAACATCAGTGGCGTTACCGTCTTTCTCTGGGTGATACAATTAAAAAAAGAAGCTTAGGGTTTTTATTCGTCATCATCATCAGATGGTTAATAGCAAGTTTGGATTGTGTAGAATAGTGTGGAATAGTGGAAGAATAAAAATATACATTTTTCATGTTAAAATAGAATTTTATTAATGGGAAAGATAACATGAATTGTAGATGTTCAATTAGAAACCATTAATGAGTTAAGGGCATCAAGAGTTGTAGAAATGTTCGTAGTAGTAATTTGTTGGAAAGTGTTTATGCGTGCGTATGTATGAGCGACTTTTGGTAGGAATGTCTTTGAATGGAGAAGAAGTAAAAGGAATCAGCACACGAGAAAGAAGGAGAAAGAGAACAAATGTGCGACGCGACCTTATGTCCGGGTCTACTTGAAGTTTCTCCTGTTACATTTTAGTGTGTCGTCTCGCTGCTCACCCATATTACTGTCTTACTGAGACTGACCGAAGCCTTTTATAGTTATTAAATTTTTCGCACTGGATCGCGAAGTCTTTCAAATCGCTTCCATTGCTCCAAAAATCAATTTAACATCTACAGGCGAGGTCTAGTTTCGACTTTTTCTTTAAGCACATAGTGAATCCTTTTTCTATTCGGCAAAACCAGGATTTCACACGTCATTGTGAATTTTCGTAAAAGTGAAGAAGAAAGTTGCTTTTAATTCTTGGTTTCCTATCCACCACAAAATAACGCAATCAAAAATTATAATCTGTAGATTATATATATATATATATATATATATATATTAATATAATATATATTAATATATTAATATAATATATATTATATATATTAATATTAATTATATATATTAATATATTAATATTAATATATTAATATAATATATATTATATATATTAATACTATTCTACTCATGCGAAAACGTCTGGAGTTTAAACTCCTGTAGGGCCAGCCATGGCGGAAAGGTCGTGGAAGAGGGGTTAAACTGAATGCGCCTAACTCTCGAAAACCCCCCAACGGCGGAATAGGTAAAAATCTAAAAAAAAAAACCTAACCCGGGGTTGTATCATCTGCTAGATACGGGCAAATAGTGAATCCCAAAAACTGTGAAAGTATAAAAATACAATTTAATAGTAACAATACCAGCAATACTTTCTTATATAAAATAAATTACCGGCGATACATATTTATAGTGGAATTATCAACAATATATTATTAAAGCAAAATTACTAATAATACATTTTATAGTAAAATTTATTATTAATTGTAATGGAGTTGAAGCAATAAAACTATGTTTTATCAAAAACGTTATATATATATATATATATATATATATATATATATAAATATCGCTTTTGATTTGATTTCTTTTAGTTGCATATTAACATAGTTTTATAGCTCTCTCTCTCTCTCTATATATATATATATATATATCGCTTTTGATTTGATTTCTTTTAGTTGCATATTAACATAGTTTTATAGCTCTCTCTCTCTCTCTATATATATATATATATATATATATATATATCGCTTTTGATTTGATTTCTTTTAGTTGCATATTAACATAGTTTTATAGCTCTCTCTCACTCTCTCTCTCTCTCTCTCTCTGTATATATATATATATATATATATATATATATATATAATAATAACAATAATAATAATAATAACAAACTAAATCTAAAAGTGAGCCAAACGTCGCGGTTTCACTCTACGGATCGTCAGGACCTCAGAAGTATAATAGACAAAGTGTACAGCAGCCGAAATGTCCTAAACATGGCAACAAAGATGAGGACAACCTTCCAGATAATGTAAATTCTACCTCATCTCAGAATAGACAAAGCGTACAATGGGTGAAACGTCGTGAATATGGCAATAATGATGAGGACAACAGTCCGAACAATGTAAATAATGCAAATACTACCTCATCTCAGAAGTATAAACAAATATTGAGAATAACTTGTTAATTAGTAATCCACAAAATGTACCATTTTCTTTATTTAAGAAGTTTCAGAATAAATCAATCTGTGAATTGTCATTATTTTTGCATGAAGTGAAATCTTGCTAAGCAAGGATTTTGCCCACTCGGATTATTTTTAAAAAATATGTTTTATTAATTTGTTTTTTCCTTTTTGCTTATTTTGTTGTGATAAAGTACTTATTTCTATAATTTTAACTCCAATTTCCGGATATCGCCCGTTTCCCACAACCTGCACGGAATACACTGATTGCGTTTTCGTCGATTGTCGAAAAATCGGTCCTTAACGAAGTCTGTTTCGCAGGGCGTGTGTGGTGGATACGGGGTTTGGGAGCGAGGTGAAATTGGTCCCGAAATTGACGGACGTAATACGCGATACTGGCGTTCGTAATCAACAAACCTGTTCGAAATAACAGCGAAATGCGTAAGACGGAAAAGCTGAAACGGGTGGGGGTGGTCTTAGAAAATCAGGGTAAGAAACAAAACGACAAGATTTAAAGACGGAACAATTTTCAAGAAAACATTGACGATTTCGGCGGGAGAGAAAAAAATGGCGAAACGTAAGTGTTACAATGTTTAATTTGCAAACGAAGATGGGCTGTTCGGTAAGAATTCGAAGGAGATAGGACGCGTGTTGGCAGGAATTTAGAAAATAATGGATATTCGCTCAGATAATTTGTTTTTACCCCTCCCATCGTCCACACCTACTCGTTTATATTCACTTTCATATATATATATATATATATATATATATATATATATATGTGTGTGTGTGTGTATGTGTGTGTATATATATATATATATATACAGAGAGAGAAAGAGAGAGAGAGAGAGAGAAGGGGGGGGTAGAATATAGGAATATATGTACCGAAATTATATATTTAAAAGAATACAATTATTTAACCAAATGAAATCAAATTCTACATCTTAACCAGCTCGTTTATACAAGAATATATATATATATATATATATATATATATATATATATATATATATAATTATGAATTAAAAGTACATTGCGACACAGAAATTTATGTTTCGAGATAGAATGTTGGTTCTGAAAATGATTTACATTTTACATTGATGACGAGATTCTATCTCGAAACAGAAAATTTCGTGTCGCAATGTACTTTTAATTCATAATTATATGATTAAATAAAATAAAGACAAGAGGAAACTGTATTTAAATCGCCTACGCGTTTCGTCCTGTGATCGATTATTCAAGCCAAAAAGACGAAATTTAGAGTAAAGCTCATTTCGTCTTTTTGCCTTGATAAAGTCCATCACAGGACGAAACGCGTAGGCGATTTAAATACAGTTTTCCTCTTGTCTTTATTTTATTAACATAAATCTTAATCTCAGATTATGACTGAGTATTATTTTTAGACACACACACACACACACACACACACACACACACACATAAACAGAATAAAGTAAAGACAAGAGGAAAACTGTATTTAAATCGCCTACGCGTTTCGTCCTGTGATGGACTTTATCAAGGCAAAAAGACGAAATGAGCTTTACTCTAAATTACGTATCTATAAACAAACAGTGTTGGTAACCACAAAGACGCTCACACAACATCTCAAAAGATCAACAGAATATCCAATACTACCAAAACATCAATTTGCGCCCCGGGTTTTTCCCAATCTCACCTTTACTTATGGAAATTATACTAAAACAAACATTCATAATAAAAGTTTCAAAGAAAATGGTTGAATTTCCTTCATTTTAACATCTCGTGACTTTGCACTAAACATGAAGAAATTCTAAAAATTAAAATATTCTGTTGATCTTTTGAAATGATTTGTGAGCGTCTTTGTGGTTACCAACACTGTTTGCTTATAGATACGTAATTTAGAATAAAGTTCATTTCGTCTTTTTGCCTTGATAAAGTCCATCACAGGACGAAACGCGTTGGCGATTTAAATGCAGTTTTCCTCTTGTCTTTATTTTATTTAACCATCCTGTCCTTAATCTCAGATCATAACTGGGTATATTTTTTACAAATTATATGATTATATTATGCTCTAAAATATTTATTGTATTGAGCAATTTTTATAAAAAAGTAAATGCCAGAGAACACAAAATCGTAAAACCTTGGGTCCTCTTCACCTATATATATATATATATATATATATATATATATATATATATGTAGTCGATAGATAAGTTGTCGTCTAAATTACGCAAAATGAAAATAGCACTGACATCTCATTTTGACAGATATAAATAGTGATAGATAAGTTGTCGTTCAAATTACGCAAAATGAAAATAGTAATGACATCTCATTTTGACAGATATAAATAGTGCGATAGATAAGTTGTCGTCTAAATTACGCAAAATGAAATATATATATTGACATCTCATTTTGACAGATATATATAAAGAGATAAGTTGTCGTCTAAAATTTACAAAAATGAAAAATAGCACTGACATCTCATTTTGACAGATATAAATAGTGCGATAGATAAGTTGTTTCAGTCAAATTACGCAAATGAAAATAGCACTGACATCTTCATTTGACAGATATAAATAGTGCGATAGATAAGTTGTCGTTCAATACGCAAAATGAAAATAGCACTGACATCTCATTTTGACAGATATAAATAGTGCGATAGATAAGTTGTCGTCTAAATTACGCAAAATGAAAATAGCACTGACATCTCATTTTGACAGATATAAATATATGAGCAAGTTGTCGTCTAAATTACGTAAAATGAAAATAGCACTACATCTCATTTTGACAGATATAAATAGTATAGATAAGTTGTCGTCTAAATTACGCAAAATGAAAAATAGCACTGACATCTCATTTTGACAGATATAAATAGTGCGATAGATAAGTTGTCGTCTTAAAATTACGCAAAATGAAATAGTACTGACAGATTCATTTTGACAGATATAAATAGTGCGATAGATAAGTTGTCGTCTAAATTACGCAAAATGAAAATAGCATCATATCCATTTTGACAGATATAAATAGTGCGATAGATAAGTTGTCGTCTAAATTACGCAAAATGAAACAGTACTCACATCTCATTTTGACAGATATATATAGTGCGATAGATAAGTTGTCGTCTAAATTACGCAAAATGAAAATAGCACTGACATCTCATTTTGACAGATATAAATAGTGCGATAGATAAGTTGTCGTCTAAATTACGCAAAATGAAAATAGCACTGACATCTCATTTTGACAGATATATAGTGCGATAGATAAGTTGTCGTCTAAATTACGCAAATGAAAATAGCACTGACATCTCATTTTGACAGATATAAATAGTGCGATAGATGTTGTCGTCTAAATTACGCAAAATGAAAATAGCACTGACATCTCATTTTGACAGATATATATAGTGCGATAGATAAGTTGTCGTCTAAATTACGCAAAAATGAAAATAAACAATTGACATCTCATTTTGACAGATATATATAGTGCGATAGATAAGTTGTCGTCTAAATTACGCAAAATGAAAAATAGTACTGACATCTCATTTGGACAGATATATATAGTAAGGATAGATAAGTTGTCGTCTAAATTACGCAAAATGAAAATAGCACTCCTATATCTCATTTTGACAGATATATTCACTAAAATGACACAAAAATATCTTGAAATAAATGTATTCAATAAAGTTACCATTGACTTCAACCACAAACTCCAGACGAGTTCGAACTCTTCTGCAACTCTTCTGGACGGTTCCCTCGTTTAATTTGGTGTATGCTGCCATAATCCCTGCCTTTGATTCGTCTTTGATGTTACAAGAAGTTTTGTTTCTCTCTGACTCAGCTGCACCCCACACATAGAGAACGAGGAGGTGGCAGTCTGGGGAGTTAGGTGGGTGATGTGGTTGCAAAAATTGTCTGACTTGGTTCTCCTGCATGTGTGGCAGGGTGCAGAGTCCTGTTGCCAAAAATAGGTCATTCCAGCAGCCACCCTCTTGACCCAGTGCGTACGTGTGTGTGTGTGTGTGTGTGTGTGTGTGTGTGTGTGTGTGTGTGTGTGTGTGTGTGTGTGAGCATTCTAGGAAATGGATTAAATCTAATATATTTCTAATTTATTTATTTAAACCAGCGATTCCCAAACGGGGAGAAAATTCCCGTTAGGGGGTAATTTGAAGCTACTAGGGGGGGAAATAATTACACTGCCTATTAAATAAAAAAATCTCAGATGGATTTTCTCATGTCTGAGAGAGAGAGAGACAGACAGACAGACAGACAGAGACAGAGAGAGAACCTGTTGCTAACAAAAGTCCTTTTATTTGTTACTAACCACTCTCAATGGCTATGCTTAGTTGTTATTAACTGCTCTCTATCCACTTTACTCTGTAACTATAAGTTTATCAGTATATTTGTACATTTAAAAAATAAATTAGTAAATAGTCTCAGTGAGTTTTAACTGCTCTTTCTCTCATACATATGAAGGGGGAAATCTGGATGGTTGAACTGGGTGTAGGGGGAAATGACAGAAAAAAGTTTGGGAACCACTGATTTAAAAGTTATTTTAAACATTGTTATATTAGTTAAAGGCAGGACCCTTGGGGAATGAAAATCATCAATATTTTTTCAAAGAGTACATTTATTTATTTACATCTACCAGACAGAATATTCGAGAAATATTGTTAAAAACATAATTCGACCTCCGGCAAATTTCTATTCTCTTTTTTTTATGTGGAAAGAGGTTAAAAAGACATGACTTGATTTCAGTGAGAAAATGAATGAAAGAAGGGAAGGTAGAAGTGTTTAACATCTGCCATTACTTCTGAAATAATGAATTATTCTGTTTTGATGTGGAAAGAGGGTAGAAAGACATGACTTGATTTCAGTGAGAAAATGAAAGAATGAAGGGAAGGTGGAAGTGTTTAACATCTGCCATTACTTCTTAAATAATGAATTATTCTGTTTTGATGTGGAAAGAGGGTAAAAGACATGACTTGATTTCAGTGAGAAAATGAATGAATGAAGGGAAGGTAGAAGTGTTTAACATCTGCCATTACTTCTTAAATAATGAATTATTCTGTTTTGATGTGGAAAGAGGTTAAAAAGACATGACTTGATTTTAGTGAGAAAATGAATGAAAGAAGGGAAGGTAGAAGTGTTTAACATCTGCCATTACTTCTTAAATAATGAATTATTCTGTTTTGATGTGGAAAGAGGGTAAAAGACATGACTTGATTTCAGTGAGAAAATGAATGAAAGAAGGGAAGGTAGAAGTGTTTAACATCTGCCATTACTTCTTAAATAATGAATTATTCTGTTTTGATGTGGAAAGAGGGTAAAAGACATGACTTGATTTCAGTGAGAAAATGAAAGAATGAAGGGAAGGTGGAAGTGTTTAACATCTGCCATTACTTCTTAAATAATGAATTATTCTGTTTTGATGTAGAAAGAGGGTAAAAGACATGACTTGATTTTAGTGAGAAAATGAATGAAAGAAGGGAAGGTAGAAGTGTTTAACATCTGCCATTACTTCTTAAATAATGAATTATTCTGTTTTGATGTGGAAAGAGGGTAGAAAGACATGACTTGATTTTAGTGAGAAAATGAAAGAAAGAAGGGAAGGTAGAAGTGTTTAACATCTGCCATTACTTCTTAAATAATGAACTATTCTGTTTTGATGTGGAAATAGGGTAAAAAGACATGACTGGATTTTAGTGAGAAAATGAAAAAATGAAGGGAAGGTAGAACTGTTTAACATCTGCCATTACTTCTTAAAGAATGAACTATTCCGTTTTGATGTGGAAAAAGGGTAAAAAGACATGACTTAATTTTAGCGAGAAAATGAAAGAATGAAGGGAAGGTGGAAGTGTTTAACATCTACCATTACTTCTTAAATAATGAATTTTTCTGTTTTGATGTAGAAAGAGGGTAAAAGACATGACTTGATTTTAGTGAGAAAATGAAAGAAAGATGGGAAGGTAGAAGTGTTTAACATCTACCAATACTTCTTAAATAATGAACTATTCCGTTTTGATGTGGAAAGAGGGTAGAAATCATGACTTGATTTCAGTGAGAAAATGAATGAAAGAAGGGAAGGTGGAAGTGTTTAACATCTGCCTTTACTTCTTAAATAATGAACTATTCCGTTTTGATGTGGAAATAGGGTAAAAAGACATGACTGGATTTTAGTGAGAAAATGAAAAAATGAAGGGAAGGTAGAACTGTTTAACATCTGCCATTACTTCTTAAAGAATGAACTATTCCGTTTTGATGTGGAAAAAGGGTAAAAAGACATGACTTGATTTTAGTGAGAAAATGAATGAAAGAAGGGAAGGTGGAAGTGTTTAACATCTGCCATTACTTCTTAAATAATGAATTATTCTGTTTTGATGTGGAAAGAGGTTAAAAAGACATGACTTGTTTTTAGTGAGAAAATGAATGAAAGAAGGGAAGGTAGAAGTGTTTAACATCTGCCATTACTTCTTAAATAATGAATTATTCTGTTTTGATGTGGAAAGAGGGTAGAAAGACATGACTTGATTTCAGTGAGAAAATGAAAGAATGAAGGGAAGGTGGAAGTGTTTAACATCTGCCATTACTTCTTAAATAATGAATTATTCTGTTTTGATGTGGAAAGAGGGTAGAAAGACATGACTTGATTTTAGTGAGAAAATGAAAGAAAGAAGGGAAGGTAGAAGTGTTTAACATCTGCCATTACTTCTTAAATAATGAATTATTCTGTTTTGATGTAGAAAGCGGGTAAAAGACATGACTTGATTTCAGTGAGAAAATGAATGAAAGAAGGGAAGGTAGAAGTGTTTAACATCTGCCATTACTTCTTAAATAATGAATTTTTCTGTTTTGATGTAGAAAGAGGGTAAAAGACATGACTTGATTTTAGTGAGAAAATGAAAGAAAGAAGGGAAGGTAGAAGTGTTTAACATCTACCAAAACTTCTTAAATAATGAACTATTCCGTTTTGATGTGGAAAGAGGGAAGAAATCATGACTTGATTTCAGTGAGAAAATGATTGAATGAAGGGAAGGTAGAAGTGTTTAACATCTGCCATTACTTCTTAAATAATAAATTTTTCTGTTTTGATATAGAAAGAGGGAAAAAACATGACTTGATTTTAGTGTGGTAATGAAAGAATGAAGGGAAGGTGGAAGTGTTTAACATCTGCCATTCCTTCTTAAAGAATGAACTATTCCGTTTTGATGTGGAAAGAGGGTAAAAAGACATGACTGGATTTTAGTGAGATAATGAAAAAAAGAAGGTAAGGTAGAAGTGTTTAACGTCTGCCATTACTTCTTAAATAATAAACTATTCAATTTTGATGTGGAAAGAGGGTAAAAAGACATGAATTGATTTTAGTGAGATAATGAAAGTAAGACCGGAAGGTAGAAGTGTTTAACATCTGCCTTTACTTCTTAAATAATGAACTATTCTGTTTTGATGTGGAAATAGGGTAAAAAGACATGACTGGATTTTAGTGAGAAAATGAAAAAATGAAGGGAAGGTAGAACTGTTTAACATCTGCCATTACTTCTTAAAGAATGAACTATTCCGTTTTGATGTGGAAAAAGGGTAAAAAGACATGACTTAATTTTAGCGAGAAAATGAAAGAATGAAGGGAAGGTGGAAGTGTTTAACATCTGCCATTACTTCTTAAATAATGAATTTTTCTGTTTTGATGTAGAAAGAGGGTAAAAGACATGGCTTGATTTTAGTGAGAAAATGAAAGAAAGAAGGGAAGGTAGAAGTGTTTAACATCTACCAATACTTCTTAAATAATGAACTATTCCGTTTTGATGTGGAAAGAGGGTAGAAATCATGACTTGATTTCAGTGAGAAAATGAATGAAAGAAGGGAAGGTGGAAGTGTTTAACATCTGCCTTTACTTCTTAAATAATGAACTATTCCGTTTTGATGTGGAAATAGGGTAAAAAGACATGACTGGATTTTAGTGAGAAAATGAAAAAATGAAGGGAAGGTAGAACTGTTTAACATCTGCCATTACTTCTTAAAGAATGAACTATTCCGTTTTGATGTGGAAAAAGGGTAAAAAGACATGACTTGATTTTAGTGAGAAAATGAATGAAAGAAGGGAAGGTGGAAGTGTTTAACATCTGCCATTACTTCTTAAATAATGAATTATTCTGTTTTGATGTGGAAAGAGGTTAAAAAGACATGACTTGTTTTTAGTGAGAAAATGAATGAAAGAAGGGAAGGTAGAAGTGTTTAACATCTGCCATTACTTCTTAAATAATGAATTATTCTGTTTTGATGTGGAAAGAGGGTAGAAAGACATGACTTGATTTCAGTGAGAAAATGAAAGAATGAAGGGAAGGTGGAAGTGTTTAACATCTGCCATTACTTCTTAAATAATGAATTATTCTGTTTTGATGTGGAAAGAGGGTAGAAAGACATGACTTGATTTTAGTGAGAAAATGAAAGAAAGAAGGGAAGGTAGAAGTGTTTAACATCTGCCATTACTTCTTAAATAATGAATTATTCTGTTTTGATGTAGAAAGAGGGTAAAAGACATGACTTGATTTCAGTGAGAAAATGAATGAAAGAAGGGAAGGTAGAAGTGTTTAACATCTGCCATTACTTCTTAAATAATGAATTTTTCTGTTTTGATGTAGAAAGAGGGTAAAAGACATGACTTGATTTTAGTGAGAAAATGAAAGAAAGAAGGGAAGGTAGAAGTGTTTAACATCTACCAAAACTTCTTAAATAATGAACTATTCCGTTTTGATGTGGAAAGAGGGAAGAAATCATGACTTGATTTCAGTGAGAAAATGATTGAATGAAGGGAAGGTAGAAGTGTTTAACATCTGCCATTACTTCTTAAATAATAAATTTTTCTGTTTTGATATAGAAAGAGGGAAAAAACATGACTTGATTTTAGTGTGGTAATGAAAGAATGAAGGGAAGGTGGAAGTGTTTAACATCTGCCATTACTTCTTAAAGAATGAACTATTCCGTTTTGATGTGGAAAGAGGGTAAAAAGACATGACTGGATTTTAGTGAGATAATGAAAAAAAGAAGGTAAGGTAGAAGTGTTTAACGTCTGCCATTACTTCTTAAATAATAAACTATTCAATTTTGATGTGGAAAGAGGGTAAAAAGACATGAATTGATTTTAGTGAGATAATGAAAGTAAGACCGGAAGGTAGAAGTGTTTAACATCTGCCATTACTTCTTAAATAATGAATTATTCTGTTTTGATGTGGAAAGAGGGTAAAAGACATGACTTGATTTCAATGAGAAAATGAATGAAAGAAGGGAAGGTAGAAGTGTTTAACATCTGCCATTACTTCTTAAATAATGAATTATTCTGTTTTGATGTGGAAAGAGGGTAAAAGACATGACTTGATTTCAGTGAGAAAATGAAAGAATGAAGGGAAGGTGGAAGTGTTTAACATCTGCCATTACTTCTTAAATAATGAATTATTCTGTTTTGATGTAGAAAGAGGGTAAAAGACATGACTGGATTTTAGTGAGAAAATGAAAAAATGAAGGGAAGGTAGAACTGTTTAACATCTGCCATTACTTCTTAAAGAATGAACTATTCCGTTTTGATGTGGAAAAAGGGTAAAAAGACATGACTTGATTTTAGTGAGATAATGAAAAAAGAAGGGAAGGTAGAAGTGTTTAACATCTGCCAATACTTCTTAAATAATGAATTTTTCTGTTTTGATGTAGAAAAAGTGTAAAAAAAAATGAACATTTTCTCTTGTTGGCTATTCATCGAAACTACGAACCTTTAATGTTTGATTACTTGTACTGAAACAAGATACTGAAACTTCAAATGTGTAAATATATTCCTTATCTTGCTAGAATTTTTTGTTCTGAAAATGTTATCATAGTTAATTTTTCCGCTTGGCACAATTGGGAGATATCACTATTGCTCTAATGTTTGGCTTTTCTCAATATACTCCAGCTTACATTAGGATTTTATTTTTCTCATAAGTTCCAGTCTCGAAATGACAAAATGCGTCGTCGCGCAGGGGGTCCACACATTCCGTCTATTTAATTACTGAGGCGTGACCGCCGAATCAATTTGACGGCCAATCGCAAACTCTCCCGCGGGACAAAAGGGACTGCTCGTTTGAGCCACTCCGAAGAAATAAAAAAGGCGAGGAAATGACAATTCGGCAGTCTTCTTCCCTCACCTGCTAAGGGGAAACCGTGCCGCTACTATCAACAGACTTTTCGACGACCCATAACCGGACATCAAACCCAAGATAAGTGAATCGTTCTGTTGTGTATATTACTATAATCCCCTTGTATGGACTTGTTGACCCGCTTTCTTCTTCTTCTTCTTCTTCTTCTTCTTCTTCTTCTTCTTCTTCTTCTTCTTCTTCTTCTTCTTCCACGTTATAACTGCCTTCGTCTATTCACAAAAAAAGAAGAAATCAATATTTTATGTGAATATTTGTCGCACCAAAAAATTGTCCTTATTCGTCATTGTCTAGTTGTTTGAATCCGTTTTGCAACCATACGCATTTTTACGCCCACATATATTTACTCTGTTTAGATATATAACAGTTATATTACTCTGTTTAGATATATAACAGTTATATTACTCTGTTTAGATTTATAACAGTTATATTACTCTGTTTAGATATATAACAGTTATATTACTCTGTTTAGATATATAACAGTTATATTACTCTGTTTAGATATATAACAGTTATATTACTCTGTTTAGATATATAACAGTTATATTACTCTGTTTAGATATATAACAGTTATAACAAGTTTTTTTTACTAAATAGTTTTATTAACGATATTTGTATTTCGAATTATTATCATTTGTGTATTTTTACTTTTAATTTTTATATTTTTATTACAATAAAGAATTTTAAATTTTAAATAATTATCATTTAGTGTTGTGGATCCCGAGAATGGGGTCCACACAAATAAATGAACAACGACCAGTAATTGAGATAGAAAATAGGTGTATTAACGTAAGGATACAGACTTGAATGAAGATTAGTAGTCCAGGAATGCGGGTTAGTAAAAAGTATATCTACAAGTCTCTGGAGGTAAAACCGTAGTATATTGAGTAGGTCTACTTCGGAAGCTGACGGGTACTATGAACTACTATATACTGTCTGCTAATCTCTCTCTGGACTCTCATATTCTCCGGTTAATTCTCTGTGAAAATGCTGTCTTCTTCCGTCTCACTTCTATAGCAGTAGCATAAGTATAATCTGGACGAGTTCATTTTTATGGAAAGGGAGAACCACACAACAGTTTTTACCTCTAAATTAACAGGGGTAATTGATGTAATGGATAGATAATGAATATGTATATACCTTGGTTCCCCCTCACTGGAATGTGATTGGCTGGTGTCAGCCATAAATATAGACTAAGACAGAGATCTACCACTAGAGGTCTATTGGTTTTCCACTAGAGATCTAAAGGTCTACGACTATTGACTACGCCTACGTCTCAGGATACTGCATACGACGAGTACCGTACATTACGTCTATTTTCTAGATTGTTCTACCCGGTTACATTTGCTTAAAACACTTAACTACTTCGAATGATATATACATCCCTTTCCGGGACGTATCTTCTTCTGTGTGCCTTGTGCTTTCAGGACGTAGGCGATCATGGCCTTCCATGTCTCCCTATCCCTGGTGGCTCTTAGCACGATTTCTCCTGTTACACCACGCAAACCCTGTACTGTCATCCACCTGCTCAAGCCTATAAATCTACAATATAAATGTATGACAACTAGCATGGTCACAAAATGAGGGATCAGTTTATATATTGATTATAATGTAGATTTGATACCGCATTTTATATCCACATTATAATTTCTTATAAACAGCATATATCTTCTTCTATGTGCCTTGTCCTTTCAGGACGTAGGCGATCATGGCCTTCCATGTCTCCCTATCCCTGGTGGCTCTTCGCACGATTTCTCCTGTTACACCACGCAACCCCTGTACTGTCATCCACCTGCTCAAGCCCATAAATCTACAATATAAATGTATAAAAACTAGCATGGCCAAAAAATGTGGGATCAGTTTATATATTGATTATAATGTAGATTTGATCCCCCAGGAAACGGTATTTTACAATGAAGTGGTTGTAAGCAGTTTTCTTGATACATAACAAAGGCACGAAGAGTACTTCACCGTGATACGATGGTTAACAATACATTCAGCCTGCTGTGACATTTAAGTTAAACTTAGAAAAATCTTTGGAGCAGTTTGACGTGGTCCAATGGTGATGTAATGAATAGGTAATGAATATGTATACACCTTGGGTCCCCCTCACTGGAATGTGATTGGCTGGTATCAGCTATAAATATAGACTAAGGCAAGGACGTACAGAGATCCAGGGATCCATCGCTAGAGGTCTATTGGTCTACCACTAGAGATCTATGTCCACTAAATACGGCTACGTCCCAGGATACTGCATACGACGAGTACCGTACATTACGTCTACGTACTAGATTGTTCTACCCGGTTACATTTGCTTTAACCACTTAACTACCTCGAATGATATATGCATCCCTTTCCGGGACATATCAGGAATTAAACCAAATATTTTATTTCGTCGTATTATCCTTTATTTGTTTGTTTATCTGATATATATATATATATATATATATATATATATATATATATATATATTGATGCATGATTCATTAAATAATATAGACAAGTTTTGTTGATTTATTTTATGTCAATTTTTTCCATATCGTCTGATAAGCTTAATAGCATTATCGTTGAAAGAGGAAAGAAAATCACAATATTGATAGATGTTTTTATTTAATTCTTTCTGAGCTTTCGGCTTACATCAGTCATTATCAAAGATGAAAATAGTGTTGGTTGTAACGAGCAGTTCGCGGACGGACGATAGTAGTAGTCGTCTATTTTGTTTGTGTGGAGGATTGGTGAACACGTGCGCGCATGCTGGAAGCGAAAATCGCACTACAGCTTGTGGCGTCTCACATGACCACACGAGAGTTGGGGCGAGATGCATAAAGTATTAAAAGCCATTGGGATAACCAATCGCTTCTGTTATCTATTATAAGCATTTGAGAATGTATGTGGAGATTTCGTAGTTCATTTTGTTCAGGTTATCAGATGATATGAAAAAAATTACATAAAATAAATCGACAAAAATTGCCTATATTATTTAACGAAACATGCATCAATGAAAAAATGCTGCCTCAAACACAATTTAGACAACACACACACACACACACACACACACACACACACACACACACACATATATATATATATATATATATATATATATATATATATATATATATATACTAGCAATATAGCCCGACGTTGGGTGTAATGAAAGCTTTAAAACTAATCCATGGTCCTGGAGCTCAGACTCTTTGGACATTGGCACGAAAGATAAAAAGCAATAGTTGTTTCCAGTTAAAGCGAAACCGTAGACTGAAAAAAAATGAATGGATGTAAGTCAAATTTTGATTTCCTGCTATCGATATCAAATCAGTTTTTTTCGTCGTAAACTGAATTTTGAAGGCTAAATAAGTCCTCTGAGTAAATGGTATCATGGCTGAGACTAAGAACTACAATTGTACCTACTTAGAACCAAACCCAAAGCAAAAACTAAAATAAAAGGGCTGAAAAAATACAGACATACAGGCAGATAAACAGACACACACACACAAACATCTTGCCTTTTATATATATATATATTATCGGTTTTCTGCGCTATTGTAAGAACTGCAACCTTGAAACTTCTGAATATCGTTTCTTATGTCTTTGTGTATCAAATTTGATTAAAATCGGACCACTCCTTTTATAACCCGATTTTTTCGATTATCGATTTTCGATATTTATCGGGGATACCTCGACACAAAACCTAGCTAAAAACACCCGCAGACGCTTATAGTACAAGTGTGTAAATTTTCAAGAAAATCGGTCCAGCCGTTTCTGAATCTATAGGTAACGGACACACACACAGACACACGCACACAGACACAACCACACAGACAAATTTCCATTTATATATATATATATATATATATATATATATATATATATATATATATATATATAAATTGAGCTTTGACTGCAACACCAATTCGTGTAATAATTTTACGTTTTATTTACAATTTACCAAAGGGTAAAACGACGGAAAAAATTAGGAGGTGTGTGTGTTTGGCGGGGGAGCATTCCGTCTAGCTTTTGTGAAAAACTCCGATCAACCCTTTCCCGACTTTACTATTAATATGTTATTATTGCTTCCTTTTATTTATGAATTTTTCCCCTTTTTTCTTAGACAAAAAAAAAAATCCAGGGACATCTAACCACGCTTATACACGGGACTGCCTCAGTCACCCGAGGCGTGGAAGAAAGAAAGCAAAAAAAAAAAAAAAAAAAAAAAAGGTCCGATACGGTGAAAGGCTTGTTTTAGTGACAGTGCGTCTAGATGTGTGTTTGGGTCTGTGCGTGTTGAGAGAGGGCGCGGGTTTGGGTAAGGAACGTATGACCTTATTTTCTTACTGGGGACCTTTTTTTTTTATTTTGCTACAAAGAATAAATAGAAAGTACAGGGAATAAAATGCCGCGTGAAGAGGAAAAAAAGAAAAAGGTATCATTTGCTGTCGAAGTGGAAATGAAAGGCTTTTGGAAAAGAGCAGAAAAATATCATGAAAAGGAGTGATTAGAATGGCGATGTTGACAGAAATATCAAATTATTAATAAATGACGATCTGTAAAAGAATTGTGATCTACCCAATAATTTATAAGAGGAGACAAGTGAAGAAGAAAGAAAGAAAGAAAGAAAGAAAGAGAATGAAAAAGAAATAAGAGTTGGATAAGAAAACGTAAGAATAACAACAAGAAGACAAAAGAAGAAAAAATGAAGAATACAAAAGAAGACAAAAGAAGAAGAAGAAGAAGAAGAAGAAGAATGAAAAAGAAAGAAGAGGAGGATAAGAAAACGTAAGAATAACAAAAACAAGAAAGAAGAAAAATACGAAATAAGAAGACCAAAATAGAATAAGACGGAGGAAGAAGACAAAAGAAGAAAAATGAAGAATACAAAAGAAGAAGAAGACAAAAAAGAAAAAAATGAAGAATACGAAAGAAAAAGAAGACAAAAGAAGAAAAAATGAAGAATACAAAAGAACAAGAAGAAGAAGAAGAAGAAGAAGAAAAAAGAAAGAAGAGGAGGATTACAAAACGTAAGAATAACAAAAACAAGAAAGAAGAAAAATACGAAATAAGAAGACCAAAATAGAATAAGACGGAGGAAGAAGACAAAAGAAGAAAAATGAAGAATACAAAAGAAGAAGAAGACAAAAAAGAAAAAAATGAAGAATACGAAAGAAAAAGAAGACAAAAGAAGAAAAAATGAAGAATACAAAAGAACAAGAAGAAGAAGAAGAAGAAGAAGAAGAAGAAGAAGAAGAAAGAAAGAAAGAAGAGGAGGATAAGAAAACGTAAGAATAACAAAAACATGAAAGAAGAAAACACGAAATAAGAAGATTAAAATAGAATAAGACGGAGGAAGAAGACAAAAGAAGAAAAAATGAAGAATACGAAAAAAGAAGAAAACGAAGGAAGAAGAAAACATAAAAGATACTGAAGAAAAGAAAGAAGTAGACAAAAAATAAGACAAAATAAGAATAAAATGAAGAATACGACGGAGGAAGAAGAGAAAAGAAAAAGAATGAAAAATACGAAAAAATAATAAGAAGAAAAAGAAAATGAAGAATAGGAAAGAAGACGAAAGAGGAAAAAGAAAACAAAAGAAGAAAATGAAAAAACGAAGAAGTAGACAAAAGAAGAATAAAATGAAGAAGAAGAAGAATGAAAAACAAAAAAGGGGAGGAGAAGAAGACGGAAGGAAAACAAGAAGAAGAAAGAAGAAGAATAAGACGAAAATAGAATAAAACGGAGGAAGAAGAACAAAAGAAGAAAAAATGAAGAATACGAAAGAAGCAGAAGAAAAAATAAGAAAAAATTAAAAATCAAAAGAAAAAGAAGACAAAAAATAAAAAATGAAAAAACGCAACAAGAAAAAGATGAGAAAAAAATAATGAAGAATACGAAAGAAGTGGACGAAAGAAGAAAAAATGAAGAATACAAAAGAAAAAGAAGACAGAAAAAATGAAGAATACGAGGAATAAAGGCAAAAGAAGAAAAAATAAAGAATAGTAGAAACGATGAAGACAAAAGGAGAAAACATGAATAATACGAATGAAGAAGACAAAAGAAGAAAAAAAGAAAAATACAAAAGAAGAAGAAGACAAAGGAAGAAAAAATGAAGAATACTTGAGAAGAAGAACACAAACGAAGAAAAAATGATGAAACGAAAGAAAAGATAAGTATAAAAGAAAAATGAAGTATACGAGTAAAGAAGAAGACAAAAGAAGAAAAAATGAAGAAAATCAAAAGAAGAAGACAAAAGAAGAAAAATGAAGAATACAAGAAAAGAAGAAGACAAAAGAAGAAAAATGAAGAAAACGAAAGAAGAAGACAAAAGAAGAATAAAGGAAGAATACGAGAAAAGAAGAAGAGAAAAGTAGAAAAATGAAGAATATGAGAAAAGTAGAGGACAAAAGAAGAAAAATGAAGAAAACGAAAGAAGAAGAAGACAAAAGAAGAATAAATGAAGAATACGAGAAACGAAGAAGAAGATAAAAAAGAAAAATTGAAGAATACGAGAGAATAAGAAGACAAAGAAGTATAAATGAAAATTACGAGAAAAGAAGAAGACAACAGAAGAAAAATGAAGAATACCAAAGAAGAAGAAGACACAAGAAGAAAAATGAAGAATACGAGAAAATAAGAAGACAAAAGAAGAAAAATGAAGAATACGAAAGAAGAAGACAAAAGAAGAAAAAAATGAAGAAAAGGAAAGAAGAAGAAGACAAAAGAAGAATAAATGAAAAATACGAGAAAGTAAGAAGAAGACAAAAGAAGAAAAATCAAGAATACGAAAGAAGAAGAACAAGACAAAAGAAGAAAAAATTAGAAAAACGAAAGAAGAAAAGGTTGACAAAAAAAATAATGAAGAATTCGAAAGAAGGGGACGAAAGAAGAAGAAGAAGAAGAAGAAGAAGAAGAAGAAGAAGAAGAAGAAGAAGAAGAAGAAGAAAGAGTATGACGTGGAGGAGAATATGACGATGAAGAAAGGCGAGAAAAGAAAAAACTAAAAGAATGAAGATGATGAGAATTATAAGATGATGCTGCTGCTGATGTTGATGATTAAGAAAAATTAAAAAAGAAAGGAGAAGAGTAAAAGGGGCGTGAGAAAGAAGAAGTTGGAATAAATAAAGAATAAGAAAGGCAGGAAGAAGAGAAAAATACAATGAAGAAGAAGAAGAAGAAGATGAAGAAGAAGAAGAAGAAGAAAAAAGAAAGAAGAGGAGGATAAGAAAACGTAAGAATAACAAAAACAAGAAAGAAGAAAAATACGAAATAAGAAGACCAAAATAGAATAAGACGGAGGAAGAAGACAAAAGAAGAAAAATGAAGAATACAAAAGAAGAAGAAGAAGACAAAAAAGAAAAAAATGAAGAATACGAAAGAAAAAGAAGACAAAAGAAGAAAAAATGAAGAATACAAAAGAACAAGAAGAAAAAGAAGAAGAAGAAGAAGAAAAAAGAAAGAAGAGGAGGATAAGAAAACGTAAGAATAACAAAAACAAGAAAGAAGAAAAATACGAAATAAGAAGACCAAAATAGAATAAGACGGAGGAAGAAGACAAAAGAAGAAAAATGAAGAATACAAAAGAAGAAGAAGAAGACAAAAAAGAAAAAAATGAAGAATACGAAAGAAAAAGAAGACAAAAGAAGAAAAAATGAAGAATACAAAAGAACAAGAACAAGAAGAAGAAGAAGAAGAAGAAGAAGAAGAAGAAGGTGACGATCAAGATCGAGGAGGTGAGACGAGAGCCGAAAGAAAGGCGATGACAACAAGGTGATGCTGGTGGAGAAGAAAAACGAAAAGAAGAAAGGCGATAACAACGAGGAGGTTGTAATAATTGCGGATCTGGTGTCACATCCTGGCTTTCTTGTGCAAATGCTGTGGAAAAAAGCATTACACGGAGCATAGACTTCGAACTGTCCCAGCAAAGATGAACTCGTCCGAATCACCCTAAATTTTCTTCATTCTTTCATTGATGAAACTGCAATATAGGTAATTAATAATGTTGTGTACCAGAATAGGCCCGGAAGAAAACACAACTCGGGTATTAGTGTAACAAAGATATATTTACGAAAAACAAAAGTATTACACATCAGGCTGACTGTCAAGTGGAGACCAACTCAACTCCTCTGTCAATCATCAATTGCCGAAATTATTTACTCTTCTCCCCCAGTTGAGAGAGATGTGACACAAGGTCTTTTTTAATGTGGGGAACCTGAGCGCGTACGCCCAGGTACTGGTCAAAATATTACCTATCCACTGCGGTGGATAGGTTCAAAACCGGTCTGAACTGGTCTTAAAACGGTTCTTAATTTGGTCATTCCCGACCCCAGTCTTCTGATATTTTAGTCATGAGAAGAGTTCATTATGGTACGTTGGGTAGGTTCCATAACAATTAAATATTTATAAATTCATTTGATGCACATGTTATTGTGCAGTATTAACAAAAGAACCAGTTCATTTTCATTTAAAATTATCCACTTGGCAAATACTAAAAAATAGTATGAAATACATCATTTTTTTTTAAACATTGGGATGGCCTAATAATTATGGCCGGCAGTGTAGATAAGAAAAAGTGACAATTGACTTATTGGAGAAGATAATGGAATGGCTGAAGTTGCCTTCTCTACGGATTTTAATTCATTGATTTCCTTTCTTTAGACCCTCCGGCTATTTAAGCCACGGCTTCTGATGGCCTGTGTGTCAAAAGAGACGAATTCATCGGAGTTTGGATGTGAAAGTGAACGCAAAAACTTGATCGGAATTAGAAGTCGGCTCGCAGACTCCACTTTTAGTACTTATAATTGTTACACTTTTTTAAAAATAATTTCACCCCAAGCAAGACATTCTACTGCCACTATTGCGCAAGGCGTTACATAGGGGAAGGTGATGAGAACGAGTGGTCAAATATAGGAAATGTCAGAAGGAGGGTGATAGACGGGTAGGGATACAGAGGATGAGGGTTGGGTAGGTGGGAAGAGTGTTTGAGAGAATTAGTGTGTTAGGAGGTGTCTATTGACCTTACATTTAAACTCCTGGAGATTGTAACTGTCAGGGAAGCAAGTATGTGGAAGGGAATTCCACAGGCGGGAAGTGTGAGAAAAGAAGCTGTTGGAGTAGTAATTGCGGTTGCATTTTATCGGTTTCACTGTAAAAGGGTGGGGCCTAGTTGCTAATCTAGTATCTTGTGCAAATTCGTACCTAGGGGTCACCAGTGATCTAAGTTCATCGGAGCAGAAGCCGTGAAAGTATTTATAGAAGAGGCACAGGGAAGCCACGTCACGCCGGTGAGAGAGTAACTGCGGCCGGTCTGCCAAGTCGGTATCGATCACATTACAGACTCTCCGTTGTATTTTGTCGAGAAACCCGAGGAGAACAGCAGGGGCACCCGACCAGATGTGGCAGCAGTATTCAATGCACAGGCGGATGGTAGATTTATATATGTGCAGGATACCAAAACAAACGACGAGTAGATGAAATATGACCAACTAAATACTACTAATGTATTCCTAGGTATGACGATAAACAACATTCGGCAGCAGGACCCCTAACTGGGATTTTAGAGATTTTGAGTAGCATAGAAGCACTTCTTAATCGCTATTGTTCTACAATCAGTAGTCATAGTAGCTCTGAGCTCCACTGAGCCAGAATAATATTACACGGATATACTAATTCCAGCACGGCTTCACTTCAAAGACTTATATATATATATATATATATATATATATATATATATATATATATATATTTTCCTACTAAACGTATTCCCGGATTACTAACCTGCGTTCAAGTTTGTATCTTTACGTTTAATATAACTTATTTTTCTATCTCAAATATCTGTTTTGTTGTTCATTATTTTGTGTGGTTCCTCACCCGTAATCCGCAACCCTAACAACACATTTTCATCTAAGACAATTACTAACAATAATTATTTATATCAAAATGATTAACAACACAATATAATGAAATTACCAATAATACATTTTATTGTAGAATTACCAAAAATACATTTTATTGTAGAATTACCAATAATACATTTTATTGTAGAATTACCGATAATACATTTTATTGTAGAATTACCAATAATACATTTTATTGTAGAATTACCAATAATACATTTTATTGTAGAATTACCAATAATATATTTTATTGTAGAATTACCAATAATATATTTTTTGTAGAATTACTAATAATATATTTTTTGTAGAATTACCAATAATACATTTTATTGTAGAATTACCAATAATACATTTTATAGTAAAATTACCAAAAATACATTTTATAGTAAAATTACCAAAAATACATTTTATAGTAAAATTACCAAAAATACATTTTATAGTAAAATTACCAAAAATACATTTTATAGTAAAATTACCAAAAATACATTTTATAGTAGAATTACCAAAAATACATTTTATTGTAGAATTACCAAAAATACATTTTATTGTAGAATTACCAAAAATATATTTTATTGTAGAATTACCAATAATACATTTTATAGTAGTATTACCAAAAATACATTTTATTGTAGAATTACCAATAATACATTTTATTGTAGAATTTCCAATAATACATTTTATTGTAGAATTACCAATAATACATTTTATTGTAGAATTACCAATAATACACTTTATTGTAGAATTACCAAAAATACATTTCATTGTAGAATTACCAAAAATACATTTTATAGTAAAATTACCAAAAATACATTTTATAGTAAAATTACCAAAAATAAATTTTATAGTAGAATTACCAAAAATACATTTTATTGTAGAATTACCAAAAATATATTTTATTGTAGAATTACCAAAAATACATTTTATTGTAGAATTACCAAAAATACATTTTATTGTAGAATTACCGATAATACATTTTATTGTAGAATTACCAAAAATATATTTTATTGTAGAATTACCAAAAATACATTTTATTGTAGAATTACCAAAAATATATTTTATTGTAGAATTACCGATAATACATTTTATTGTAGAATTACCAAAAATACATTTCATTGTAGAATTACCAATAATACACTTTATTGTAGAATTACCAAAAAAACATTTTATAGTAAAATTACCAAAAATACATTTTATAGTAGAATTACCAAAAATACATTTTATTGTAGAATTACCAATAATACATTTTATTGTAGAATTACCAATAATACATTTTATTGTAGAATTACCAATAATACATTTTATAGTAGAATTACCAATAATACATTTTATTGTAGAATTACCAATAATACATTTTATTGTAGAATTACCAAAAATACATTTTATTGTAGAATTACCAATAATACACTTTATTGTAGAATTACCAAAAATACATTTTATAGTAAAATTACCAAAAATACATTTTATTGTAGTATTACCAAAAATACATTTTATTGTAGAATTTCCAATAATACATTTTATTGTAGAATTACCAATAATACACTTTATTGTAGAATTACCAAAAATACATTTTATAGTAAAATTACCAAAAATACATTTTATTGTAGTATTACCAAAAATACATTTTATTGTAGAATTTCCAATAATACATTTTATTGTAGAATTACCGATAATACTTTTATTGTAGTATTACCAAAAATACATTTCATTGTAGAATTACCAATAATACACTTTATTGTAGAATTACCAAAAATACATTTTATAGTAAAATTACCAAAAATACATTTTATAGTAAAATTACCAAAAATACATTTTATAGTAAAATTACCAAAAATACATTTTATAGTAGAATTACCAAAAATACATTTTATTGTAGAATTACCAATAATACATTTTATTGTAGAATTACCAATAATACATTTTATTGTAGAATTACCAATAATACATTTTATTGTAGAATTACCAAAAATACATTTTATTGTAGAATTTCCAATAATACATTTTATTGTAGAATTACCAATAATACACTTTATGGTAGAATTACCAAAAATACATTTTATAGTAAAATTGCCAAAAATACATTTTTATAGTAAAGTTACCAAAAATACATTTTATAGTAAAATTACCAAAAATACATTTTATAGTAGAATTACCAAAAATACATTTTATTGTAGAATTACCAATAATACATTTATTGTAGAATTACCAATAATACATTTTATTGATTAAATTTCCAATAATACATTTTATTGTAGAATTACCAATAATAAATTTTATTGTAGAATTACCAATAATACACTTTATTGTAGAATTACCAAAAATACATTTTATAGTAAAATTACCAAAAATACATTTTATAGTAAAATTACCAAAAATACATTTATAGTAAATGCAAAATACATTTTATTGTAGGTTACCAAAATACATTAGCAGAATTACCAAAAATACATTTTATAGTAGAATTACCAAAAATACATTTTATTGTAGAATTACCAAAAATACATTTAATAAGTAGAATTACCAAAAATACATTTTATTGTAGAATTACCAAAAATATATTTTATTGTAGAATTACCAAAAATACATTTTATTGTAGAATTACCAAAAATACATTTTATTGTAGAATTACAAAATACATTTTATTGTAGAATTACCAAAAATACATTTTATTGTAGAATTACCAAAATACATTTTATTAATAAATTACAAAAATACATTTTATAGTAAAATTACCAAAAATACATTTTATAGTAAGAAGTTACCAAAAATACATTTTATTGTAGAATTACCAAAAATACATTTTATTGTAGAATTACCAAAAATACATTTTATTGTAGAATTACCAAAAATACATTTTATTGTAGAATTACCAAAAATACATTTTATTGTAGGATTACCAAAAATACATTTTATTGTAGAATTACCAAAAATACATTTTATAGTAAAATTACCAAAATACATTTTATAGTAAAATTACCAAAAATACACATTTTATAGTAAAGTTACCAAAAATACATTTTATTGTAGAATTACCAAAATACATTTTATTGTAGAATTACCAAAAATACATTTTATTGTAGAATTACCAAAAATACATTTTATTGTAGAATTACCAAAAATACATTTTATTGTAGGATTACCAAAAATACATTTTATTGTAGAATTACCAAAATACATTTTATATATTAGTGCCAAAAATACATTTTATAGTAAAATTACCAAAAATACATTTTATTGTAGAAATTACCAAAAAATACATTTTATTGTAGAATTACAAAAATACATTTTATTGTAGAATTACCAAAAATACATTTTATTGTAGAATTACCAAAAATACATTTTATTGTAGAATTACCAAAAATACATTTTTTATTGTAGAATTACAAAAATACATTTTTGATTTTATTGTAGAATTACCTAAAATACATTTTATTGTAGAATTACCTAAAATACATTTTATTGTAGAATTACCAAAAATACATTTTATTGTAGAATTACCAAAAATACATTTTATTGTAGAATTACCAAAAATACATTTTATTGTGAATTGCCAAAAATTACATTTTAGTAAATTACCAAAAATACATTTTGTGTAGAATTACCAAAAATACATTTTATTGTAGAATTACCAAAAATACATTTTATAGTAAAATTACCAAAAATACATTTTATAGTAGAATTACCAAAAATACATTTTATTGTAGAATTACCAATAATACATTTTATTGTAGAATTACCAATAATACATTTTATTGTAGAATTACCAATAATACATTTTATTGTAGAATTACAAAATACATTTTATTGTAGAATTTCCAATAATACATTTTATTGTAGAATTACCAATAATACACTTTATGGTAGAATTACCAAAAATACATTTTATAGTAAAATTGCCAAAAATACATTTTATAGTAAAGTTACTACATAGACTATAGTAAAATTACCAAAAATACATTTTATAGTAGAATTACCAAAAATACATTTTATTGTAGAATTACTAAATAATACATTTTATTGTAGAATTGCTTCAATAATACATTTTATTTAGAATTTCCAATAATACATTTTATTGTAGAATTACCACTAATAAATTTTATTGTAGAATTACCAATAATACACTTTATTAGAATTACCAAAAATACATTTTATAGTAAAAATTACCAAAATACATTTTATAGTAAAATTACCAAAATACATTTTATAGTAAAATTACCAAAAATAAATTTTATTGTAGAATTACCAAAAAATACATTTTATAGTAGAATTACCAAAAATACATTTTATTGTAGAATTACCAAAAATACATTTAATAGACCAAATAAAAATACATTTTATTGTAGAATTACCAAAAATATATTTTATTGTAGAATTACCAAAAATACATTTTATTGTAGAATTACCAAAAATACATTTTATTGTAGAATTACCAAAAATACATTTTATTGTAGAATTACCAAAATACATTTTATTGTAGAATTACCAAAAATACATTTTATTGTAGAATTACCAAAAATACATTTTATAGTAAAATTACCAAAAATACATTTTATAGTAAAGTTACCAAAAATACATTTTATTGTAGAATTACCAAAAATACATTTTATTGTAGAATTACCAAAAATACATTTTATTGTAGAATTACCAAAATACATTTTATTGTAGAATTACCAAAACATTTTATTGTAGAATTACCAAAAATATGTATTTTATTGTAGAATTACCTAAAATACATTTTATTGTAGAATTACCAAAAATACATTCTATTGTGTAGAATAAAATACATTTTATTGTAGAATTACCAAAAATACATTTTATTGTAGAATTACCAAAATACATTTTATTGTAGAATTACCAAAAATACATTTTATTGTAGAATTACCAAAAATACATTTTATTGTAGAATTACCAAAAATACATTTTATTGTAGAATTACCAAAAATACATTTTATAGTAAAATTACCAAAATACATTTTATAGAATTACCAAAAATACATTTTATTGTAGAATTACCAAAAATACATTTTATTGTAGAATTACCAAAAATACATTTTATTGTAGAATTACCAAAAATACATTTTATTGTAGAATTACCAAAATACATTTTATAGTAAAATTACCAAAATACATTTTATAGTAAAGTTACCAAAAATACATTTTATTGTAGAATTACCAAAAATACATTTTATTGTAGAATTACCAAAATACATTTTATTGTAGAATTACCAAAAATACATTTTATTGTAGAATTACCAAAAATACATTTTATTGTAGAATTACTTTTCAAAATAATTTTATTGTAGAATTACTTCAAAAAATACATTTTATTGTAGAATTACTAAAAAATACATTTTATTGTAGAATTACTAATAAAAATACATTTATTGTAGAATTACCAAAAATACATTTTATTGTAGAATTACCAAAAATACATTTTATTGTAGAATTACCAAAAATACATTTTATTGTAGAATTACCAAAATACATTTTATTGTAGAATTACCAAAATACATTTTATTGTAGAATTACTAAAAATACATTTTATTGTAGAATTACCAATAATACATTTTATTGTAGTATTACCAAAAATACATTTTATTGTAGAATTACCAATAATACATTTTCTTGTAGAATTACCAATAATATATTTTATTGTAGAATTACCAATAATATATTTTATTGTAGAATTACCAAAAATACATTTTATTGTAGAATTACCAAAAATACATTTTATTGTAGAATTACCAAAAATACATTTTATTGTAGAATTACCAAAAATACATTTTATTGTAGAATTACCAATAATACATTTTATTGTAGAATTACCAATAATACATTTTATTGTAGAATTACCAATAATACATTTTATTGTAGAATTACCAATAATACATTTTCTTGTAGAATTACCAATAATACATTTTATTGTAGAATTACCAATAATACATTTTATTGTAGAATTACCAATAATACATTTTATTGTAGAATTACCAATAATACATTTTATTGTAGAATTACCAATAATACATTTTATTGTAGAATTACCAAAAATACGTTTTATTGTAGAATTACCAATAATACATTTTATTGTAGAATTACGAAAAAATACATTTTATTGTAGAATTACCAAAAATACATTTTATATTAAAATTACCAAAAATACATTTTATAGTAAAATTACCAAAAATACATTTTATAGTAAAATTACCAAAAATACATTTTATTGTAGAATTACGAAAAATACATTTTATTGTAGAATTACCAAAAATACATTTTATTGTAGGATTACCAAAAATACATTTTATTGTAGAATTACCAAAAATACATTTTATAGTAAAATTACCAAAAATACATTTTATAGTAAAATTACCAAAAATACATTTTATTGTAGAATTACCAAAAATACATTTTATTGTAGAATTACCAAAAATACATTTTATTGTAGAATTACCAAAAAATACATTTTATTGTAGAATTACCAAAAATACATTTTATTGTAGAATTACCAAAAATACATTTTATTGTAGAATTACCAAAAATACATTTTATTGTAGAATTACCAAAAATACATTTTATTGTAGAATTACCTAAAATACATTTTATTGTAGAATTACCAAAAATACATTTTATTGTAGAATTACCAAAAATACATTTTATTGTAGAATTACCAAAAATACATTTTATTGTAGAATTACCAAAAATACATTTTATTGTAGAATTACCAAAAATACATTTTATTGTAGAATTACCAAAAATACATTTTATTGTAGAATTACCAAAAATACATTTTATTGTAGAATTACCAAAAATACATTTTATAGTAAAATTACCAAAAATACATTTTATAGTAGAATTACCAAAAATACATTTTATTGTAGAATTACCAAAAATACATTTTATTGTAGAATTACCAAAAATACATTTTATTGTAGAATTACCAAAAATACATTTTATTGTAGAATTACCAAAAATACATTTTATAGTAAAATTACCAAAAATACATTTTATAGTAAAGTTACCAAAAATACATTTTATTGTAGAATTACCAAAATACATTTTATTGTAGAATTACCAAAAATACATTTTATTGTAGAATTACCAAAAATACATTTTATTGTAGAATTACCAAAAATACATTTTATTGTAGAATTACCAAAAATACATTTTATTGTAGAATTACCAAAAATACATTTTATTGTAGAATTACCAAAAATACATTTTATTGTAGAATTACCAAAAATACATTTTATTGTAGAATTACCAAAAATACATTTTATTGTAGAATTACCAAACATACATTTTATTGTAGAATTACCAAAAATACATTTTATTGTAGAATTACCAAAATACATTTTATTGTAGAATTACCAAAAATACATTTTATTGTAGAATTACCAAAAATACATTTTATTGTAGAATTACCAATAATACATTTTATTGTAGAATTACCAAAAATACATTTTATTGTAGAATTACCAATAATACATTTTCTTGTAGAATTACCAATAATATATTTTATTGTAGAATTACCAATAATATATTTTATTGTAGAATTACCAAAAATACATTTTATTGTAGAATTACCAAAAATACATTTTATTGTAGAATTACCAAAAATACATTTTATTGTAGAATTACCAAAAATACATTTTATTGTAGAATTACCAATAATACATTTTATTGTAGAATTACCAATAATACATTTTATTGTAGAATTACCTTTTAATGAATTACCAATAATTTTATTGTAGAATTACCAATAATACATTTTATTGTAGAATTACCAATAATACATTTTATTGTAGAATTACCAATAATACATTTTATTGTAGAATTACCAATAATACATTTTATTGTAGAATTACCAATAATACATTTTATTGTAGAATTACCAAAAATACGTTTTATTGTAGAATTACCAATAATACATTTTATTGTAGAATTACGAAAAAATACATTTTATTGTAGAATTACCAAAAATACATTTTATATTAAAATTACCAAAAATACATTTTATAGTAAAATTACCAAAAATACATTTTATAGTAAAATTACCAAAAATACATTTTATTGTAGAATTACGAAAAATACATTTTATTGTAGAATTACCAAAAATACATTTTATTGTAGAATTACCAAAAATACATTTTATTGTAGAATTACCAATAATACATTTTATGACAAAATGACCAACAACATATTTCTAGTAGAACTATCAGTATAGCCCGGCGTTGCACGGGTGTAATGAAAGCTTTAAAACTAATCCATGGTCCTGGAGCTCAGACTCTTTAGACGTTGGCACGAAAGACTAAAAAGCAATAATTGTTTCCAGTTAAAGCGAAACTGTAGACTGAAAGAAAAATGAATGGATGTAAGTCAAATTTTGATTTCCTGGTATCGATATCAAATAAGTTTTTTTCGTCGTAAACTGAATTTTGAAGGCTAAATAAGTCCTCTGGGTAAATGGTATCATAGCTGAGACTAAGAACTACAATTATACCTACTTAGAGCCAAACTCGAAGCAAAATCTAAAATAAAAGGGCTGAAAAAATACAGACATACAGGCAGATAAACAGACACACACACAAACATCTTGCCTTTTATATATATATATATATATATATATATATATATATATATATATTGTCGATTTTCTGCACTATTGTAAGAACTGCAACCTTGAAACTTTTGAATATCGTTTCTTATGTCTTTGTCTATGAGTGTATCAAATTTGATTAAAATCGGACCACTCCTTCTATAACCCGATTTTTTCGATTATCGAATTTCGATATTTATCGGGGGTACCTCGACACAAAATCTAGCTAAGAACACTCGCAGACGCTTATAGTACAACTGTGTAAATTTTCAAGAAAATCGGTTAAGCCGTTTCGGAGTCTATAGGTAACGGACACACACACACATACATACATACACAGAGACAAAGTTCCATTTATAAGTTTAGATTACTAAATACATTTTATAGCAAAATTACCACAAATACATTTTATAGCAAACTGACCAACTGTATATTTTATCTGTAGTTTAAGGCATATAATTGCTTTCAAAATATTTGGATTTCAGTATCAAATAACAGATAAGTAGGTAACGCGCTAAACAAAAACTACTAAGATGAAAAAACTAGTTTTTTTTTAATATTTCTGAGATAAGGTAATATTTACAGCATTTGCATTATTCGGATTGTTGTCCTCATCTTTTGTATGACGTTTCGGCCGTTGTACGCTCCGGCCTTCTTTAGAGTTTAAGGACACATGGTCCAGTGGATATAGACGTTGGATAGTTCCTGACTTGAATCTTAGAGTTGTGAGTTCAATACCAGGCTACAGCAGTGGGAAACAAGTAACTTACAGGATTAGAGGGAGATAACTTATGATTTCCAATCGAAGCTTTACTCAAGGAATGGAGTTCATACACCCCAGTAATTGTAATGAAGGGTTCGGTTCGAAATTCCTACCATGAAGAAGGCCGACGCATACAACAACCGAAACGTCATACAAATGGCAACAAAGATGAGGACAATAGTACGAATAATGTAGATAATGAAAGATATTAATCCATATAATATCCAGCAATCTTAAATAAGTTAAATTGTATTCCATAACTTTAACTAAATGACAACGTAAAATACACATTACTGTCTCTAGTAATTATATTCACACAAATATGCAGCAAAGTTGAGTATCATTTACCATGTATTTTACTGTGAAAGCAGAATAACATACAACATATTTTAATTTTTGGAAAGATCCAAAGAAAATTAATTTTCGACATTGAATTACCGATAAGGTGTTGCTAAACAATTAATTAATCAATCAATCAATCATTACCAATGAATATTACCAATGAATATTACCAACTGAATCAGCGTGAAAACAAAACACAGACGTAAAAAATTAAAACGGTAGACTGTATCAGCGGAAATGAATAAAAATGGTTTTGTCTATATATATATATTTTTTTTTTTGTTATAATCGTTTCACCCCGAGCAAGGCATTTCACTGCCACTATTGCGCAGGGGGTTACATAGAGGGGAAAGTGGTGAGAAAGGATGGTTAGATATAGGAAATTTAACAGGTGAAGAGGCTCATCCCTTGTTCCCTGTTTAGGATGTAGTTTACGGTTTTCTCTTTTCCAATCTTTTCACTCCTTTTTTTTTTTTTTTTAATTGGAGTAGATAGACTAAACTATCGCCCGATTCACTCTCCACCCACGTCTATTGAACAGGTGAAGAGGCTCACCCTTTGTTCCCTGTTTAGGATGTGGTTTCCAGTTTTCTCTTTTTCAATCTGTTCACTCTTACGTAGCTCCCTGCACATCAGTGGCGTTACCGCCTTGCTCGCGGTGATATGATTAAAAAAAAACGTCACATAGAGGGGAAAGTGGTGAGAAAGGATGGAAATGTCAGAAGGAGGGTCATAGACGAGTAAGGATACCGAGGATGAGGGTTGGGTAGATGTTGAGAGTATTGGGAGAATAGATGCAAGTTAGTGTGATAGAAGGTGTCTATTGACCTTACGTCGGTGAAAGAGTGGTTGCAGCCAGTCTGCCAAGTCAGTATCGATCACATTACAGATTCTCCGTTGTATTTTGTCAAGAAGCCCGAGGAGAGTAGCAGGGGCACCCGACCAAAACAAGGCGTACAATTGTACTCACTAACAGCAATATTAATAGTAAATAGAATTATGTCAGTATCTATTTTACCATTTTAGGCAAAATTGACCTCCAGTCTATTTTGCTAATGAATATTTTTATTAATTTAATACAGAAGTTTATTTATTTTCACCATCAATTGAGAAAATAATTTGAAATCTTTTCCACTACAAATTAAAATCATTTAACTCATCACTCAGTAAATCTCGAGCCTGACATATAGATGGCGCCACTAATAAAAAAATCCATATGATTTGTATGACGTAATAACCTTCAAATGGCACGTGACAAAATTTGGGCCCAATCGGATTATTAGTTTACAAATTACAGTTATTTAAGTGACGATACTGTTGCAAAATTTTCAAAACACTGAAAAAATTTAGTGTGTTGATAAAGCATTGCTTTCTGAGGCAAAAAATACTGTTCAAGCAAAGCAATGACTTGATAAGTGTTATTCGGACTCCGCTCCGTCGGAAACAACAGTTAAGAGGTGGTATGCTGACTTTAAACGCGGTCGTACAGACACAAATGATGCTGAACTCTCAGGTCGCCCAAAATCGGCAGTTGTTCTGAAAAACAGAAAAAAATCCATAAACTGGTTTTGGTCGATCGTAAATTGAACTTGCGTGAGATAGCAGAGGAGCTGAACATATCAAAAGTCAGTGTATTCACTATTTTGCATGAACATCTGTAAATGTGTTCAAAGTAGTTGCCGCGTTTGCGCACAGTCGATCAAAAACAACAACGCGTCGCATATATATATATATATAATTTATAAAAGATTTTAGATTATTACAATGGGTAATACATATTTCACCGCGTCACGGTATTATTATCGCGTCTCGTCAGACCCAAATGTTAAAACAGTTGGTCTTCAAAAATATCCCTCCCCAAAAATTCCTTTTCTTTTATTTTACATAGACGCTCACATGTCCATATTAGAATAAACATTTGTAACGGTTATTTACGAAAATTGAAACATCAAACTGTCCTATCTATGCAATATTGGAATATTAAAGACGGAGGATTTACCCCACTGGTCAGATGGAGGATTGTGAAATACACCAACAGTCTCAACAATTTCAGGGATAAGTGCAATTTATGCCCGGAGGAAAAATTGGTGATTATAAAATATAATAATCCTAAGGAACTACTTAATTAGGGGAATGAATTAATATTTAAATGCAGACACAAAAATAGATATAAAATAGTCTAGATAAATCCTGATTGTGATTTGAATTAGTGTAAATTATATTAATTTACATTAATTTAATTTTAAAAAAAGTGTGTTTTTTTAAATTCTGGAATGTGCTGCTAATATCATTTGACAGTAAAGTTTGGCTTGATTTTTTTAATCTTTAATTTTTTTTTTTAATTTTTTAATTTATTTTATTTTTATTATTATATTTATAGGTATTTTTTAAGTTTCTTTTTTCTCGTTTTTTATAGAATGAGCATTATTATTAGTACTATCATTATTATTATTATTAACGTTTGATAGAAATTTTGTTTGATACACACACACACACACACATATATATTCATATTATTACGAATTTTTATTTTCTATTATTATAATTTTTTTTATTATTATTGTCTATTATTAGTATTGTTATTATTTAAGGTGCTTTTTAAGATTATATTTTAATTTTTTATTTAGTTTTTCTTACTAGGAATTATTATTTTAACTTTATATAACTAGTGGTTACATTGTCATTTATATTAGGGTGTATGATTTATGATTTCTTTTAACCGCAAATATACTCTATAATCGGTATATTTTAATTCAAGAGAAAATCCCATGTCGCGTTTCTAAGAATAAATATTAATGTAATAGACGTAGGTTTGATATAGGAAGTTTATTTTAAATTAATTTAAATTCTTTTTTATAATGTTCTAATTTTGTATCTCTTTCTTTTTATTTTTCACCCCTCCCTCTTTTTAGGTTTATCTTTCTAACGTTTCATTTTTATTTTTTAATGATTTAATTATTTTAAATAAATTTTTTAAAGATTAATAGAAATTTCTGGGATACTAGTAAGGAGTAGATAGACTAAACTCTCACCCAGTTCCCAATTCCCATGTATACATATATTTGTTATCTCTTTATTGTTTTATTTGTTATTATTATTATTATTATTATTATTATTATTATTATTATTATTATTATTATTGCTAGTATTTTAGATATTTTTAAGATTGTATTTTAATAAATTATATATTCTTAATTGGAATTATTACTTTAACTATAGTTAGAATAAATTACTACTAGTGGTTATAATGTAATTTATGTTAGGATGTATGATTTGTGATTTATTTTTCGCCATAAATATTCCTTATAGTCGGTATATTTTAATTTAAGGGTAAATCACTTGTCGCGTTTCTTAGAATGAATATGAGTAAATATGAATACGTCGGTTTCGAACTAGCGTTTTTTTTTGTTTCTTTTTTTTAATTATTTTAAAATCCGTTCTATCGTGATTTCTCACTTTTTCTTTCCTTCTTTTTTGTGTGTTGCCCTCTTCTGTTACGTTAAATCTAATTTTTCCTGTTTCCATATTTATATTTTTTAATTCTAGTATTTTTAATTATTTTAACAATATTTTTTAAATTAGCATTAATTTTTAAAATAATAGTAAAAGTAGTTATTTTTTCAAATTGTATTAAAATTATGGTGTACAATTTTTTTTTGTACCGTAAATATATCGCAGTACATTTTAAATTAAATTTCATAGTTAAATTTTTCTATGTTTTTCTAAAAAAACAGTTACGTAGCTTGAGACGCTGTTACGATAAATGGAGTCAAAATTTGTTTCTCGTGATACTGTATCTCCTTTTATTGTATCAATTTGTCCTTTCTTTTTCTCTTCTTGCTTTCCACTCAGTTTTTTCTGTTTCCCCTATTTTTTCTTTTTCTCTTTTCTTTTTTCTCTTTTTTCTTTTCTTTACATTAATCAAGCGTCTATCTTTTCTTTATACTTGCTTTACTCTTTTCTTTGTTTTTTGTTTTTTTTTTCGAATGAGCGAGAACTTTTCTTAAATAACCGTTACAAATGTCTATTCTAACATGGGCATGTATGTAAAACCGTCTATGTAAAATAAAATAAAAGAAAAGGAATTTTTTTTTGAGGGGGTGATATTTCTGAAGACCCACTGTTGTACCATCTGGGTTTGACGAGCCGCAATAATAACATCATGACGCGGTGAAATATGTATTACCCATTGTAATAATCTAAAATCCGTTATAAATAATATTAATCAGTTAAATTAAATCAATGAATTTAACATTCAGTTATCTAGAGTTCGTCTCTATTGGAATTTACCTGGATTGTATACCAAGTGTGCTATATATATATATATATATATATATATATATATATATATATATATATATATATATGAATTGTTTGAACATTTATTTTTTTCAAATTGTCGGTTGTTTATAACCAAGTTTCGTTAATATATATATATATATATATATATATATATATATATATATATATATATATATATATATATATATTAAACAAATTGTGTTAAACAATAGAGACGACATAGTCTTATATATTTTCTTTTTAATTTTTTCATATTTTCTGATTAAGCTTTTTATTTCCGAATTATATTTGTATAAAAATTGTCCAATTTCTGGACATGTACTGAGTTGTGTTTAGAGGGTTTATTTGTAATATAATTAAGGTAAATAATTCTTTGCCTCTGAGTAATTTGATAATTTACATAATTAGTTCCTTCGAAGTTCAAATTCTCTAACGTATTTTTACGACATTTAAAATCTTTAACAACCAAGTATTCCATATAATTCACACATCTACGTGAGCACATATCTTCACGTGTGTATGTTGTTTACATTAATATTGCCTTTGAATTTAAATATTTTTCATAACGTTTATTTATTTTCTTTTAAAATGTAACACTTTTCCTGTTACAAGGCAATATTTGATTTTTAAACTGTAATATAGTCCTTGATGAACGATGACCTTCGTAAATACGAGGACAACCTTTGGACAATTTTTATGTAAATATAATTCGAAAATAAAAAGCCTAATCAGAAAATATGAAAAAATTCAAAAGAAAATATATAAGACTATGCTGTCTTATATATATATATATATATATATATATATATATATATATATATATATATATATATATATATATAATGAAAAATAAACATGCATTCATGCAAGATTCTTTACTATTATAAATACATATCGCTTTGAATACACCGGTTCTCACTCGATCACCGAAGTTAAGCAACGTTGAGCCTGGTCAGTACTTAGATGACTGACCGCTTGGGAATACCAGGTGCTGTAAGCGTTTAGTGACGGATGTGCGTTGTGGTGCAGTGGATATCGGCTCGGGGAGAGAAATCGGTGAGCCGAGTTTGAATTCCAGTTGAATACCCTTGATTCACTAAAGCACTGGTACCATTGGGAAAGGTATTAATCCGTCCCTTCCCTCCAGTTATGGGTTAAATAACAGGGTAGGACTTGGAGACCCTGCCCTTAAAAATAAATCCCAATGAATCTTGATACTCGAAAAGAAAAAAGTATTACTCGACACAAACACTTATATAAAAACAACAATAAATTGTTGAAAGAAAAAGGTATTACCAGCAATAAATAAATAAAATTTAGTTGGCAATAAATCACCCGCCGAGGTTGATATTCCATAAAATAACCAACCAACATGTCTAGATACATTCATTTGATTTGCTGTAGTTCTGTGTGTAAACTATTGAAACTTTCCATAGACAGAGGGCTTTTTAAATATCTATTCTATTTTTCCAGGTGGCTATGTTCAGATCCTTGCTAAGAGCTAAATGAGACTTAAAACAGATATTCAGAGCGTTGTTTGCAGCTGTTTCAACGCAGCAAGAAGTTTTTGTGTAAATATGTGACAATGGATGAAACATGGATCCACCACTTCACACCAGAGTCAAATCGACAGTCTGATGAGTGGACAACAGCAGGAGAAAACCGTCCACAACGACCAAAGACGCAAACATCAGCAGGCGAGATTTTGGTCTCTCTATTTTGGGAGGAACAAGGGGTTTTGTTCATCGATTGCCTTGAGAAAGAAAGAACCATCAATAGCGAATATTATATAGCAGTATTGGTGTGTTTGAAGGAAAAAATCGCTAAAAAAACGGCCACAAATGAAGAAGAAAAAAGTGATCTTTCACCAAGACAACGCGCTGTGTCATAAGTCGATCGCAACGATGGCAAAACTACATGAACTGCACTTCGAATTGCTTCCGCGTCCAAACTTGTTCTCCAGATCTTGCCCTCAACTACTATTGGCTGTTTGCAGACCTAAAAAAAATGTTCCAGGGAAAGAGATTTGGCTCCAATGAAGAAGTGATATAGAAAACTCAGGCGTAATTTGAAGCCAAAGACAAATCTTTCTATAAAAAAGGCGTCGATTTGTTAGAGAAGCGTTGGAATCAGTGTACCACCCTTGTGGAGCGTGGTGAAGCCCTGGATGGACGTCTTCCAGCAGGAATCAGCTCCTGCACACAAGGCCAAGAGAACCCAGGCGTGGCTGCTCAACAATGTTCCTCACCACTGGTTTCCAGACATGCGGCCATCCTCTTGACTATTTCTTCTGTGGGCGTGATCGAGACCAAGACCAACAAACACGTCCAAAACACGGTCGACTCTCTGAAAGCTACCATTGTGGAGGCGTTCGCCGCTATGGACAAGGGCGTGGTCGCCAAAGCGTGTGACTTATTTCGCGCCCGCCTTGAGATGGTCGTCGCCGCCGCCGGGGGTTACATTGAAAAATAATGTAGTATCTAACTCTAACTGTTACTAAATAAACTGTCGGGTCTCTGCATATACAACTTTTTTTTTTGTTTTTTGCCTATTTCGTTTTCATTTAGTCAAGTATCGGATTTTGCTGCAACACCCAGCGTAAAGTGGATATTTGTTTATTAAATCAATCAGTTAAGTGATACACGCTTGGACGATCATGTCTCTTTCGAGACATGATTGACTGGGCAGAAAATTTTCCCACAGTAGGTTGCCATTATTTTCTATGGTAGACCAATTGACAACCAAGGCTATAGAAACCAATCTGTCCTGCTATTTAACCCATAGCTGGAGAGAGAAGCGACGGATTCATACCTTTCCCAAGGGTATTGGTGCGTACGTGAATGCAACAAATTCAATTGGAATTCGAACACGGCTTTCCTATTTCTCACACCAACCCGATATCCACTACAATTTTTTAAATATTTCAAACTTTTAAGATCCCTGGATATTATCATTATCTGCTCCTAACATAAATTTTCTCGAGGTAGGTTGCCATATAAGACATTTTCCAAATAAATCTATGATATGGGGGCCCCACTGCTACATCTCAATTTTAGAAGGTAATATCATATAAAATACAAATCTATACTTATTTATAAATGGAACTTTCTCTCTCTCTCTCTCTCTCTCTCTCTCTCTCTCTCTCTCTCTCTGTATGTGTGTGTGTCCGTTACCTATAGACTCCGAAACAGCTGAACCGATTTTCTTGAAAAATTTACACAGTTGTACTATAAGAGTCTGCAAGTGTTCTTGGCTAGGTTTTGTGTTGAGACATAAGAAACGATATTCAGAAGTTTCAAGGTGCAGTTCTTACAATAGTGCAGAAAATTTGATATCAATACCAGGAAATCAAAATTTGACTTACATCCATTTATTTTTCTTTCAGTCTACGGTTTCGCTTTAACCGGAAACAACTATTGCTTTTTAGTCTTTCGTGCCAACGTCCAAAGAGTTTGAGCTCCAGGACCATGGATTAGTTTTAAAGCTTTCATTACACCCGAGCAACGCCGGGCTATACTGCTAGTTTTAAATAAACTTGTGGTTTGAGTAAATTCGTATATAGTGGGTACCAGTGAGCTAATGTCATTGGAGCAGAAACCGTGGAAGTATTTGTAGAAAAGACACAGGGAAGCCACACTTAACTACAATATACCTTAGAATACCATAATTATTTAAGCCTAATTCTAACCCAAACATTCCATCTCATTTACTCATGAGGTAGTACAAAATCTAATCTATCTATCTATCTATCTAGATAGATAGATAGATAGATAGATAGATAGATAGATAGATAGATAGATAGATAGATATGAGCAGAATGAGATAGATAGATAGATAGATAGATAGATAGATAGATATGAGCAGAATGAGATAGATAGATAGATAGATAGATAGATAGACATGAGCAGAGATAGATAGATAGATAGATAGATAGATAGATAGATAGATATGAGCAGAATGACATAGATAGATAGATAGATAGATAGATAGATAGATATAGATATGAGCAGAATGAGATAGATAGATAGATAGATAGATAGATAGATAGATAGATAGATAGATAGAATGAGATAGATAGATAGATAGATAGATAGATAGATAGATAGATAGATAGACAGAATAGATAGATAGATAGATAGATAGATAGATAGATAGATAGATAGATAGATAGATAGATAGATAGATAGATAGATAACAGTTTTGGGGGAATATATGGCACAAAGTAGTGAAAACGTTTTCGTGTGACGCGTTTCATTCCTTAGGATTTCATCGGACAACATGTTTTATGTTGGTGCGAGTAACGTGCAGATCACACCAACACAACAAATTTAGTTCGATGAAATCCTTAGGGACGAAATACGTTACGCGAAAACTTTTTTTCACTTAGCCAATGCTTTTCGTCTTCGAAGGAAATTTTGTCAATCGTCCCTTATGTCGATTGCCTTCAAAAAGTGTCCGGTTTGTCGATTATTTTGATAAAGTCCCGTTTGTCGATTGTCTTGATATAGTCCAGTTTGTCGATAGCCTTGATAAAGTCTTTTTCGTAGATTGTCTAGATAAAATCCCTTTTGTTGACTGTCTTCATAAATTCTCTTATGTGGATTGTCTTCATAAAATACCGTTTGTAGATTGTCTTGTTAAAGTCCTATTTGTCGATAATCTTGATAAAGTACCTTTTGTAGATTGTCTTGATAAAGTCTTTTTTTGTAAATGGTCTTTATAAAGTCTTGTTTTTTGATTGCCTTGATGAAGTCCCTGATGTAGATTGTCTTGATAAAGTTCCGTTTGTCGATTATCTTGATAAAGTTCTTTGTTAGATTGTCTTTATAAAGTCCCGTTTGTCGATTGCCTTGATAAAGTCCCTTAAGTGGATTGTCTTGATAAAGTCTTTTTTGTAGATTGTCTTGATAAAGTCTCTTTTGTAGATTGAATTGATAAAGTCCGTTTTGTAGGTTGTCTTGATATAGGCCTGTTTGTCGATTATCTTAATAAAGTTACTTTTGTAGATTGTCTTGATAAAGTCTCGTCTGTAGATTGTCTTGATAAAGTCTCTTTTGTAGATTGTCTTGATAAAGTCTTATTTTGTAAATGTTCTTTATAAAGTCCCGTTTGTCGATTGCCTTGATAAAGTCCCTTGTGTGCATTGTCTTGATAAAGTCCTTTTTGTAGATTGTTTTGATAAAGTCTCTTTTGTAGATTGCCTTGATAAAGTCCGTTTTGTAGGTTGTCTTGATACAGTCCTGTTTGTCGATTATCTTGATAAAGTCTCTTTTGTAAATTTGCTTTGATAAAGACCCGTTTGTCGATTGTCTTAATAAAGTTCCGTTTGTCGATTATCTTGATTGTCTTGATAAAGTCTCTTTTGCAGATTTTCTTTATAAAGTCCCGTTTGTTGATTGCCTTGATGAAGTACATGATGTGGATTGTTTTGATAAAATACCGTTTGTAGATTGTCTTGATAAAGTCTCTTTTGTAGATTGTCTTGATAAAGTCTCGTCTGTAGATTGTCTTGATAAAGTCTCGTTTGTAGATTGTCTTGATAAAGTCTCGTTTGTAGATTGTCTTGATAAAGTCTCGTCTGTAGATTGTCTTGATAAAGTCTCGTCTGTAGATTGTCTTGATAAAATCTCGTCTGTAGATTGTCTTGATAAAGTCTCGTTTGTAGATTGTCTTGATAAAGTCTCGTCTGTAGATTGTCTTGATAATGTCCCTTATGGATATTTTCCTTATAAAGTCCCGTTTGTTGATTGCCTTGATGAAGTCCCTGATGTGGATTGTCTTGATAAAATACCGTTTGTCGGTGGTCTTGATAAAGCCCCGTTTGTCGATTGCCTGATAAAGTCCCTTATGTCGAGTCCTTTTTGTAGATCGTCTTGATAGTCCCGTTTGTCACCTGCTTTGATAAAGTCCTTTATTTCGATTACTCTGAAAAATTCCCTCTTGTAAATTGTCTTGATAAAGTTCCGTTTGTTGATTGTCTTCATAATGTACCTTTTGTTGATTGTCTTGATAAAATCCCGTTTGTCGATTGTCTTGATAAAGGCCCGTTTGTCAATCGCTCAGATAATATCCATTTTATTGAATGCGTTGATAAAATCACATATGCCGATAGCCTTGATAAAGTCCCCTTTGTCAACCCCCATACCCCCTATAACCCCAAGGACAATTGCATGGTTTTTTTTTACGTTTACAGCACCTGGTATTCTCAAATAGTCACCCATTTAAATACTGCCCAGGGTCGATGTTGCTTAACTTCGGTGATCGGACCGGAACCGGTGTACTGAACACGATATAGCCGTAGACATAAAATTGCGCTTAAACACAACCTAATTAACTGAGCACAAATCAACTCCCCTACAAAAAATGTATTTTACTCTGAACTAAAAAATATTAAGCAGACTCTCATCAATAATGACTTCCCAAACCACATTGTAGATGAAGAAATAAGACGATATTTCAAAAACTACATCAATCAAAATATGGTAATTATACAAAAGACCCTAAACATATCAAACTTTTCTATTACAACCAGATGAGAAACAAACAGGATGAGAAAATAATAACAAATCTCATTCATACTAATATATCTCCCGTTAATCCTAATAAAAAATTAAAATTAATAATATATTATAAAAGGTACAATACGACTGATTTGATTGTCCGTAATCACTTCTCTCCACCAACGTAAAACCAACATTATATATCAATTCAAATGTTCCTTGGGAGAAAGTATCTCCAACAAAAATACAAATATATATGTTGGATTTACAACAACTACACTAGCTAGACGTCTTATGTTACATTTATGATACATAGAAAGATACATAAATATAAGGTTAAGATAGATAGATAGATAGATAGATAGATAGATAGATAGATAGATAGATAGATAGATAGATATGACAAGATTAAAATAGATAGATAGATAGATAGATAGATAGATATGACACGATTAAGATAGATAGATAGATAGATAGATAGATAGATAGATAGATAGATAGATAGATAGATAGATATGACAAGATTACGATAGATAGATAGATAGATAGATAGATAGATATGACAAGATTAAAATAGATAGATAGATAGATAGATAGATATGACAAGATTAAAATAGATAGATAGATAGATAGATAGATAGATATGACAAGATTACGTTAGATAGATAGATAGATAGATAGATAGATAGATAGATAGATAGATAGATATGACAAGATTACGATAGATAGATAGATAGATAGATAGATAGATAGATAGATATGACAAGATTACGTTAGATAGATAGATAGATAGATAGATAGATAGATAGATAGATATGACAAGATTACGATAGATAGATAGATAGATAGATAGATAGATAGATAGATAGATAGATAGATATGACAAGATTACGATAGGTAGATAGATAGATAGATAGATAGATAGATAGATAGATAGATAGATAGATAGATAGATAGATAGATATGACAAGATTACGATAGATAGATAGATAGATAGATAGATAGATAGATAGATAGATAGATAGATAGATAGATATGACAAGATTACGATAGATAGATAGATAGATAGATAGATAGATAGATAGATAGATAGATAGATAGATATGAACAGTGGGATAGATAGATAGATAGATAGATATGACAAGATTACGATAGATAGATAGATAGATAGATAGATAGATAGATAGCTGAAAGAACGGCATAGTATGAGGAAAAAAGGCCCCAAACTTAATAAAAACTAAACTTTTTCCATCAAAATGTTTGTTATTATTAAGAGGAAAGATCAAAGTACTTTTTAAAATTTTGAATCCATTCTAACACGTTTGAAATTTGGTAAAAAATCTTGTTTGGATCTTACTTAGCGGGGAAGCAAATCGTTACAAAGTTTTGTAATAGAAAACCTAAAATTACACAACTCAATTTTTCTGGTGACAAACATATTAATTTGAAAATTCTTGCAAAAATCAAATAATTGTCGGATTTTAATGAATTTTTCCGTTTTATTCACAAATGAATGAAATTATTTTTTAAATTATCATTTTTATAAAATCTTGGTAAATATATATATATATATTTTACATCTCTTGCTCTACGTAAATTCATAGAATTTTAAGAAATCACCTTTTTTTTTAACATTTTGCCTTTATTTCCAAAAATCTGTATCAAATAGTAAAATAAAAAATGCAATAAAGCTATGACATCATTTAATTTCATAAGCTTTTTATTGCTTTAATAAATACATATTAAGGACATTATAGTCTGAAGAAAAAAAATTTCCGATCAATAATAAAATTTTAAAATAATCTTTTTCTTTTTAATTAAAATAATTTATAAAGTTTCAAAAAGATTTTAACAATACTTTAAAGATAAAGTCGTTAGTTTATTAACTTATTAAGTGAAGATTATATTTACGAATCGAAAATTGAAAAGATTAATACAAATCATCTTGCCATCTTATTTTTAAAATATTTTTTAAAATTTATTTATTTTTGTGTATTTGATGTTTATTCTTTTTTGTATGGTAATTTTTATGTGTACATTACAAAGAATCATGTGTTTCACGGTTTCTTCCCCTTGCAGGGAAAAAGATGTATAATTATGTCACTTGTGATCGCCATACACTTATATCTTGCACCTGTCAAGTTGTCATCATATTTCAAATACAGGGGAAAGGTTAGAAAGTTCAACTCTGTGTTTAAGAAATAGTTTTATTCTAAATTTCCTGCTATAAATAAGCAATACTTGCGTAAATCAGATGAATTTAACGTTAAATTTGTCAATTTTCCAAAAATAATGTGTCACAGATGTATATATAAAAATTTTTTTTCAATATTTTTAAAACCGAGAATTAATTTTTATTTAGGAATGTGTCGATAGATCGTAAATGGCAAACAACTGAAAAGTTAAAAAAAAAACAACTAAAATTTTAGATTCCAATCAATATAATTTATGTTTGAAATAAACCAGAGTATTTTCTTACTAGAAATAGTAAATTTAATCAATTCGCTTTCAATTAAAACTACAATCTAGTTTCAAGATTTTTTTATTTTTAAAAATTAAATTTAAAAGTTAGCTATCGAAAACGAGTGGGAGTGCATAGATAGATAGATAGATAGATAGATAGATAGATAGATAGATAGATAGATAGATAGATAGATAGATGACAAGATTACGATAGATAGATAGATAGATAGATAGATAGATAGATATGACAAGATTACGATAGATAAATAGATAGATAGATAGATAGATAGATAGATAGATAGATAGATAGATAGATAGATAGATAGATAGATAGATAGATAGATAGATAGATAGATATGACAAGATTACGATAGATAGATAGATAGATAGATAGATAGATAGATAGATAGATAGATAGATATGACAAGATTACGATAGATAGATAGATAGATAGATAGATAGATAGATAGATAGATAGAAATGACACGATTAAGATAGATATATAGATATGACAAGGCTAAGATAGATAGATAGATAGATAGATAGATAGATAGATAGATAGATAGATAGATAGATAGATAGATAGATAGATATGACAAGATTACGATAGATAGATAGATAGATAGATAGATAGATAGATAGATAGATAGATAGATAGAAACTGAGCGATGTATACAAAAGGCAATGTCCTGCGCGCCCGGAACTTTCTCTGAACGAACTGTTAAAAGTGGGTGTGTCAATAAAAAGAGGAAAAGATTGCAACTGCTGAAAAGAAAAGTAAACAAAAGGCTGACAACAATTTATTGGTGCATCTGATTGGTCAATAGCGCAGCAGGCAATAACCAATCACTGGCTCAGTCAGCAAACAGCGGGCACAATGAAAAAAGTAGACAAAACCTCAAAAAGCAAGCGAGGTTCAGTGGGAGGTAACCAGTTAAGGACAGCGAGTGTAGCATCAGTATGTGAGCGAGTGGGAGGAAGGGAAGCAGAATGAGAACGAGGCGGAGACAAGTTACTGTAAGTGAGGGGGAAAACTGAACTTGTCGTTGTTAGGTGCTGCGTGTGAGCCTTCCGTGGAAAATGGCTCGAAGTTTTAAAGAATTACTTTCTGCTTTTTTCGTTCATTTTTATTTGTTGTCGGTGGAGGTGGTCGAGGGACACTAAAATTTTATTCGAGCCGTAGACATACATTTAACTAAAAATATCGCCATTGCTACAAGTCAAATCACCTTCTTTTTTTTACCAATTTTCATTTAATTATTGGTTATATAGACTGTTTGCAAAGCTGTCTATGTTTATTATTCTTTTTTTAATTATTATTTTCTTAAATCTTTAGGTAAACATTTGCGGATCTTTTTCTGTTAATTCAACCCAAAATATTAATTTTTCCTAGAATAAAAATGATTTATATTTACAAAAATTCACACCAAATTCTCTTAGAGCGATGCACTTCCATTGCATTCCAGTTGGGTTGACTTTTGCGATCATCCTAAATGTGCGTGTCTCGGGTGCTTTATTTCTAAGTGTGGAGTCTACATTCGCGGTCACCCCGATAAACATGCCAAAAGCAATTTAAAAAAAAAAATTTTTTTTTAATTGTATGATATCCCTTTTTAAATGCCTCGAATATCGTCCGCATTTACAAAATGTGAATAACTCCCTGATTTTTGGCAATTTTTCATTTTGATGGTTGGAGTATTGTTACAATTACTTAGGGAGAATTTGTGATAAGTAACTTTAAATTATTTAGGGTGAATTAAAATGTATATGTCGCTTATTCAGTAATGAATTAGAGCAATCTGGCTATTGAGCGTGTATAATGATAAAATACACACTAACAAGTCTGCCGTCTTCTACCGAGGGCCCATAGCCCAGAGGTAGAATCACCGACTGATGCCAATTCGGTCGGGTTTCAATCTTGGGTTAAAAGCAATCGGAGTCTAACCGTACTGATGAGCTGTGAGACAGCAAAACAGATCTGTCTGCGGATGACTATATATATATATATATATATATATATATTGATTGTATAATTACTTGGTTTCTGGTCATAATAAGATTAGACCAGTGCACATTTGTATTAAAAAGCGTTCAATACAATTATATTGTGGAGCTTTTAAATTGCAAATCGCCTGAACACATCACTCATGGTAGAAACCTAGGTCGCGTAATAACTCGTTTACAAATGGAACATATATATAAAATACATATAGTCATCCGCAAACAGATCTTTTTGGCTGTATCACAGCTCATCAGTAAGGTTAGACTCCGATTGCTTTTAACCAAGGATTGAAACCCAACCGAATTGGCGTCAGTTGACGATTCTGCCTCTGTGCTATGGGCGCTCGTAAATATATATATTCAATAACTAGAAGCAATCGGATGTCTCATCGTGCTGATGAGCTGTGATACAGCGAAACAGATCTGTGTGCGGATGACTATATATATATAAAAATTTGGGTTCTCTTTCTCTGAACCCTTTTCATTGGCTCTTCCCTCTCGGTTCTTACTCTCTTGTTTTCTTCTTACTTTTTATTTCCTCTGTGTCCTTCTCTTTCTTTCCCCCTTTTTTTCATTTCTCTTTTTGCTCTCTCATCTTTTCTACCCTCTTTCTTCCACCCACTTTTTTAATATCCTCTTACCTCATACGAAATGTTTTCCAAAAATAAAATGGAACTGAGTTTTTTAAAATTTTCTTTTCAATAATAATGTTTATTACTATCATTATTAACTACCTGATGAGACATTGTTCTTTCAATGTCGAAACAAAATGTACAATTTTGTAGTAGATTTTTTTTTTAATCATATCATCCAGAACAAGGCGATAACACCACTGATGTGCAGGGGGCTACGTAAGAGTGAAAAGATTTGGAAAAGAGAAAGCTGGAAACCACATCCTAAACAGGGAACAAGAGCTGAGCCTCTACACCTGTACAATAGACGTGGGTGGAGTGTGAACCGGGCGATAGTTTAGTCTATCTACTGCAATTGAAAAAAAATAAGAAAAAGAAAAGTGAAAAGATTGGAAAAGAGAAAGCCGGAAACCACATCCTAAACAGGGAACAAGGGCTGAGCCTCTACACCTATACAATAGACGTGGGTGGAGTGTGAACCGGGCGATAGTTTAGTCTATCTAGATTGTAGTTTGTACATGTTTTAAAGTATAATTTATATATATATATATATATATATATTACCGGTCATAATTATTAGGCCACCCCAGTTTCTTAAAAAATAATAAATTTCATACTATTTTTTAGTATTTTACTGCCAAGTGAATAATTGTAAATAAAAATAGAATGGTTCTTTTGTTAATACTGCACAATAACATGTGCATCAAATGAATTTATAAATATTTAATAATTACCTATATTGCAGTTTCATCAATGAAAGAATGAAGAGAATTTAGGGTGATTCGGACGAGTTCATCTTTGCTTCCTTGTCTTGTAAAATTTTGCAAAGTAATAATAACAAAAGAACCATTCTATTTTCATTTGGCAATAAATACTAAAAATAGTATGACATACATCATTTCTTTTAAAAAGACTGGGTGGCCTAATAATTATGGCCGGTAGTGTATATATATATATATATATATCACGTATGGCATTTAACTACCACACACACACACACACACACACACACACACACACACACACACACGAACACACACACACGCATATATATATGCGTGTGTGTGTGTGCGTGTGTGTGTGTGTGTGTGTGTGTGTGTGTGGCAGTTAAATGCCATACGTGATACACGCTTGTGCAAACATGACTGACTGTGCATGAAATTTTTTCCCTAATAGGTTGACATTGTATTATGCCGTAAACTGGTAGCTAACCAAGGCTATAGAAAACAATCTGTTCTGCTATTTAACCCATAGCTGGAGGGAAAAGCAAAGAATACTTTTTTTCAATGGTATTTGCGCGTAAGTAAATTCAACTGAAATTCGAACTTGCCTCTCCGTTGTTATGATCCGGGCTGATATCGACTGCACCAAAACGCACATTCACAATATATATATATATATATATATATATATATCCCCTTTTTATGTCTTATTTCTCGCTTAACTCTTCTCTTCCCTCATTTTTTCTTCTTTTTTTTTCCCACCACTTCTTATTCTTGTGACACAGTTTAATTTTTGAATTTTTGATTCATTAATATGTGCGTTGTGGTGCAGTGGATATCGACTCGGAACTAGAAATCGGGGGAACCGAGTTCGAATTCCAGTTGTATTCATTGCATTCACTTACACACAAATACCCTTGGGAAATGTATTAATCCATCTCTTCCTTCCAGCTATGAGTTAAATAACAGGACAGATTGGGTTCTATAGCCTTGGCTGGCAACCAGTCTACCGCAGAAAGCAATGGAAACCTACTGCGGGATAATCTTCTGCCCAGTCAGTCATGTCTCTTTCGAGACATGATCGCCCAAAGCCTGTATCACGTATGGCCCTTCACTGACTGAATGAAGATAATAGTTGGAAACATAAGTAAAGCTTCTACTAGGCAAAAAGTGGGGGATCAATTTTCTATTGTTATTAAGTAATAATCTGATCCCCCACTAATTACTACTTATTAATACAATCAGTCTCTTACCTTCAGCTATAGTTTAAAGAGCAGGATAGAAAATCTGCCCAGTCAGTCATGTCTCTTTCGAGACATGATCGCCCAAAGCGTGTACCACTTAACTGACTGACTGAATACAGACGTAATCTAAATGTCTTCTTCTAATATCGAGGCTAGAATCTCTTCCTCTGCCCCTTGGTATCTAATCTGGATGACAAATTTCAAAAGTTTTTTCTTTATAAAATCCCGCTTTTTTCTTTTCTTTTTTTTTTTTTTTATGTAAACTTCCTGTGTATGGATATGTTTTTGAGCTTCTTTGGTATGTAAATTTATGTACCATATTAGAAAAAAAAAATTTGGTTTTCATCGTTGCTGAAGAAGCAAGATTTTTCTCACTGAAATAGCTGTACAACATATGTAGAATTCTGAATCTTATTTAATATAATATAATATAATATAATATAATATAATATAATATAATACATATATCTAAACTTATTTATAAATGGAACTCTGTCTGTGTGTGTGTGTGTCTGTGTGTGTGTGTGTGTGTTCGTTACCTACAGACTCCGAAACGGGTGAACCAATTTTCTTGAAAATTTTACACAGTTGTACTATAAGCGTCTGCGAGTGTTCTTAGCTAGATTTTGTGTCGAGGTACCCCCAATAAATATCGAAAATTGAAAAAAATCGGGTTATAGAAGGAGTGGTCCGATTTTAATCAATAGACAAAGACATCAGAAATGATATTCAGAAGTTTCAAGGTTGCAGTTCTTACAATAGCGCAGAAAATTGGTAATATATATATATAAAAGGCAAGATATTTGTGTGTGTGTCTGTTTATCTGCCTGTATGTCTGTATATTTTTAGCCCTTTTATTTTAGTTTCTGCTTTGGGTTTGGCTCTAAGTAGGTATAATTGTAGTTCTTAGTCTCAGCCATGATACCATTTACTCAGAGGACTTATTTAGCCTTCAAAATTCAGTTTACGACGAAAAAAGCTTAATTGATATCGATACCAGGAAATCAAAATTTGACTTACAGCCATTCATTTTTGTTTTAGTCTACGGTTTCGCTTTAAGTGGAAACAACTATTGCTTTTTAGTCTTTCGTCCAAAGAGTCTGAGCTCCAGGACCATGGATTAGTTTTAAAGCTTTCATTACACTCGAGTAACGCCGGGCTATGCTGCAAGTATATATATATTCTAAACATACATTGTTAAATATAACAGAAAATGATTATGTATTACGTTTAATCATGAGCCGTTCTAAACATCGTATTTTGGCTTTAATTTCTATAAGTTGTAGAACTTTTGAATTGCAAATCGCCTGAAGACACCACTCATGATAGAAACCTAAGTCGCGTAATAACTCGTTTACAAATGGAATATATATATATGTGTGTGTGTGTGTGTGTGTTCAATCCTAAAAGGATAGAAAACACATAGAAATGCAGATCCTATCTCTTTAGTTCATTTTTTCTGTTTCCCAACACCACCTTACTTAGCTTTTGGTATATTACGTTTACTGAACCAATTCGTACTTTGAATCACGGTGTCATGTTTCAGCCTATGTTAAAACACAGATATTTGATTGGTTTGGTTTTATGGCAAATCAACCTCGGCGGGCCATTTATTACCAACTAAATTGTGTCTAGTAATACTTTTTTTCTTTTTGAGTATCAAGATTCATTGGGATTTGTTTTTAAGGGCTGGGTCCCCAAGTCCTACCCTGTTATTTCACCCATAACTGGAGGTAAGGGACGAATTAATACCTTTCCCAAGGTTACCAGTGCTAACTTTTCTTTTGACATTATTAATAATGAAAAAATGCAGACATACAGACAGATAAACAGACACACACACAAACATCTTGCCTTATATATATATCTTATCGATTTTCTGCACTACTGTAAGAACTGCAACATTGAAACTTCTGAATATCGTTTCTTATGTCTTTGTCTATGAGTGTATCAAATTTGATTAAAATCGGACCAACTCCTTCTATAACCCGAGTTTTTCGATTATCGATTTTCGATATTTATCAGGAGTACCTCGACACAAAACCTAGCTAAGAACACTCGCAGACGCTTATAGTACAACTGTGTAAATTTTCAAGAAAATCGGTTAAGCCGTTTCGGAGTCTATAGGTAACGGACACACACACACACACACACACACACACAGAGAGAGAGAGAGAGAGAGAGAGAGAGAGAGAAAGTTATATTTTTTATAAATAAGTTTAGATAGATTAGATTAACACCATTTTAATTCTAATATTAAATTAACACTTGATTTGAATGAAACTTCGAAACAATTGAACGTCTAAGATATATGAAGAAGTCGGATTTGAATGAATCACAGCAGTGCCTAGCGTGTATGGGTAATTCAATTTAATCCTAAATTAATTAACGAATCCTTGAAACATTTGACCGTTTAAATTGTATAAAGGGGTCGGAATAATTAAAACTATCTTTCGTTACCATTTTAGTTTTAGTGAAAATACGAATAAAGAATTGTCACATGTCAAGAATTACTTGAAATATGACTGTCTGAAGCAAACCATTATCTGGATGCAATATTTCTAAAAGAATTCGGCTGTTTTATGTATAATGGAAATGCATTTCTCTTTAATTTATCGTTGGAAGTCCGCATTGGAATAGAGGAAAAAAGGAATTGTCATTGGTCAGGAATGAATGCAAACATTACTGACAAAATAGGTCTATTATATGCATAATGTAAATGTATTGCTTATGATTTTACTATAGGAATGCATTGGAAATCAGAAAGAGGGGGATTGTCATTGGTCAGGAATGAATGCAAGCAATACTGATAAAATACATTTATTATATGTAAAATAATTGAATTGCTAATGATTTTACTATATGAATGCATTGGAGATCAGAAAGAGGGGGATTGTCATTGGTCAGGAATGAATGCAAGCAATACTGATAAAATACATTTATTATATGTAAAATAATTGAATTGCTAATGATTTTACTATATGAATGCATTGGAGATCAGAAAGAGGGGGATTGTCATTGGTCAGGAATGAATGCAAGCAATACTGATAAAATACATTTATTATATGTAAAATAATTGAATTGCTAATGATTTTACTATATGAATGCATTGGAGATCAGAAAGAGGGGGATTGTCATTGGTCAGGAATGGATGCAAGCAATACTGATAAAATACATTTATTATATGTAAAATAAATGTATTGCTAATGATTTTACTATAGGAATGCATTGGAAATCAGGAAGAAAAGGATTGTCAGTGGTCAGGAATGAATGTAAGCATTACTGATAGAACAGGGCTATTATATGTATAATGTAAATGTATTGCTAATGATTTTACTATCGGAATGCATTGGAAATCAGGAAGAAAGGGATTGTCAGTGGTCAGGAATGAATGCAAGCATTACTGATAGAATAGGGCTATTATATGTATAATGTAAATGTATTGCTAATGATTTTACTATAGGAATGCATTGGAAATCAGGAAGAAAGGGATTGTCAGTGGTCAGGAATGAATGCAAGCATTACTGATAGAATAGGGCTATTATATGTATAATGTAAATGTATTGCTAATGATTTTACTATAGGAATGCATTGGAAATCAGGAAGAAAGGAATTGTCATTGATTAGGAATGAATGCCAGCATTGTTGATAGAGTAGTGGTACTATAACTCTCTTTATATATTGTGTGTGTGTGTGTGCGTGTGTGTAAGAGATGGAGAGAGAGAGTGTGTGTGTGTGTGAGAGAGAGAGAATGTGTGTGTATGTCTGTGCGTATGTGTGTGAGCAGGTGTGCGAGCGTGTTGCTATAAATGTTTCACAATATGTAGAAAAATTCATCTTGCCAAAACCCTTAATCAAATAAACAAGTCAATCCAAAGCCGAAGATAATCATTTTTGTAATATTTTAAGTCTATATATATATATATATATATATATATATATATATATATATATATATATAAAACAATCTGTGAGTCTGTGGGTGACTGTAATCTATGCACGCGTACACTTTTTAAGCTGCGCCATTCAAACTTTCTAGGGACACATATCTACAGGGAAACCAGTTCGAGACATTCTTTTTGAGTTTAAGTTCAGCAATTTTCTCTTTCGCATTTTTTGCTCAATGGAGCCGTAAAACATCTAAGATCTAAGATGGTTGCTAAATTACGTCACAGAAATCAAATCACACGTCTCAAACGCGACTAAATTATTTTTTATTAAAAAAAATGAGCCTTTATATTTAATTTTTTTTCCTCTAAAATTAAATGTCTACATTTTTAAATATTCTTCGAAAATTTCTGAACTGAGAGCGTAATAGTTTTTATATTTCTAATTTCAGTAAAACAAAATAATTTTTATTTTTATGTTAAATTCATTTAGTCAACAAAAATTGTAAATATTTTCCCCCGTAATTTTGAAACAATGTCACACAAAACATCAAATCACGTTTACGCAAAAGAAACAAAAAAAAAATAGATTTTTTAATGGAATTTTTTAACAATTTTTAAACAACAATTTTTATATAATTATTTTTGTTAAATAACCGAGTCCTACTACTAAAATGTTCTGAGTTGCACGGACAACGCCGGGCTATGAGGCTAGTATAACATAAGCAGGAAAATAAATTTGGAAAGACGAAAATATTAAATTAAGGAAAAGTGACTCATTTTCAGAGAAAGAATTTCAGTGACAAATTTGTCCGGGTTCTAAAACGAACGCGGTGCGCGTGTATTTGTGTGTGTGGGAGGGTGAGAGTGTGTGCATGTGTGTGAGAGAGATTGAGAGAGAAAGAGAGAGAGAAAGAGCTTTAAACAACTACACATGCATACACACACACACACACACACACATGTTTCATTGAATAATATAAAAATTAACCGAAAACCTACTCACTTGTACATTAAAAAGCAATAAAAAGCCATTAAAAAGCAATTAAGCATCAAACATTTGCACAATAAAAATAAAAATAAAGAAAAAGAAAAAACGACGAATCGCAAATAAGATTAATCCTACAAAATGTCAGGTCACACCAAGTTCTATATAAATAAAAAAAAGGGGACAAAACAGCAAAAACCCAGCCGTGATGAATGAAACAGTGTCTTCACGAAACCTCGAAGTTGACAGGAACATGTTCAGTTGAAGTAACTAATTATTTGTACTAAATTACTAAAGTGACTAATTATTTGTACTAAAACTGTACATAAATACATATATTTATACACTGATTCCGGTTAAACATGACCGACCTCAAATATAGGTTTCATGCACATATACGCGATACTCAGGCACTCGAATAGGGATAAAGTGTTAGGATATCATTTAATCTATAATACCTGACGATGCCGGAAGTTTAAAACGATAGTAGCGTATAATCTTTTTTTTTTTTTTAATCATCCCACCCCAAACAAAGGCATTCAACTGCCACTATTGCGCATGGGGCTACATAGGGGAAGGTAAAGAGAAGGAGTGGTTAGACATAGGGAATGTCAGGAGGAAGGTGACAGATGAGTAAGGATACCGAGGATGAGGGTTGGGCAGATGGGAAGAGTGCTTGATAAAATGGGAGCAGGTTAGTGTGTTAGGAGGTGTGTATTGACCTTACATTTAAACTCCTGGAGATTGTAGCCGTCGGGGAAGCAATCGTGTGGAAGGGAATTCCACAGTCGGGAAGCGCGAGGAAAGAAACTGTTGGAGTAGAAGTTGCGGTTGAATTTTATCGGTTTCACTGTAAAAGGGTGGGATCTAGTTGCTAATCTAGTATCTCGTGCAAATTCGTATTTAGAGGGCACCAGTGATCTAAGTTCATCATCTAATTATATTATCTAATTATAGATTAACGTATTTCCTAAAGCTTTATTTTGAACGCATAACAGGGCGTTTAAAATAAGAGAAGGAGGAGTTAGTCGAACCTTGCGAAATACTTTCAGTCGGGTTTGTACAAACCCAAAATGCAAAATGTATTTTCTAATGTGTATCAACCGGACATCATTTTTGACTTTTCATTTAGTAACATTTTCTCGCTCTGTAAATGCTACAATAGCTAACTTTTCTTCTTGGCGTAACCTGGGGACATCACCACCGCTGCAAGTCTAATTTTTCTTAACATGCTCCAGATCACATAAGGATTTTTGTTATTTTTTCTTTTAATTTTCATATATAGTTGGCTAGTTTCGTACAATTCCTAAGGCTTTCTAGTTTGAATGAAGATTTGTGGTTATACCATCGTTTTCTAAAATTACTTTCAGTACACCCAACGTAGATTTTGCTCTGTCTGTTTATATCTTGAGCTTCTACTTTGTAAATAACTCTTTCAGTTTTAGAAACGCTATCAAGTGGACATTTATTTTTATTTCCACAGTAACATTTTTCATTATTAACAATTATTAACTATATTTTACTGCACGTTATCTTTGAGGTTACTTGCGTTTTCTCATTTTATGTAATTTTCTAAATTACAAGTATGGCTGTGGCATAATTTAGGTGCATTTCTATTAAATATCTTGTACAATGCAGAATTTTTAGACAGGTGTTTACTAAGCAATTTAAAATATATTTTCCCAATTTTGTATTTACCTGTAAATTATATATATATATATATATATATATATATATATATATATATTAAGCATTAATCTTCAGAAATTAATCGAGTCCTTTCGGTGACTGGCGTGTGTATACACTGCTTCTATACAACATGTTAAAATTTCCCTTCTCTGATCCCATGCGCCTATGGCTTAGGGGGTAGCGACTCCGACTGACACTAAATCAGTCGAGTTTCGATCCCAGAAGTAAATGAATGTGTCAGAAGTAAATGAATGTGTCTAGTCACACTGATAGACTGTGATACAGCCAAACAGGCTTGCATGTGGATGTCTAATATATATATATATATATATATATATATATATATATATATATATATAAAGAGAGTTATAGTACCACTATTCCATCAACAATGCTGGCATTTATTCCTGACCATTGACAATCCCTTTCTTCCTTATTTACAATGAATTACTATATGTATATAGTCTTTTTTTATCATTTCACCCCAAGCAAGGCATTCCACTGCCACTGTTGCGCAGGGGTTTACAATGAGCAAGAGTAGTTAGTTATGGGAAATGTAGGAAGGATGGTGGTAAACGGATGAGGATACCGATGGAGGTTAGGTAGATGGGAAGAGTGTTTGAGGGGATAGATGTGAGTTAGTGTGATAGATGTCTATTGATCCTACATTTAAATTCCTGGAGATTGTAGCTGTCGGGGAAGCAAGTATATGGTAGGGAATTCCACAGGCGGGAAGTGCGAGAAAAGAATCTGTTAGATTAGATATTGCGGTTACATTTTATCTGTTTCACTGTAAAAGGGTGGGACCTAGTTGCTAATCTAGTATCTCTTGCAAATTCATACCTAGGGGCACCAGTGAACTAAGTTCATCAGAGCAGAATCCGTGAAAGTATTTATAGAAGAGACACAGGGAAGCCACGTCACGCCTGTAAGAGAGTGACTGCAGCCGGTATCGATCACATTACAGATTCTCCGTTGTATTTTGTCAAGAACCCCGAGAAGAATAGCAGGGACACCTGACCAGACGTGGCAGCAGTATCAGTACACGGGCGGATGGTAGATTTATAGATGTGCAGGATGGACTCAGGCGGGAAAAACTTCCGGGCCCTGCACAGCGAACCGACTTTCATAGCAGCGGATTTAGCAATGGGTTCGATATAGTCTTTCCACTTGAGGTTCACTGAGAGTGTGAGGCAAAGAGGTGTACTGATGAGAGATAGGAGCGATTTTCTATGATGGTTAATTGATAGCAGCTTCGTTTTGGAAACATCAAAATTTACGAGTGATTTCTTATTCCAGTCCACCACGGATTGGACGTCCATCTCAAGCTCGGCAGCGAGGTTCGCTTTATCGCTCACACCGGATTTTTGATCGAGGCGAGAGTAAACTGTGGTGTCATCGGCGTACATGCCTACTTGGGATCTTATAGGATCGGGGAGATTGTTAATGTAGATCAGAAACAGCGTAGGACCCAGGATGAAGCCTTGAGGGACACCCGCGTTCGTATGGTAGTTTTGGGAGGCATGTCCGTAAAGACTACCTTCAATGTGCGATTAGAGAGGAATGACTGGATTAGGTCAAGCAAATGTCCAGTTATACCATAGCACCGCAGTTTGTGTAGAAGGCCAGCATGCCAGACTCTGTTGAACACTTTGGAAATATCCAAGGCAAAGGTTCGAGCTACGTCAAGAGCCTGGTATATATACTCAGTGATGGTCGTTAGCATATCAGCAGTAAACCTGGTGAAGCGGAAACCATACTGTTTGTCCGAGAGGAGTCTGTAGGCTGAATCACCTCGGCGTTGATAATGGCTTCGAACACTTTGCCAAAAATCGGAAGGAGGCTGATAGGGCGGTAATTAGCGGGGTTCGAGGGTTCTCCAGTATTCTTAAATATAGGAACTACAAAGGAAGACTTCCAACAGGCAGAAAAGCAGGAAGCAGATAGACAGGAGTTGTAGAGTTTAGAGAGGACAGAGGAGAGTTCAGGGAAACATTTCTTCAAGACTATAATTGGGATTTCATCCCCTCCATTACAATATAAACTTATTTATAAATCGAACTTTGTCTGTGTGTGTGTCCGTTATCTATAGACTCCAAAACGGCTGAACCGATTTTCTTGAAAATTTACACAATTGTACTATAAGTGTCTGCGATTGTTCTTAGCTAGGTTTTGTGTCGAGGTCCCCCCGAGAAATATCGAAAATCGATAATCGAAAAAATCAGGTTATAGAAGGAGTGGTCCGATTTTAATAAACTTTGATACACTCATAGACAAAGACATAAGAAACAATATTCAGAAGTTTCAAGGTTGCAGTTCTTACAATAGTGTAGATAATCGAATATATATATATATAACAGGCAAGATGTTTGTGTGTGT
>JBBBDQ010001803.1:147500-170000 GCA_037127315.1 Ascarosepion bandense
AAATAACATCCTTGAAAATGGCCAGTGAAGTGGCTGAAAGCGCTTGGAAAGTAAAAAATATGGTACAATTTTACTTTACTTTTCTACAGCAAAAAGAAAACATGTAAGAATAGTGGAAAAATTAGATAAAAAATTAATAAAATCTTCCTTATCTGTCGTTTTTGATGAAACAGGTTTAAAAGAAAGATTGCTGCTCATATATATATATATATATATATATATATATATATATTACCGGCCATAATTATTAGGCCACCCCAGTTTTTTTTAAAGGAAATTTTCATACTATTTTTAGTATTTATTGTCGAATTAAAATATAATGTTTTCTTTTTTGGCATTATCACTTTGCAAAATTTTTTCAATTCAAGGAAGCAAAGTTGAATTCGTCCGAATCACCCTAAATTTTCTTCATTCTTTCATTGATGAAACTGCAATATAGGTAATTATTAAATATATTTATGAATTCATTTGATGCACATGTTATTGTGCAGTATTAACAAAAGAACCATTCTATTTTCATTTACAATTATTCACTTGGCAATCAATAGTAAAAACTCGTATGAAATACATCATTTTTTTTTTAAATACTGGGGTTGCCTAATAAATAAGGCCGGTAGTGTATATATATATATATATATATAGTTAAATAAAATCGACAAGTTGTATCAATTTTTGCAAATTTACAACTAAATCAGAAATGTGATTCGACAGATAAAATCATGTCCCCAAAGACACAGGAATCAGAAGATAAAAGCGGTGGTTGAAGCAGTTAGTACATTGACTTTGACCAAAAGAGTTGTGAGTTCAATAACTGGTCACAGCAGATGTCAACAAAAACTTGTAGAGTTCAGTTTCTCAAAGGAAAATAACTGAAACTGAGATATCTAAAACAGGTATGTCACGCGGAACTAGAACAATCTCCCCACGTGAACGAAATAAAGGGTTGGTTTCGAAATTCCAACGTATATTACCTGAAGAATGTCGAAATATACAACAGTCGAAACGTCATGAATATGACAACAAAGATGGAGACAACAGCCCGAACGATGCAAATAGTGTAAATAGTTACAACAGCGCATCTCAGAAGTATAAACATATCCTAAAGCAGGCCGGAGCAAAGAACGGGCGGAACACCGTAAATATGACAATAAAGATGAAGACAACAGTCCAAACAATGTAAATAGTGTAAATAGTTACAATACCTCATCTCAGAAATATAGACAGATGTTGAAGGAGTGAATATGACAATAAAGATGAGGACAACAGTCCAAACAATGTAAATAGTGCAAATAGTTACAATACCTCATCTCAGAAATATAGACTGATGTTGAAGGAGTGAATATGACAATAAAGATGAGGACAACAGTCCAAACAATGAAAATAGTATAAATAGTTACAATACCTCATCTCAGAAATATAGACAGATGTTGAAGGAGTGAATATGACAATAAAGATGAGGACAACAGTCCAAACAATGTAAATAGTGTAAATAATTACAATACCTCATCTCAGAAATATAGACAGATGCTGAAGGAATGAATATGACAATAAAGATGAGGACAACAGTCCAAACAATGTAAATAGTGTAAATAGTTACAATACCTCATCTCAGAAATATAGACAGATGTTGAAGGAGTGAATATGACAATAAAGATGAGGACAACAGTCCAAACAATGTAAATAGTGTAAATAGTTACAATACCTCATCTCATAAATATAGACAGATGTTGAAGGAGTGAATATGACAATAAAGATGAGGACAACAGTCCAAACAATGTAAATAGTGTAAATAGTTACAATACCTCATCTCAGAAATATAGACAGATGTTGAAGGAGTGAATATGACAATAAAGATGAGGACAACAGTCCAAACAATGTAAATAGTGTAAATAGTTACAATACCTCATCTCAGAAATATAGACTGATGTTGAAGGAGTGAATATGACAATAAAGATGAGGACAACAGTCCAAACAATGTAAATAGTGTAAATAGTTACAATACCTCATCTCATAAATATAGACAGATGTTGAAGGAGTGAATATGACAATAAAGATGAGGACAACAGTCCAAACAATGTAAATAGTGTAAATAGTTACAATACCTCATCTCAGAAATATAGACAGATGTTGAAGGAGTGAATATGACAATAAAGATGAGGACAACAGTCCAAACAATGTAAATAGTGTAAATAGTTACAATACCTCATCTCAGAAATATAGACAGATGTTGAAGGAGTGAATATGACAATAAAGATGAGGACAACAGTCCAAACAATGTAAATAGTGTAAATAGTTACAATACCTCATCTCATAAATATAGACAGATGTTGAAGGAGTGAATATGACAATAAAGATGAGGACAACAGTCCAAACAATGTAAATAGTATAAATAGTTACAATACCTCATCTCAGAAATATAGACAGATGTTGAAGGAGTGAATATGACAATAAAGATGAGGACAACAGTCCGAACAATGTAAATAGTGTAAATAGTTACAATACCTCATCTCAGAAATATAGACAAATGTTGAAGGAGTGAATATGACAATAAAGATGAGGACAACAGTCCAAACAATGTAAATAGTGTAAATAGTTACAATACCTCATCTCATAAATATAGACAGATGCTGAAGGAGTGAATATGACAATAAAGATGAGGACAACAGTCCAAACAATGTAAATAGTGTAAATAGTTACAATACCTGCTCTCAGAAATATAGACAGATGCTGAAGGAGTGAATATGACAATAAAGATGAGGACAACAGTCCAAACAATGTAAATAGTGTAAATAGTTACAATACCTGCTCTCAGAAATATAGACAGATGTTGAAGGAGTGAATATGACAATAAAGATGAGGACAACAGTCCAAACAATGTAAATAGTGTAAATAGTTACAATACCTCATCTCAGAAATATAGACAGATGTTGAAGGAGTGAATATGACAATAAAGATGAGGACAACAGTCCAAACAATGTAAATAGTGTAAATAGTTACAATACCTCATCTCATAAATATAGACAGATGCTGAAGGAGTGAATATGACAATAAAGATGAGGATAACAGTCCAAACAATGTAAATAGTGTAAATAGTTACAATACCTGCTCTCAGAAATATAGACAGATGTTGAAGGAGTGAATATGACAATAAAGATGAGGACAACAGTCCAAACAATGTAAATAGTGTAAATAGTTACAATACCTCATCTCAGAAATATAGACAGATGTTGAAGGAGTGAATATGACAATAAAGATGAGGACAACAGTCCAAACAATGTAAATAGTGTAAATAGTTACAATACCTCATCTCATAAATATAGACAGATGCTGAAGGAGTGAATATGACAATAAAGATGAGGACAACAGTCCAAACAATGTAAATAGTGTAAATAATTAAAATACCTGATCTCAGAAATATAGACAGATGTTGAAGGAGCGAATATGACAATAAAGATGAGGACAACAGTCCAAACAATGTAAATAGTGTAAATAATTAAAATACCTGATCTCAGAAATATAGACAGATGTTGAAGGAGTGAATATGACAATAAAGATGAGGACAACAGTCCAAACAATGTAAATAGTGTAAATAGTTACAATAACTCATCTCAGAAATATAGACAGATGTTGAAGGAGTGAATATGACAATAAAGAAGAGGACAACAGTCCAAACAATGTAAATAGTGTAAATAATTAAAATACCTGATCTCAGAAATATAGACAGATGTTGAAGGAGTGAATATGACAATAAAGATGAGGACAACAGTCCAAACAATGTAAATAGTGTAAATAGTTACAATACCTCATCTCAGAAATATAGACAGATGTTGAAGGAGTGAATATGACAATAAAGATGAGGACAACAGTCCAAACAATGTAAATAGTGTAAATAATTACAATACCTCATCTCAGAAATATAGACAGATGCTGAAGGAATGAATATGACAATAAAGATGAGGACAACAGTCCAAACAATGTAAATAGTATAAATAGTTACAATACCTCATCTCAGAAATATAGACAGATGCTGAAGGAGTGAATATGACAATAAAGATGAGGACAACAGTCCAAACAATGTAAATAGTGTAAATAGTTACAATACCTCATCTCAGAAATATAGACAGATGCTGAAGGAGTGAATATGACAATAAAGATGAGGACAACAGTCCAAACAATGTAAATAGTGTAAATAGTTACAATACCTGCTCTCAGAAATATAGACAGATGCTGAAGGAGTGAATATGACAATAAAGATGAGGACAACAGTCCAAACAATGTAAATAGTGTAAATAGTTACAATACCTGCTCTCAGAAATATAGACAGATGCTGAAGGAGTGAATATGACAATAAAGATGAGGACAACAGTCCAAACAATGTAAATAGTGTAAATAGTTACAATACCTGCTCTCAGAAATATAGACAGATGCTGAAGGAGTGAATATGACAATAAAGATGAGGACAACAGTCCAAACAATGTAAATAGTATAAATAGTTACAATACCTCATCTCATAAATATAGACAGATGCTGAAGGAGTGAATATGACAATAAAGATGAGGACAACAGTCCAAACAATGTAAATAGTGTAAATAATTAAAATACCTGATCTCAGAAATATAGACAGATGTTGAAGGAGTGAATATGACAATAAAGATGAGGACAACAGTCCAAACAATGTAAATAGTGTAAATAATTAAAATACCTGATCTCAGAAATATAGACAGATGTTGAAGGAGTGAATATGGCAATAAAGATGAGGACAACAGTCCAAACAATGTAAATAGTGTAAATAGTTACAATACCACAAGGATGCTGCGGATATCATGGACCGAGCATCTGAGCAATGATGAGGTTTTGGAAAGAATGGAAACGAAAAGGAAATTAATACTGAGTATCAGGAAGATACAGCTAAAGTTCCTGGGACATGCAATGAGGAAGGAGGGCTTGGAGAACCTGATACTACCAGGCCAGATAGAAGGAAAAACAGACAGTGGAAAGCTGCAGATAACATATTTGAAGGGCCTAAGCAGGTGGATTACAGAACGGGGTTTGCGTAGTGTAACAGGAGAAAGCGTGCTAAGAGCTACCAGGGATAGGGAAACGTGGAAAGCCATGATCGCCTACGTCCTGAAAGGACAAAGCACATAGAAGAAGAAGAAGAAGAAGAAGAAGATTTAAAATAAGATAAGTGTCCTCCGCCATATTCATATTTCAAATAATACATACAAGTACATGTGCGTATGTGCGTATGTGCCTGTCTGTGTCTTAGTCTGGGTTTCAGTGTGTGCGAACTTATAAGGTTGGCTTCGAATGTAAAGCCTCCTATCTTTTGTACAAATTTTCAATTTTTAGCGTGAAAAATTATATATCTGATCATGTGACCATAATCAGCCAACCAGATTGCATTTCAAAGAGAGAGAGAGAGAGAGAGAGAGAGAGAGAGAGAGAGAGAAAGAGGAGCAATCGCAGACACTTCTTAGCATAAGACAGAAAAATTTCTCCAACTTCAGCCAGATCCATGACATATCATGGCATAGACACATGTCTCTCCATACCAATTTACGTTTTTCAAAATCTTAAAACTATGAATTATATAAACTTACACGCACTAAATACTATAATATTGTTGAAGGCTCAAATTACATTTTCATTTTCACACACACACACACACACACACACACACACACACACACATATATATATATATATATATTAAGTAAATCATCGAGCTTTATATTCGACCTCAACAGAATGCAGAAAGCACTGGACGGCCGTTTCGTCCTATATTTGGGACTCATCAGCAGTTCGCATCCACTACCAGGAATCGAACCCAGACCGTTGTGGTTGTTAAGCTGATGTTATATAAATATATAATAGACTTTCTCGTCGTATACGACGTATGAGGAGCTGACAGTTATGAAACCGCCAGAAGATTCACACAAGGTTGCCACTACCTTCTGCGGTAAACTGGTTGCCAGCCAAGGCTATAGAAACAAATCTGTCCTTTTATTTAATCCATAACTGGAGGGAAGGGATGGATTAATGCCATTCCCAAAGCTCATATATATATATCAATATATATAGTCATCCGCAGACAGATCTGTTTCGCTGTATCACAGCTCATCAGTACAGGTTAGACATCCGATTGCTTTCACCCAGGATTGAAACCTGACCGAATTATGTCATATATATATATATATGTCAGACAGAGCGAGCGCAAGCAGTGCTCAACGTATACCCAATATAATGAATTTATAATATATAGAGCGCACACCGAAAAGAGGGGAACAGAACACATACACAACTTGCTAACGGTAGTTTCGGACCCCGCCGCCCCCTCCGAGAAATATTACCTGGAAGAGACCAAGAAAGGGAACGTGTGTGCGCGGTGTGTGCTCCGCGCACGAATATATATATATATATATATATATATATATATATATGAATTTTTATTTATTATTATTATTTTTTTAAACAAATAAAAATTCAAATATGTGGGCTAATGTGAGTTTCGTGGTTTTACGTTAAATTCCCTAGTATATATATATATATATATATATATATATATATATATATATATATATATATATATATATATATATATATATATATATATATATATATATATATATATATATATCTGCATATATATATGTATATATATCTGCATATATATATATGTGTGTGTAAATATATATATATACTACGGAATGTTTTATATATATATATATATATATATATATATATGTATTTATGTGTGTGTGTGTGTGTATGTATATATATAGAGAGAGAGAGCGTGAGTCAGTCAGTTAAGTGCCATACGTAATAAACGCTTGGGCGATCATGTCTCGAAAGAGACATGACTGACTGGGCAGAAGATTATCCCCAATAGGTTGCCATTGCTTTCTGTGGTAGACTGGTTGCCATCCAAGGCTATAGAACCCAATCTGTCCTGTCATTTAATCCATAACTGGAAGGAATAGACGGATTAATACCTTTCCCAAGTGTATTTGCGCGTAAGTGAATGCAAGGAATTCAACTGGAATTCGAACTCGGCTCTCCGATTTTTCGTTCCGAGTCGATATCCACTGCGCCACAACGCACATATGTCTATAAAAGTTTGTGAGTATAAAAACTGATTGATGTTTCCTTCAGTATCCCGACTACAGAGTTTTGTAGACAGACTCATCCGTCACCTTTTCAAGACGTATCAGTAATTGACTGCTTATATTTCACGATTTTTTCATATATATATATATATATTTATATTGTAATTTTGTCATTACAATGGTTTATAAAAGCATAATATCACTAACATTGTAATAAGAAAATTACATATATATATATATATATATATATATATATATATATATATATATATATATACGTGTGTGTGTGTGTGTGTTAGTGCGAGTGCGTTGTGATGCAGTAGATATCGGCTCGAAATCGGAGAACCGAGTTCGAATTGCAGTCAAATTCGTTGTACTCACTTACGCGGAAATACCCTTGGGAAAGGTATTAATCCGCCACTTCTTCCTCCAGCTATGGGGTAAATAGCAGAAAAGATTTTGTTTTGAAGGCTTGGTTGGCAAGAAATCACCTGCATAAAGTAATGCCATCCTACTGCGGGAAATTCTTCTGCACAATCAGTCATGTCACTTTCCAGACATGATCGTCCTAACTTTGTATGGCAATTCACTAATTATATATATATATATATATATATATATATATATATATATATATATATACAGCACTTATACACACACTGTCATTAATATGCTAATATGAGTATGAAATCGGAGAGTCGAGTTCGAATTCCAGCTGAATTCATTGCATTCACTTACGCGCAAATACCCTTGGGAAAGGTATTAATCCGTCTATTCCTTCCAGTTATGGGTTAAATAACAGGACAGATTGGGTTCTATAGCCTTGGTCGGCAACCAGTCTACCGCAGAAAGCAATGGCAACCTACTGCGGGATAATCTTCTGCCCAGTCAGTCATGTCTCTTTCGAGACATGATCACCCAAGGGTGTATAACGTATGGCACTTAACTGACTGACTGAGTATGTTAAATTAATTCCCGTAAGATTATCCACTTTTTATGTGTTTACAATCTGAAAACGACTGAGCAAATGAAAAGGCGACTGCAGATTTAACAGCGATCTTTTTTTTTTAAACCTTCGTGACCCTCATTCTAAGTTCTAAGTCCCACCCATCTACCATACTCGTCCGGCAACGTACTGCGGCTCGGTACATACACCTGCCGTTCTCCGACTCGGAATCCTTATTGTACGTAAACTTCAACCCCGTTAAGCGGACCGAGGCCACTACATGTAAGAAGCAGCAGCAGTGGTAACAATATATCAGAAGTAATCCCTTATAGTCGATGTCAATGAACGAAAGACTTAAAGAGAGTGGGAGTGATAGGAGAAGCGGTAGTTTGAGGCAGAGTAGTGGGAGGAGGAAGAAAAGGAGAAGGAGTCGGGTAGGAGGAGGAGGAAAGGCTTGGAAACCGTGCTTAGCCAGTATAGTGTCTGGATGAGTGGCGAACTGTGTATTGGACTATACGCACCGCTTGTGTCTGCTCACACAGGGCCAGCCCTCGTCGACATGCTCAAGGTAAGGGGTTTTTAAAGTGAAAAAAATATGTGTTTATACACCCAGAAAGGAAATTTTAAAAAAGTGTATTTTTGCTTTCAGTTTCTCTTTTTACTTTCACTTTCGTTTTCGTTTTGGTACCCATTTTTAATATTAAGGTTTTCGAGTTTTTATTTATTTATCATTGCTCCAAACAAATTGTTTTCACATTGTCGTCACACATAGAATTACAATTTAATTATGACATTCAACAAATTCTATTTTTTAAACATTGTCCTCCCTCTTACAAATCTTTATTTTTGTGATAATTATTTTTTCGTAAAACATCTTCAAATTTTAAGATGTATCACTTCTCCTACTGATCTGTGATTTTATTTTATGCAATATTTTCAAGCATTATGATTTAGTCGGCACACTTGATTCTACAATTATACATTTCCTAACAACATATATAAACAAAATATCCCATGACTAAGCGAAAGCCAACCTTTCGAAAAATTAATAGAACCAATATTGAATCCCATGCTCGTCGATACTAAGACATTTAACTTCTTCTTTGGTGTTCAGAAAACCACTGGTTAATTTTATTTTAATTTTTAACGAATCGTTTTCTTTCCTCTGTTTTGTTGTTTGCGTCCATCCAACTGTAAGATCAAAGTCAAATCCTATCTTATTCACGAATCAAATATAAACTTACATAAATCCTGTAAGGTATTTCAGACATTTTATACATCTAGCAAATAACAGAAAAAAAAAAAAAAACAGTTGACATACTAGTTTATTTATACGTAAACTGTAAACGTAACTAAACTTAAATTAAAATTATCAAAATAAATAAATAACGACTTTCATTCATTTTATAAACCAACCCTATAGCATAGAAATTTGTTAAAATCCTAGTTTATACACGCAGGAAATATAACAGAATTAAACTTAAAATTATATATATAATATAATTATATATAATTATATATATATATATATATATATATATATATATATATACATTGTTTGATACTTAGTTGTTGGTTCTAATAAGGTTAGACCAGTACACATTTGTATTAAAAAGTGTTCTATACAATTATATTGTAGAACCTTTGAATATTTTTCATTTTTAAACTAGTTATTAAAAATCGCCTGAAGAAACCACTCATGGTGGAAACCAAGGTAGTGAAATAACTCGTTTAAAAATTTTATATATATATATATATATCGTAGGATCATTGGTATTTTGTAAGGTTAAGTCCAAACATTTTTCTTGTTTATACACACATATATATATATATATATATATATATATATATATATATAAATATAAATATATATTTATATACTGTCATCCACAGACAGATCTGTTTATATATATATATATATATATATATATGTGTGTGTGTGTGTGTGTGTGTGTGTGTGTGTGTGTGTGTGTGTGTAAATATATATATCCAGTTTTTTCGGATATTTAGTACATCTGATGTCTAGTATAAAAATTGTTAAAATATTAGTTTATTTACATGGCAAATACAATAGAATTGGAATTATTGTAATAAATATATTATAACGATTTTAGTGAATTTTATTTATCTACCGTGTATCATAAATCTTTTTAAATCTCTGTTTAATCACCGTGGAAATAAAAAGTAATTAAAATTAAAATTATTGAAGTAGACATATTGAAAACTTTTCCTTGTATGTTATACATTATATTAATACATTAAAATTGTAAAACAACTAAAATTGTAAAACACCCCATGGCAAAAAAATAAATAAATAAATGAATTTTAATTAAATCTATTCAAATATATATGAACATTTTCGGGTATTTTAAACATCTAACGTCTAGTATTGAAACAATGATAATACTAGTTTATATGTCTGACAAATATAACTATTTTTTTCTGGAAGTTTATCCATCGCTTGTAACACATTAAAATTGTTGAAATCCTAATTGTCCACGCGGCAAATATAAATGAATTTATTTTAAAATTATTCAAAGATATAAAATTTTTCGAAACTCTATCTATCTGATGTATCACATTAAATTTTTATAAATCCTTCTTTATTCAGGCGGTAAATACAAATTAATTTAAATTAAAATTATTGAAAGGCGGTATAATGCTTTTCGGATATTTTAACGCCTAGTGTATTGTATACACATTTTATAAACTCCTTGGAGTTTTATAATTTTAATCCTTTAATATGATGTTTAACATACAAGGAAAAGTTTTCAATATGTCTACTTCAATAATTTTAATTTTAATTACTTTTTATTTCCACGGTGATTAAACAGAGATTTATAAAAATTTACGATACACGGTAGATAAATAAAATTCACGAAAAGAAGCGTTATAATATATTTATTAATCACACGGCTGAAGTTAAATAAAAATTAATAAAATATACGTACGTTATTTTATTGACGATGTTTCATTAACCTGATAAATTATCATTAGTGATATGTTTGTTAAAAGAAACGTGCCCTTCAGTTTTCATAAGTTTTACTCCTCGTCAAAAAATAGATAAGGCGCTAATCCTTTAATCCAATTTTATATATTTGAATTACCAAGTCCATAGTCTAGCGATGCAAAAAGCATTTATAGTATTGGTAAAATTATCCATTTCCCTACAAGGAAACATTTAGCCTTCATTGATCGAACAGCCAGTATTGCTTTCGGTCGAAATTTATAAAAAAAGATTTTCATGAAAATAGTTTTCTAAAGTACCTGTTATCACTCTTTCTAGTGTTAAATGATCTTTCCTTCCTAACCTTTTATTTGTGGTAGTGTGGAATGACAACATCTTGATTATGTCATTATTTTCTCTACAAGATACGGGTAATATCCGTTTTAGCTGTTGTTGCTGTTGAAAGTCATCAAGTGATGTGCTTTCTCTTATCTGAAAGAGTTATCTAAGATTATGTAGCGCCTGTCCAGAAGCTTAAAACAAGATTGGTCTTCGCCAAAAACCCACTAGCTTGACTCACTCAAACACATTTTTAAGCATCGATCTAAGAAAACGGTTGTATACAACAAATGTTTATTTCCCAACGTAGTCTTCTCTTTGTGATAAGGCACTTAATTCGGTAATGAATAAGTGTCCGGTGTAAAGTTACGGATTAATACCCTCTAATTGTTAATGCATAAAAATGATCTCAAACAGAGGTGTATATTGGATCAGGGACAGAATATATATAAGTTATCGAAAATTGAATAATTTCACTAATATTTGCCACGTAGGTATAAAGGTTATACGAGTAGATATAATTTGATGCTGGATTTAATTAAAATAAATAACTTAAATTTCGATTTTTTTTTTTTCAAATTAGCGAAAATAAATATTTCAAAAACGAATATGGAATATTAATATCACAATTATTTAGTTGTTTCGAGAGGTTTATTTTAAGATTTCTAAAAAAAATCGAACGATTGATTGTATAGTGCATCCAAGTTGAACAAACCAGTATTTTTAATTCCCGAAATTCCTCAAATTATTTTCTTTAAAAAGACTTCACAGCAAAGAATTTCTATCCGAACGAAGAACAAAAACTAGGATTTTTATTCGTAGTAAGAATATATATTTATATATTTTAGATCTGTTTTTCGGGTCATTTCTTTCTTTTTGTTTTTTTATCAAATGAAAACTTTCTTTCATGACGTTCTACACGAAAATGTTAACTTGCTTATATATATATATATATATATATATATATATATATATATATATATATATATATACTACCAGCCATAATTTTTAGGCCACGCCAGTGTTTTAAAAAATGATCTATTTCATTTAGAATTATCCACTTGGCAATAAATACTAAAAATAGTATGAAATGCATAATTTCTTTTAAAAAACATAGCCAGAGGGAGGGGGGGGCTAATGATTATGGCCGATAGTGTGCATATATATATATATATATATATATATATATATATATATATTAAACACATAATATATATAAATTAAATACATAATGTGTTTGTATATATATATATATATTATATATATATATATTAAACACATAATATATATATTAAACACATAATGTGTTTGTATATATATATATATATATATATATATATATATATTCCATTATGTGTTTAATAAATCGAATATATTGATATATTAAATATTAAATATATCTAATTAAATTTAATTAAATTTGAAAAGGATATATTAGATATATATATATTTTATTGTTTGATGGAGAACAGATCCAGGTAGTTTTTGAAAGCTGGGATATTTTAAATTTGACATGAAATGAACTTTTTGTCGATGTGAGAACTAGTTAAGGTATTCGGAATACTGGTAAAATGAATTTCTGAAAATTCATTTATTCTAAATAATATTATGATTAAAGATTTCACCCATCAAACCACGCACACACAGGCATATAAACAAATCAAAACACAGACAGATACAGAGATACTCATTATGGAGCTAAGTGAAAATAGAAAGATTGTGTTGCGTCAATCTTTCAAGTAGGAAAATTTTGCTTGACTCAGTAGTCTCCAGGAGTTTTTTTTTTTGTTGTTTGTTTGTTTTCATGTTTTCAAACAGAAACGACCAGCAACAGTTTCAAATAAGCAACTAATTTAGTCATCGTTTATATTACGTACACAAACACACACACATATGAATGCACACACAGACACAGACACACACACACATTTGCTGCCTAAATACACAAATTTTATATATATATATATATATTGAGCCCCGTTATAAATTAGTGTTTTAAACATTGCAATTTTACTCTTCGTTCTTTTACACACACACACACACACACACACACACACACACACACACACAATTATATATATATATATATATATATATATATATATATATATAGGTGTGAGAGATTTCTTAAATATTCATATTCGAGCAAGAAAATAGTAAATTTTTATTAATTTTTCAGAAAAAGATACGGCTTAGAACATATCTCGCCTTTCTTTTGTTTATATATATATATATATATATATATATATATATGTGTGTGTGTGTGTGTGTGTGTGTGTGTGTGTGTGTGTGTGTACGTGTGTGTACGTGTGTGTGTGTGTATACATATATGACATATAAAAATAAAAATGTTCTCATATCGAATAGCCGTTTGGACAGGTACATTTAACCACTAATCAAAATATTATGAGAGTACAAATTCATTTGTTTATTCGTGTAAAATCTTTTGTACAGTAAAGACGAAGCTGATGATGGTTCGTCTGAAATAGGCCTATACTTCCGATTTAACATGAAATAACGTGTCTGGCTTAATTTTTCTTATATTTGCTCTAGATGTATTTATATACATATATATTTTAGAGCTCTCTTAGAGAGTTATCCTACCACTGTATGTACAGGATACCTCTTTTGGATTCTTCTATATCTACACTGCATGCTGATATATATATATATATATATATATATATATATATATATATATATATATATATATTAAAACTAAAATTGCGTAACTGGCTGATTTCTGAATTAAAATATTTAAAAGCTCTTTTTTATATATGCATTGAGCCCTTTTTTCTGGTCCAATTTTATTATAATCAATAAATGGCTAATAATAATAATAATAATATATATATATATATATATATATGCGTCCTCCGAAAGAAACAGAGAAGATACATATTTTCAAAGAATTATTTCAAAACCACTAATCGGACATTTTTTGATCAGGGAGGTATCCGGGCGGTCTGAGGTACTTTATATATATATATATATATATATATATATATATATATATATATATATATATATTATTATTATTATTATTATTATCAGCCATTTATTGATTATAATAAAACTGGACCAGAAAAAAGGGCTCAATACATATATAAAATAGAGCTTTTAAATATTTTAATTCAGAAATCAGCCAGTTACGCAATTTTAGTTTTAAACCTTTTATCTTCATGCATGATATATATATATATATATATATATGATATATATATATATATATATATATAGAGAGAGAGAGAGAGAGAGAGAGGAAGAAAGAAAGAAAGAGAGTAAAGAAATCATAATAATACCAGGAAAGTTTGGAGTTCGCATGACAAAATCCCTCTACATTAATTCTATTAACGCCCTATCATGATATCAAACACAACATGCTCGCAAAAAATGATCCCCTACTGAAAAATCAACAATTTTCACATTAATCAACATTATAATTCAATACTATATATATATATATATATATATATATATATATATATATATACTGAACAGTTATAGCTCAGATTTAATTTTTAAATTAGCCCAGTAAACAGTTGTATTAGAAAGTGCTCAATGCATGTTTAAAAAAAAGATGAAGATTTAACATGTATAGCATTAAGATATTTGAGTTGGAAAGATCAGCCGGTTACGCTAACATCGTTTCGACCTTTTTGGTTTCGTCAGGTGATTTCGCTTGAGGAAACCGAAAAGGTCGAAACCGTGGTAGCGTAACCAGCTGATCTTCCTTATGGAACAATGTAAAATTAAAAATAAACGTTAAGGAACAGCAATTTTCTTATTTTCTTTTCTTCGCATTATTGTATATATATATATATATATATATATATATATATATATGAACACGGACGAACCATAATGACAAATTGTTTTTGTGTATATGGAAGATTTCCGAGCAACAACAAACTCGTTCATTTAAGTTTGTCATTATCGTTTGTCAGTGTTTATAATATATAATGTAATTTGACATCTTTGTAAATAGTTATTGTAAGTCGCAAGCTTAGATTGAATTATTAAAAAAATTATGTATCAATATTGTAATATATATATATATATATATATATATATATATTATGTACTCTCCTGTCGATTTCGACGTATGAGTGTCTAACTCAGTTAGACTGCCACATAAAGAATTGTTTAGAGTGGTGAAGGCTTGTGTAGCACCATCCACACTTTTTGGAACTGCTGATAACAAACAAGCGGTGCAGAAGTTCGCCACAGATCGCATGAACAGCAGACCTCAGTTATTTAACCCATAACTGGAGGGAAGAGACGGATTAATACCTTTCCCAAGGGTACCAGTGCGTAAGTGAATGCAGAGTTTTCAACGAGAATTGAAACTTGGCTCAACGATTTCCCCTTTCCAAGCCGACATCCACCGAACCACAACGCACATCCGTCCATAAACGCTTACAGCGTTTATATATATATATATATATATATATATATATATATATATATATTTGTACAAATTTTAAAATATAATTTATAATAAATATTCACAGCTCTATATTATATATTTCGAGCACTGTTTTAAATTAATGTTTTGGACGTTGTAAATTTTCTCTTCGTTCCTTATTCACTCGTATATATATATATATATATATATATATATATATATATATATATATATATATATATAACATAGAATATTTGGTATTTTTGTCAGGTAAATTCCAATAGAGACAAATTCAAAATAACTCAATGTTAAATTTTTATTAAATTTGACAGAGTAATATATATATATATATATATATATATATATATATATATATATATATATATATACACGCACTGAATCTTTCGAGTGTGTATGTGTATTTTTGCATATTTTAAGTATTTTCAATTTATAAAGAATTTTATGTCGTTTTTAAAAAAAATTTTAAACGATCTTTTAATGATTTTACATTACCATTAATACAAATCCAAAATGGCTATACACTTATTTTTACAACGACTTCCTTGCACTTTCTTCTTAATATATAAGATCTCGCCCGGTACATTATTCAATCAAACTAAAGTCTAAGGTCGCTTCTGATCAACTCTTTATTTTAGCTTTTATTTTTTCATGGTGATGCGTCGAAATTATTTGATAGGGATGTTGCGATCTTCCAATGTCGTGTTTTGTTTTTTTTTTCAGATTCATTCTTATTCCAAAGAATTTGATTATTTAAAAAAAAACATTTCCAAAATGAAAGAAAATGAATGTTGTTCGAATTAATAAGAAAATGCAAGGAAGTAGTTGGAAAAATAAGTATATAGCCATTTTGGATTTGTATTAATTTAAATGTAAATATTAAAAGATCGTTTAAAAATTTTTTTTAAATCGACATAAAATTCTTTATAAGCTGTAAATACTTAAAATAATGCAAAAATACATATACACACTCGGAAGATTCAGTGCGTGTATATACATACATATATATATATATATATATATATATATATATATATATATATATATATATATTCAGAAATTATAACATGAATATGTCATAATAACACTACAAAAGTAGCTATTTTGTTTCTTGATAAGACACAAGAAGAGTCGAAACAAAATAGCTACTGAATTTGGTTTATCCCCAACTAGGAAATTCTACGGTCGGCCAGGTCGCATTCTTTTAACAAATTTTGGCATTCTAAGACTAAAAGTGATATTATAACATATCCATGTTATAATTTCTGAATGAATATTATTAGCTCTACTTTGTATTGAGCACTTTTTTTAAGAATAGTGTTTCTTTGGATATAGAATATTATTCCATTCACACGTACCCTATACTTTAACATATCTATATATAATCTGATAAATTTAATAAAAATTTAACATTGAGTTATTTTGAATTTGTCTCTATTGCAATTTACCTGTCAAAAATATCAAGAATTCTACGTTACAGTGTTTTGGTTAATTACGGCATTTCTGAAACACATTATTTGTGTTTTTGTTTCTTAATTTTCATTTTAAAGAAATGACCAAACTACGCTAAAAATTCTTACCGAGATCAAATTTATAATTTCACATAGATTTTTTAAAAAATCAATTTATTTTTAAATAGAAATCCTATATTTGTTTTTTAAGCTAAAATAAACTTAATTTGTATTTTCCCCTTTTAAAAAACTAATAAAATACACGTCAACCTATTAAAATAGACAGTCTGTAGTAACATTTCAGAGACATATTTTTTTATTTTTCATTTTTTAGGAAACCACCAAAATTACCCTGAAAATAACTAACAGTTTTTTTGTAGCGTTAAAAAACTTCATTTATTTAATTCAAGTGTCCTGGGTATGACGATAAATTACATCCGGCAGCAAGGCCTCTTATCGGGAGGTTTTAAGGAGGGTGGAACAACCTCTTAACTGTTGTTGTTTCCAGGTCCATCCTGACCCGGGCTAGTAGCAACTGTTAGGTTCCCAACTATGGCTAAATAGTAAGCCCCTCAAATCAAAACAATGAGCTATGAAAGTATAAAAATACATTTTCAAATTAAAATTACCAGACATAGATTTTTATATAAAAAATTACTAACAATACCTATTTATAATAAAATTACCAACAATGCATTTTATTGTAGAATTACCAACAATGCATATTTAAAGTATAATGACCAACAATATATTTTATCTGTAGCTGAAGGCATATGATTGCGTTCAAAATATGTTCAGTTGAAGCCAAAAAATTGTGTTAAAAATATTTAGATTTCGGCATTAAATAACCCATAGTAGTGTTGATATGCCGCAAAACAAATTCATCCAACATTTTTCCATTATTTATATTTATATTTGGTAATCTTTTCTTCTTTTTTTTTTTTTTTTCCAAAATTTCATTTTTTTTTCCTCGGAGCTGAGAAAATAATTTGCTATGACACCCACACATGTTTCTTTCTACACATTTTTAATATATTTAACACAAGACATTATTTACTGAAGAATTATTTTTTTGTCATAAAGAATCTAAATTCGTATTAAAGTAAAATTATTTTCATTTGTATTTTCCACTAATAAAATATGCGTAGACCTATTTCTTTAAAAAAAAAAAAGAAGTATAACTGTGTTGTTTTTTAAAAAAAAGACAATGTCTTGAAAATTGGTCGATCAGTGATCTTGGGAAAAGAGAGTTAAATGGTTTCCTGTTGCCTTTTCTAGGGTTTTGAATTGTGAATTCTTTTAGTCTTAGAATGCCAAAATTTGTTAAAAGAATGCGCCCTGGCCGACCGTAGAATTTCCTAGTTGGGGATAAACCAAAATCAGTAATTCAAAAATAGGTATACATACATTTCATTATTTCCATAAATTTGATGCATATATATATATATATATATATATATATATATATATATATATGCGTGTGGGGGTTGCGTGTGTGTATCAATCTCTTATTATACACACACACGCACACACACACATATATATTTATATATATATATACTCTAGAAATTTTTGTTTTTAATAATAACTGTTGTATCATTTAGGTCTGACGAGCATCAAGGTTTGCTGTGAAATACGTATAAATTGTAGAATATGTAAAAAAATTTTCAAATTATATTACTCTGTTAAATTAAATAAATGAATTTAACATTGTGTTCTTTTGAGTTTGTCTCTATCGGAATTTACCTGACTTATATACCAGGTATTCTATGTCATTCATATATATATATATATATATATATATATATATATATATATATATATATATATATATATTCTGAAAATCAGTTAGGATTTTAAAGAGGACATCTCTGTCTCGGAAGACATCCGTTTAGCACTTTCTCAGCACATATTACTTTATTTTATAAATAGTTCGTGTGTTGTTTGGGCAACAACCACTCTCTAATACATGTTTTATTAACAATGTTTGACAATGTACTTCTGATATTTTTTTAGTTATAATTTGTGTATGTGTGTAAGTGAGCAAGAGATTTACGCATATAAGAAAGAATATGTGTGTGTGTGTGTGTGTGTTTGTGCGTGTGTAAATATTTTCAGATCTAATTTTTAGAAAATACATTGTGAATAAAAAAAGGGACAAAAAAGAAAAGTGCTCAGTTTTTTGCCGACATGTTTCGTCCTCTGACGAACTTTTTCAAGGCAATCGAAATGATTTTTATTTTCTACAATGTAACTACGAAAACACAAAAAATATCGTTAATCACTCGAAATATTTTCATATTACTAGACGCTTATACATATTCACCAAAATTAACTTAAATGTTAATTAAAATTACGTCACTCAGCATCGTCGAAAATTATATCAATAAATATATTATATAGATAAGAAAATAAATAGCAAAATCATATATACAGGGTGACCATAAAATCCGTGTGAACTTTAAAAAAATTATAAATTTATTTGTATTTTTGTATTTGCCATAGAAATAATCTGAAAAAATGTTATAGATGAGCTTGTGGCTTTATGTACTAGTTGAAATATTGATATATAGTTTTATATATATATATATATATATATATATATATATATATATATTTAACAGACAATGAGTGTTTATTAATCATGAGCCGTTCTAAACATCGTATTTTGACTTTAATTTCAGGTGAAAATAAAGTCATAGGTTCTCCAAAATTAGGATATTTTTTTTATTATGTCGGTTCTAAGCATTCTAAAAAATATCCATGTTGGAAATATCAATGTTGGAAAATTTTTGGCTTTTATTTTTCAATAGACATTCATTGGCTTTTATTTTTCAATAGACATTCATTGTCTCTTATATATAACAATATATGTTTAGAAAATTATCTGCTACCTCGATACACTATATATATATATATATATATATATATATACAAATAATCCGTAAAAAATGTTATAAAGTTTATTGTACCTAGTTTTAAATATAGTTGTTGAATAATTATTTATAACAAAATTTGCAACAATTTCTAGTCAAGTAAAAAAAATATGAACTGCAAAATCTTATTATCCTTTGTATTGCTAATGATGGTGGACATGTGGAAACTTAAACAAAATTTCAATAAAACCTTAAAAATATATATTTACTTCTTTCTAATCCATTTTTACAGATTATTTCTATCGCAAATATAAATAAAGTTATCAATTTTTAAAGTGCACACGAACTTTATGGACACCCTATATATATATATATATATATATATATATATATATATGTGTGTGTGTGTGTGTGTGTGTGTAATTACTGTATATTTGGTCAGCAAATTTTTGTTAAAACATGTTTCGTTGAATATGGCAGGCAAGAAAAATTTAAATAATTTTTGTTTACTTTTTCCAACAGTCTAACATTTTCCCGTTTGGTGGGAAAAAAAAAAAGGCGTGAAAAAATTGGCCGCATTGTTCATCATCCCCAGCCCTTGAGGCCACTTCTTTAGCCATTTTCAAAGGGGGTGGTTTTAAGGTGTTGTTAATTTATCTTAATAATTAACTGTTTCAGATGTGTGTTTGGTGTTGTCTTAAATACTATTAATAGTGTTGTCTTAAATACTATTAATAGTGTTGTCTTAAATACTATTAATAGTGTTGTTTTAAATACTATTAATAGTGTTGTCTTAAATACTATTAATAGTGTTGTCTTAAATACTATTAATAGTGTTGTCTTAAATACTATTAATAGTGTTGTCTTAAATACTATTAATAGTGTTATTTGCTACAATACGGTCTATTGTTGTAATCCCTCGTCCCATCGATAAAAATTAAATGAAAATTTTAAGAATGCTGGAAAAATTAAATAAAAAGATTAATTAAATATTTCTCATCTATCATATTTAACGAAACGTATATGTATGTATGTATGTATCTGTTTCGTGTAAGAAAACTGTTTAAATAGAACACTTATATATATATATATATATATATATATATATATATTAGAACATGTACATAATTGTTTTTATATATATCCACTACAAAGGTACATTTGTTTCGACATTGAAACTTCAATGCATCAGGCGGTATGTAAAGGAATGGAAAGCCTCTTTTCTTATATTTGGTCAGTTATGTCACTCGTATATATATATATATATATATATATATATATATATATATATTGTAACTAAGTTGTTGAACTCGTGGGTTTATTTACCTTTTTGTTCATGCATTTACTTTTATAAAGAGTGCTCGATACAAATGTAGAGCGTTATACTGTAATGGTTGTTACAATGTTTTTAAATTCATAGTATCACTACCCGAAAAATTTCTCGTCTTTCGAAGCCAGCCCATTATGTTTTGGCTTCATCCTCAAGTGATTTTTTTTAGAAAAAATGAAGCCAAAACATAATTGGCTGGCTTCGAAAGACGAGAAATATTTCAGGTAGTGATACTATGAATTTAAAAACATTGTAACAACCATTACAGTATATATATATAATTAAATTTGTTTTTGAATTAAAATTAGATTGCGACACGGAAAATTCTATCTTTCGAGATTTCGAGACTTCTTTCTCACCATCAGGAAATTTATATATATATATATATATATATATATATATATATATATATATATATGCATATATGTATATGTATATATATATATACATATACATATATATATAAATATATATATATATACATACACATTTTAAGATTATTTAAACATTATTTTTAATGAATACTTATATTTGAGTAGATACTCTAATTTTTTTTTTAATAATTAAAAAGTATATTTATTTATATCTACTGGATTGAATAATCGAGAAATCTTGTTAGGTAAATGTGCGCCCTCCAGCATGATTTGAACCTGTACTCACTTGGGGAATAGTCAGTTGATCTGATGTGTCCCGACCACGATGGGCAAATCTCAAAATAATGCCTTCAAGCACACATTTTTCTGATTTTCAATAAATCTGCTCTGTTTTCGTATCCTAATGTAAACATATGTAAACAATGACAAATTTATTTACAAAATTTTGGGGAACGCAGGTTCGAATCCTGCTGGAGGGCGCATAAATTTACCCAACAAGATTTCTCGAATATTTAGCTATATATTGCATATAAATAAATACACCGTTTAATTATTAAAAAAATTTTTAAAATGTATTTACTAAAATGTGAATATCCATTAAAAATAACGTCCAAAGAAATAAATTAAAAATTTGTCGGAATTAATCCATTTTCCCGTGTGTGTGTGTATTCAACTTTTATATAAAATCTTATGATTACCATC
>JBBBDQ010001803.1:175000-177500 GCA_037127315.1 Ascarosepion bandense
TTAAAACTTGACCGATTTTTAGCAGTTATATACACACACAAACACAGACACAGACACACACACACACACACACACGCCTATATATATACATATATATAATATTAAAAAATATTGTTTTAAGGTACGTTATATTTATAAGTGCTTGATATCAGGGATGGAGCATATGCAAATATAAAAGTGGACATTGAGGTCAACACCCAGTGGCTTAAACGCAATTGTCAGGCCATTTGCGTTTCAGCGCGAAAGAGATTTTCACCGCTTGGAGTTGACTTCAGTGTCTATATATATATATATATATATATATATATACATATATACATATATATATATATATATATATATATATATATATATATATATATATATATATATATATATATATACATATATATATATATATATATATTGAAAATTATACTTTAGAACTTGTCCAAACTACAATCTTCTAGAAAAGTATACATTTTGTTTCAACATTGAAAGCACAATGTTTTGGACGTTGCAAGTATTTTCTTCGTTCCTTATTCATTCGGATGTATATATATATATATATATATATATATATATATATATATATATATATATACAAATATTTGGTTGAACAGTATTTTTAATATATAATCGTATTTAATAGGTATTCTGCTTTTGATTAAACTATATATATATATATATATATATATATATAATTTTACCGGCTTGCATATTTTGAGAAATTTTTATACGGAAAATGTGTGTCATTTAGTAGCATTCGAATCTGCAACCCCTAACTTCTTCTTCTTCTTCTTCTATGTGCCCTGTCCCTTCAGGACGTAGGCCATCATGGATCTCCACGTCTCCCTATCCCTTGTGGCTCTTAGTATGTTTGTTCCTGTTGCTCCTGGCAACACCCGTTCCGTCATCCACCTGATCAGACCCTGCAAATATAAATAATTCGTGGTCGAGCGGTCTAAGGCGCATCAGATCAATTGATACCTTTCCCTATGTTGCTAGTGGTCGCAGGTTTGAATCCTGCTGGATGACACATTTTCTTAACAAAAATGTTTAAAAAAATACTCAAGCCGGTATATATAGCCAAGTGAATAAAGAACGAAGAAAGTATTAACAATGTTCAACACATTTATTTAAAACGGTGCTCAATATAGAAATAGAGCTATGAATATTTATTAAAAGTTGTAGTTTAGAACATGTAGAAATTATAATTTACTACAAAATTGTACATTTTGTTTCAACATCGAAATATACATCACACTATAAATCCTTTTTTAAAGGATGTATAGTGAGAGATATGTGTGTTTAGATAGATAGATAGATAGATAGATAGATAATGAACAGACTGAGATAGATAGATAGATAGATAGATAGATAGATAGATAGATAGATAGATAGATAGATAGATATGAATAGACTGAGATAGATAGATAGATAGATAGATAGATAATGAACAGACTGAGATAGATAGATAGATAGATAGATAGATAGATAGATAGATAGATAGATTTGTCTCATCAGGTATTGTTTTTTTCGATGTCGAAACATAATGTGCACTTTTTGTAGTAAATTATAATTTGTACATGTTCTAAACTACAACTTACAATACACACACACACACACACACACACACACATATATATATATATATATGGAAAATGCGGCGTCTTTTCTAAAAACAGTGTCGAATTCCAGCTTTGTATCTCAAATCAAAATGCTTAACTTAAACTTCAATAGATAAAAATATTCTTTTCTTTAATTTCTTTAGCCTATTTATGCGAAGGAAAAAATGTTTACATTTGCAGTAATCGACAAAAAACAACGGTGAATATTTGATTACATCGTTTAATTTCATTATTTGGTTACAAAACGGCATTAAATTTTTATATTGGTCAGACAACCACCAGTTTCTCTTGTCGGTTAACTTGTCACTTTAGTTTATTCTATACTCATATTTATGAGAATGCTTATTTTTTATTTTCGAAACACGGTCTGCAAGCCGTGGACGTGTTCACACTCCGTCCGCAAGAAACTCACTGAAAATACTACTATAATAGCTGGATTGACATGTAAAATTGGCTAAAAATATTGAAAGAATTAATAACAAAAAAGTAAATGCCAACGCTCAGTAATATCAACTATGAACATGGCCAAAACATGCTGGCCGTGTTTGGAAATTAAAAATAAGCATTTTAGCACGATAGATCCACTTATATAAAAATCTACATATTCGGTTAAAAAAACAAAACTGTTGTGGATCCAAAATAGGCCCTGAAGAAAATTCGAACTCGGGAATTAGTGAAACATATATATATATATTAAACGGAAAACAACTACAAGAGTGTTACACGTCAGTTTGACTGCCAAGTATTAGACTGGGGGTGACTCAACCGAACCGAACTGAACTCCACTCCCAGAGGCATCTTCTCCCGGTATTAATAATAATAGGAAGAGTTCATTATAGTCCAAAAAGGGTAGGTCCCATAACAAAAATAAATAAATAAATAAATAAATA
>JBBBDQ010001803.1:182500-187500 GCA_037127315.1 Ascarosepion bandense
CAGGCCAGACATTATTGTTAAAAACCAGAAAGAGAAAACTTGTCTATTAATTGATATGGCTTGTCCAGCGGATTGTAACATAGCAATCAAGGAATTTGAAAAACTGTCAACATATAAAGACCTGGAAATTGAAATAGAAAAAAATGTGGAAATTGAAAACAAGAGTTGTGCCAGTGATAGTAGGTGCACTTGGAATGATAAAAAATGGAACAAAACAACACATTGAAAGAATCCCTGGAAACCCCAGCTTAAGAGATATACAAAAAATTGTCTTGTTAAGTACAGCCCACACACTAAGGAAAACTTTATCTATGTAATGCTGGGGATGATAGGGAAGATAGAAAAACATGAAATGGAGCCATAACAACACACCACGACCTGCCTTAGGTCTCCCCGCAGACTTGGTTGGTCGTGAGACCAAAGCAGAAATCGAAATATGATGAAAAATGACATAATAATAATAACAATAAATCTACACTTTAAACAAAAACGTTAACGGCTTCTCGCACTTTTTATTATATATTCAGAGCACAAATGCTCTTCATCTTGTGATTAGTAGAAATTAAAATAAATTCTTAGGAATGTGATATGTAAGTGATGTGTGGGATGGGAATTTAGTATGTCTAAGCAGGTCTGTGGGCAGTTTGTAACCATAGAGATAAGGCTTTATATATATAAATGTAAAATTTGGTTACATTTTTATCATGAATAGTGCACAATATCGGTTATATATCTAGCGTGGATATAAACAGTGCAGCCAGAAATTAACGTTAAAAAGTATCTGTCGAAAACGAAACCAAATTATAATCTAACATAAACTCACTATAAAATCTTTTTTTTTTTTAATCATATCACCCCAAGCAAGGCGGTAATGCTACTGATGTGCAGGGAGCTACGTACTTGTGAAAAGATTGGAAAAGGGAAAGCCGGAAACCACATCCTAAACAGGGAACAAGGGATGGGCCTCTTAACCTGTTCAATAGACGTGGGTGGAGTGTGAACTGGGCGATAGATCTATCTACTCCAATTGAAAAAAAAAAGAACTAAGTGAGAAGATTGGAAAAGAGAAAGCCGGAAACCACATCCTAAACAGGGAACATTTCCGTATTCTTGTTCAGAGTTTCGTCAAAGGTTACAAAGTGTCACCATGGTCAGATATTTTATAAAACTTCAAATGATTAGCCATAATTATCAACTTCTTTAAAGTTTAATTGTTAGAAATTAACACAAAGTCAATCGTACAAAAATTTAATTTCCTTCATATCATCCCAGTAGATGTTAGACTGGTTTTAATATAAATTTTATTATGCAAATTTTAATTCAATTATACCATGAGTGACGTCTGCAAAAAAAATAAAAAATAAAAAAAATAAATAAAAAATAAAAATAAATAAAAATAAAAATAAAAAATTAACTATAATTAAAATAAAATTTTAGAAGTAAAGTAACCCTAATAGAAATATTGCTTTTGACGACACTTTCTCAATTTTATGATTACTTAACTAGATTTGGAAAAAATGTTATTAACTTTTTAATTAAAATATGGTTAAAAAAAATATATAATTCTTTAGTACAGCCTTCGGCTGTCAACTCAGTTCAAAAGTCAAGTGAATATCGAATCAGCTTTTGTTATTTTTGTACATCACAGAAGCCAAAATTTAGATATGAAAAAAAAAAATTCTATTTCGAATATCGAGAAAATTTTATCTGTTTATACTGTTAAAATATTTTTTTTCTTTTAAGTAAATTTTGGAAGACGATGTTGCCTTCCAATATTGCGGCATGAAAATTTACTCTCTAATTAAAAATGTATAACAAAATTAATTCTCATTTTTTTTTAACCCGATAACACTAACCATGGGTATATAGTACCCAACGCAAATGACGCCATTTTAATTACAATTTAATTAAATTTTCAGTATCTGATTTTCTTACCTAAATAATATATTTTTCAGTTCCTATTAATGTTAACTCAAAGTACAAATTTTGATGTAAAATATTTCAAATAAAGATTTATATTTAATACTTTTTTGATATTTTCAAAATCGGGTATGATATACCATGGTTAGTAGTGGGGTAACTTTAATTGATGGTTAGTATGCCAGAGTTTTAAATCAGTTAAAATAATGAAAATTACATTTGTTTACAAGTTGGTATTAATTAACTATTAACTAATTTCAATAGTCAAGTGGGTATTGAGATGATTTTCCTTATCAAGATGTGATGAAAACCCGATGAAATGTAACAACTTATAGACAGCTGAAGCATGGATTAACAAAATCAAATCATTACCCAGAATTACAAAAGTATACTCTCAAAATATGAAGGGTGATATTGGTTCCAGAATATATATATATATATATATATATATATATATATATATATATATATATATTTGATTTCGTCAATATTTGATTTCGTCAATACTTTTGTCGATATATATATATATATATATATATATATATATATATTGGGCACCTCGGCGTGGTGTAATAGTTAGCAAGCTCGTCTCGCTATAATCATTATAACTGAGTAGTGAGTTCGATCCTCACTGGGTACCCCCTACATCCGGCCTTGTGTTACGCTACGCTTAGAAAATCACATTCCTCCGGGTTAGCGGGTTGGCCCATGAAAAAAAACAGTTTGTTACGGAAACAGTAAAAACGCTGCCCTATACATCATTGAGTGTAACGGAAAAGTTATATATATATATATATATATATATATATATATATATAAGGCATTACAGTTAATTTTCACAATATGAAAGGAATAATGTCTTTTATATATATATACATATATATATATATATATATATATATATATATATATAACACCCTTGTGAAAATTAACTGAAATGAAAGGAATAATGTCTTTCGTAGGATCTTTCACACTTTACCTGTTCACGTATACGTCGTCTCTTGGCGTTAATTTTCTCCTTTGACCGCCTTTTCCTTTAGGACTCATGGATCAAGTTTGTTTTCTCGCCTTGATGACACGACTTACAGTTGAAAGGCTGACACCAACAATATCCACGATCTTTCTGTAAGGCTTGCAAGTGTGTTCGAGCAGCGTTAAAATTTTCGCACGCTTCCTTGGAGTAACGTCCATAGCGGACAATGGCCGTAGGACAACTACTCGGCAGTGGAGACAATAGTGTCTGGGGCGTAATAAAAATTCTGATGCAATCACAGATGACGCAATAATTAAATAGGCATTAATTTTATCATACAAGCCAAAAATAGATTCATATTACTGCACACCACTGCATATTGTCTAATCTGAGAAAAATATTGAAATCAATTACACCCTGTCACTCCAGTGGGTCTAAAACTGACCGTTTGATGAAAGAAAGGAAATTAAAGCAGTTTCAATTAATTTGCGCAAGGGTATTACTCCGCAGCCCTCTCTTAACCCTAGGTTATATCACTATGGCTACAAACTGCCGGCTAAAGTCCCACCACATTCACTTACATATCATATTACCAAAAATAAATCGTTTTCACCATTTATTTTTCATTTCAACTTATCACCAGATGAGGAGCAAACGTAGCTCCGAAACACGAACATTTTTGTGTAGTGATACGATGCTTATATTAACAACCATTGTAACAACCATTACAATATAAAGCTCTACATTGTATCGAGCACTCTTTATAAAAATAAATGCATGAACAGTGGGTTCAAAACCTACGTGTTCCATAACTTTCTTACAATATTACACTATATATATATATATATATATAAACAAAGACTTGGCCCTCAGAAACAAAAGGAACCCGATATGTAAAACCACAAATTTATTCGCCTGAAGAGAGTCAATCATAGACTCGAAACACGTGTAGCGTCACAAATATCATTATGGACACTTAAAAATCATAACATGTATAGTATTTTTAAACAACAATAAATATACACTTTAAATAAAACGTTCACGGCCTCTCACACTTTTTATTTTCTCTCTCTCTCTCTCTCTCTCTCTCTATATATATATATATATATATATATATATATATATTAAAAAGAAACGGTTGACTCAAAACATTTAAATAGTTAATAAATTAATACTTAATTTTTTTAAATAAAATTAAAAATAATTACATTAATCATTAAATAAATATATTAATAAACAAATGAAGAATTCGACAACAACAAAAACATAGTCATTTGTTTATTAGGTGACACTTTATATCCCACAGTGACCTCTAAAGTTTACATTTCCTAAATATATTTAAGAATATTTTAGAGCCTTCTTAAATTTAAAATTTGAAAACTGAACCATTTCCTGCCCTTTTATTTCTGTTTAAAAATAAAAATTGGAAAATATGATCTCTACACTTTACCTGGATGAAGTCCTTTAGGGAATGAAACGCGTTGGTAAAGAAAGGTTTTCATTTTGTTTATATATATATATATATATATATATATATATATATATATATATATATATATATATATATATATGCATTAATGCCAAATACACACACACAGAAACACATACACACACACGCGCGCGCACACACACACACACACACACACATATATATATATATTTCACACACACACACACACACATAGATAGATAGATAGATTTAATGCAAATATAAAATTTCTCACTATATATATATACATATATATATATATTTCACACACACGCACACACACATAGATAGATAGATAGATAGATAGATAGATAGATAGATAGATAGATAGGTTTAATGCAAATATAAAATTTCTCACTATATATATATATATATATATATATATATATATATTTCGGTATGGAAGATCAGCCGATTAGGCTAGCATGGTTTCGACCGTTTCGCTTTCGTCAGGCAACACCGAAAATGTCAAAGCCATAAAAATGTAATCTTTCCCTAAATAACTAAACGGTCTACATGTTGAATTTTCACCCTCCTTCAAACATGTATTGAGCACTCTCTAATATAACTGATTACTGATGTACTTTTTTTAAAATTTGACATCTATGACTGCTCAGT
>JBBBDQ010001803.1:195000-210000 GCA_037127315.1 Ascarosepion bandense
AGGGTTCTCGTTGGCTTTAATTTTAAGGGAATTAAGGAAAAGGACAAGGCAAAATAAATTAAATTACTTACAATGCTTTGAGATAATGGAACTCGTTTAAAAATAAATTTATTGAAAAAAAAACACATAAAATATAAGGGGGGTGTACACATGTAATTCCACAAAAGTGAAAAAATGTTACACTCACAGACTCACCAGCAATTGTAAGGAGCGTAAAAACCGCTCTTTCTGTCTGCACAGGCTCAGCTGTTGAATTTTCAAGCAAATTGCTTCCAAAATACGTAGATGATGTGTAGACCGAGCGCTGTGCAAGACAGTAAACCAGCTGTCCTCATATGCCGAGGCACACACTTGATTGTCCAAAAGATGTCGGCCAATAGCGGAATCCAGAACAGACTGTGTTGTTCTTATAGGTCTGAGAGAGCCACTGGAACGTATATTAGCGGGGACGTGTTGTGAAACCCGCGTCTCCAACCTCAGATCGGTATATATTGAGGAGATCTGCTGCCTAAATACACAAATATATATATATATATATATATATATATATATATATATATATGTGTGTGTGTGTGTGTGTGTGTGTGTGTGTGTGTGTGTGTGTGTGTTAAGACAGACACATTATTCCATCATCAGCTTCTGTCTTTATTGTATGGAAGATTTTACATGACTGTTTGTAAAATAAAGACGGAAGCTGATGATGGCTCGCCTGAAATAGGCCGATACCTCAGCTTAACCATGGAATAACGTGTATGTCTTAATTTTTACATATATTTGCTCTATATGTATTTATATACATATATATTTAGAGCTCTCCTAGAGAGTTATCCGACCACTTTATGTACAGGATATACATATATATATATATATATATATATATATATATATATGTTTATCAAACATGAAATGGTGCAACTTATAGAAAATGATTAAAATACTTCTGAAATGTTAAATAATTAATGTATTCAGTTTAAATAGGAACCATGTTGATGAATGACTGTTCTCCAACATACCTTTAAATTCTTGACCCATCTTTAAAAAACTCATCTTTTGATGTAATCAGTCGGTTAAGTGCCATACGTGATGCATGGTTAGACGATCATGTCTCAAAAGATACATAACTGACCGGGCAGAAGATTTTCCCGAAGTAAGTTACTATTACTTTCTGCGGTAGACTGATTGCCAATCAAGACTATAGAAGCCAGTCTGTCCTGTTATTTAACCCATAGCTGAAAGGAAGAGACGCATTAATACTTTTCCTGAGAGTATTTATGCGTAAGTGAATGCAAGTAATTCAACTGGAATTTGAACTCGGCTCCTCGATTTCTCGTTATCCACGATATCCACTGCAGTTCAAATACTTCGATTAACTCTTCCTTGTTGGGGAATGTTTTATAGCGCAGGAAGGGCTGAAAATGCTTAAATAAGTGATAAACAGTTGAAGAGACATCAGGTAAATTTGGAGAATGAGACAAAGATTCATAATTCAGGCGATGACGATTTGAACCACGTGCGGCCGTGCGATATCGTGCAGCAAAATTGGCGGTCATCCCTATTCAAAAGACTAGGGGATTTCTTTTTCAATTGTTCGTGTATACACTCAATGTCTCCACAATACGACATTGCCGTTACTGTTTTCCCTTGAGGCAAGAATGAATAACGAAGAACCCCTTTGAAAGACCACCATATAGTAACTATTCACATGTTGAGGTACAGTGGGGGCTTTGGATATTGTTTTGGTGATTCACTTCCAATTCACCACTAGGTTACTCTTCTACTGTTGTCAAAGAGTATCCATTTCTCATCACCTGTAACGATTCGATGTAAAAATGGACCTTTTTTCCAACTTTCTACTTATAGAGTAAGGTTACTCAACATTGTTTCATTGTAATCATTTTCATTGGGCTGATGTGTAACAATATATTGAAATGAAAATTATCTGGAAAGAAAAGACAGCGGAATGAGACAAGATTTTTTATATACTAAGGAGGTTACTTCGTTAGACAACCAACACCGAAAAAATACGCCATTGCATGTAGGACAACCAAATATATATAACCGGAAATAACATATTACATTGCATTTGACTACATGGTTTTGTTGTCATTTCGCGCTATCCCGCGGTGTGACGTCGTAAAACCACATCGCAAATTTAAGAACTGCGTTTATTATTTTTGGTAACTATTGCCGTTGCCAAGCGGAGTTTTATGTCAACGCAAAATAAAATCGTCGGTGATGGTGGATTTTATAATATTTCAGTTTAAACAACCTCTCTGAAGATGGCTCATGTGAGCCGAAAGCTTAGAAGAAAATCAATAAATAATTATCCAAATGTTGGAGAATTTTTGTCTTTATTTTCAACTGGAATTAAATTATATTGTTAAATATAAGTGACAATGAATGTCTATGTTTAATCATGAGCCGTTCTAAACGTCATATTTTTGCTTTAATTTCAGTTGAAAATAAAGACAAAAATTCTCCAACATTTGGATAATTTTTTATTAATTTGGTTCTAAGCTTTCGGCTCACATGAGCCATCTTCAGAGAGGTCACCAAGACGTTAACACAATAACATCCACCCTCACCGACGTTTGATGTTGGAGAATTTTTGTTTCTATTTTCAACTGAAATTAAAGCCAAAATACGACGTTTAGAACGGCTCATGATTAAACATAATAGGCATTCATTTTCTCTCATATTTAACAGTATATATATATATATATATATATATATATATATATATATATATATATATAGGTTTATAATAAAACAGTTTACTGCAACACAAGAGCCGTTGTATTTCGGTGTTATCTTCTTAGCATCTGGTCAGGAAGTAAATTTTCTTTTTTTCTCTTAGGAATTATTATATATAGAAACTTAAAAACAACACCATTGTTGCCATATCCAGACAATTATGAGTGGGTAGATTTCGGAGGATTTATCTCGATGAACCAATAGAAAGCCAGGTCATGATGGATAGGAGGAATTAGATTCTAATAGTTAAGTAGGATAGATAATTGAAATAACTTGAAAACCCAGACGTTTTTCGTGTCAGTAATGGAACATTAGGATGTATACACATGTATCTTAGCATGTTTGCAAAGGTATCTCATGTACTCGTGAAACTGTTACGGGATTTTCTTTAAGTTAATTATCACTTAAAGTAGCAAAACATTGACAAAGACAAGAAAGTGTTAAAAATATAATGTATGTCAAACATATGTAGTCGACTTAGTATGTGATTTTTCCGTTGACCGAATCAAATTAATTATCAGAAGATGGGAGAATATATTTATTCTAGGAGGTAGATTATAGATTAAGGTATCTAGTTAGATTAGAAAAAATTAACTATACTTTAGGGCATATATCAGATGATAATTACAGATGGAAGTTTTGTTACATATGTTTAAATTTGGGAATTTAATAATTTACAATTTTTTCTGTAAACATAGAAAACATGGCTCATGTAAAGATTTACAAGTTCTGTTTTTTTTTTTTTTAATAAGTTCCATTTTATGGCAGTGGTTTTACTGGACCCTTTTAATTTTTTTTTTTTAATCACCTCACCCCAAGCAAGGCAATCCACTGCCACTATTGCGTATGGGGCTACATAGGGGAAGGTAAAGAGAAGGAGTGGTTAGACATAGGGAATGGCAGGAGGAAGGAGACAGATCAGTAAGGATAGCGAGGATGAGGGTTAGGCAGATGGGAAGAGTGTTTGATAGAATGGGAGCAAGTTAGTGTGTTAGGAGGTGTCTATTGACCTTACATTTAAACTCCTGGAGATTGTAGCCGTCGGGGAAGCAATCGTTTGGAAGAGAATTCCACAGTCGGGAAGTGCGAGGAAAGAAACTGTTGGAGTAGAAGTTACGGCTGCATTTTATCGGTTTCACTGTAAAAGGGTGGGACCTAGTTGCTAATCTAGTCAATATTATTTGGAAAGTGGTATACTTACCACAATGTCACATTACTTTTCCCATACTAAGGTTTCTTGATATAATTTATCAAGAAAGGTGCCATCTTTTTACATCAAAGGCTGGAGATATATGTATATATCAGCCAGTTAAGTGCCATACGTGAAACACGCTTGCGATCATGACTGACTGGGCAGAAGATTATCCCGCAGTAGGTTGCCATTGGTTTCTGTGGTAGACTGGTTGCCAGCCAAGGCTATAGAACCCAATCTGTCCTGTTATTTAACCCATAAATGGATTCAACTGGAATCTCGAACTCGGATCGCCCGGTTTCTAGTTCCGAGCCGATATCCACTGGACCACAACGCACATCCATGTATATATAAAAAACTTAAAACAACACAGTATTTTACCATATCCAGACAATTAAGAAGAGGGTAATTTTCGGTTGGTTTGTCTCAATAAATCGATAGAAAGGTTATGATGGATAGGAGGGATTTGATTGTATATGGGTGAGGTGGTGTAGAGAACTGAACGGACTTGAAACCCAGACGTTTTCATTGACAGTGATGATATGTATATATATATAGTATTTGCCATATCTGAAAAGTCTTCGCATGTCCCCAGGATTTTCTTTGGGTTATTTATCACTTAAAGTAGTGAAAACCTGGCAAAAATGGAAAAATGCACGTCAAACATATGTAGTCGACTTAGTAAGTGATCAATTCGTTACCCGAATCAAATTAATTATCATAAGATGCGAGAATCAATAAATTTATACTAGAGGATAGGTTATAGATTAAGGGATCTAGTTATATAAATGAACTATACTTTAAGGTATACTAGCAGTATAGCCCGGCGTTGCTCGGGTGTAATAAAAGCTTTAAAACTAATCCATGGTCCTGGAGCTCAGACTCTTTAGACGTTGGCACGAAAGACTAAAAAGCAATAGTTGTTTCCAGTTAAAGCAAAACCGGAGACTGAAAGAAAAATGAATGGATGTAAGTCAAATTTTGATTTCCTGGTATCGATATCAAATAAGTTTTTTCGTCGTTAACTGAATTTTGAAGATTGTATGGATCAGGCTAGCCTCGCTGAGCGAAAAGCACTGCGCTTCCTCGGGTTAACTCTCACCACAGACCTCAAGTGGAATGACTATATAGAATCCATCGCTAAATCTGCTGCTAAAAAGGTCGGTTTTCTGTTTAGGGCCAGGAAGTTTTTCCCGTCTGAAACAATCCTGCACATATATAAATCTACCATCTGCGCTTGCATTAAATAGTGGGGGATCAGTTCTACATTACAATCAATATATAAACTGATCCCTCACTTTATAGCCAGAGTCATCTGTCTCTTACCATCCACCTGTGCATTGAATACTGCTGCCATATCTGGTCTGGTGCTCCTGCTATCCACCTATGGGTCCTTGACAAAATCCAACGGAGAATCTGTCATGTGATCGATTCCGACTTGGCAGCTTGGATACAATCACTTTCTCACTGGCGCAATGTGGCTTCCCTGTGTCCCTTCTACAAATACTTTCACTGCTTTTGTTCTGATGAACTTAGCTTGGGGCTATATGATTATTAAAAAAAATTTTTTTTTCTATAATATTACAATGTGGATATAAAGTGGGGGATCAGTTTAACATTACAATCAATATATAAACTGATCCCTCACTTTATAGCCAGAATCATCTGTCTCTTACCATCCACCTGTGCATTGAATACTGCTGCCATATCTGGTCGGGTGCTCCTGCTATCCACCTATGGGTCCTTGACAAAATCCAACGGAGAATCTGTAATGTGATCGATCCCGACTTGGCAGTTCATATATTCACTTTCTCACCGGCGCAATGTGGCTCTTCTACAAATATTTTTACGGTTTCTGCTCCGATGAAATTAGCTTCCTGGTGCCCCCTATATATGAATTTACTCGAGATTGGCAACTAGGTCCCACCATTTTACTGTGAAGCCAATAAAGTGTAAAAACAAATTCTACTCCAATAGCTTCTTTTCTCGCACTTCCTGCCTGTAGAATTCCCTTCCGTTTACATGCTTTCCCGACAGCTACAATCTTCAAGATTTCAAATGTAAAGTCAATAGTTATTGCCTGTCTCACTACACTTCCTACGTATTTAAATTTCTGTGCTTGCTTGATTCTGGTATCTCCCACATTTATTTGGCATTTTGGGTTGCACCTTTTGCTGATGACCATGCACTCAGTTTTCTTAAAGTTTATTTGTAGTCCTTTTTTGTCGCTCTCCACCGCTACCTTCTGTAGGGGGTCTTGTAGTTTCCTTTCCGTGTCCGCAATCAGCAAAATTTTACAAGGCAAGGAAACTAAGATTAACTCGTTCGAATCACCCAAATTTTCTTCATTCTTTCATTGATGAAACTGCTATATATGTAATTATTAAATATTTATGAATTCATTTGACGCACATGTTATTGTTTAATATTAACAAAAGAACCATTCTACTTTCATTTACAATTATTCACTTGGCAAGAAATACTAAAAAATAGTATGAAATACATCACCTAATAATTATGGCCGGTAGTATATATATATATATATATATATATATATATATATATATATATATAAAAAGAATATCTTAAAAAACGAAGAAAATGACAAATAACGTATGCCTATGGGTGAGAATGTGGACACGATCAGTCAGTTAAGTGCCGTACGTGATACACGCTTTGGGCGATCATGTCTCGAAAGAGACATGACTGACTGGGAAGAAAATTATCCCGCAGTAGGTTGCCATTGCTTTCTGCGGTAGACTGGTTGCCAGCCAAGGCCATAGAACCCAATCTGTCCTGTTATTTGACTCATAGCTAGAGGGGGAAGAGATGTATTATATTTTTAAGTAGTAATTAGGGGGATCAGTTTATTACTTCATAACAATAGAAAATTGATCCCCCACTTTATGCCCAATAGAAGCCTTAATCATGTTTCCAAGTATTATATTCAGTCAGTCAGTTAAGTGCCGTACGTGATACACGCTTTGGGCGATCATGTCTCGAAAGAGACATGACTGACTGGGAAGAAGATTATCCCGCAGTAAGTTGCCATTGCTATCTGCGGTAGACAGGTTGCCAGCCAAGGCTATAGTACCCAATCTGTTCTGTTATTTAACTCATAACTGGAGGGAAGAGACAGATTAATACCTTTCCCAAGGATATTTGTACGTAAGGGAATGCAACGCTTACATACACTATATAAAAAAAATTGCACCATTAAAAAACGCATATATAAATTTGACCAAATATCAAGTAGTTACCAGATTCTAATAAGATTTTAATACTCTTTATATTAAAATTAACTAGTTATTGAATTTCGATAATTTTTTTATTGATTTTTTAAAATAAAATGATCTACTTACTAACTTTTTATGAAATTTAACACATTTTAATAAAATTCAAGTACTAATTGAATTTTTATAAAATTTTAACAAATGTTTAATAAAATTTAAGTACTAATTGAATTTTAATAAAATTTAACAAATTTTTAATAGCATTCAAGTTCAAATTGAATTTTAATAAAATTGTTAAAGAGCGAAAATTAAAGCAATTTAGTGTTATAATATTTATGAATTATTTTACTATTTTCACCCAGAAAATTAAATGCATAGGCGGCCCAGATTATTGAAGAATTACCACGACGGACCGACAGAAAGACGGACACACACACACACACACACACACACACACACACACACACACACACACACACACACACACATTTATAAAGCGTTTAATTGTGATAATGTTTCGCGCCAAAGTTGTCACTTTTTACGTGGTTGTATTTTGGCAAGCAGGTTTTTTATTGTAATGTGCTCGATATCGGGGTGTAGATAAGCGGTCGGCTACCCCCGGCCTGCGGGCCACATCCGGCTCTCGAGTGAATCTTGTCCGGCCCACTACCTTACTATGGACATGATATAAATATAGGTAAACCAAACCAAAGTGATAGTTGATAGTCTGAATATATTGCTTCGAAATTTTAAAAAAAAATTATTTCTTTTTCCTGGAGAATATGTTTTACTTTTATTTTTTATTTGTAAGGATCGCCAAAATTAGCGTACAGCCTCACTTTCACTTTTTCTGTGAAATAGCTTTTGTGAGCGGGCACTTTTAAATGACTATAAAATAGTGTTTTCAACCGATTTTAATTGAATCTTTTTTTTTCAGTGCTGATTTATGAAACATTTATTTTTGAGATGTAATATTGCACAAAAGATTCACTTTAAGAAATAAATACATTAAGAGAATTGAAATGATTTGTTTGAACATTATTTTATATCGATACTCGTATTTAAGTAGATATTCTATTTTTAATTAAAAGGTATTACGTATTTATATCTACTGGCCTGATTGTTTACGATAAATTTTTATTACGAAAATGTGTGTCATTCGGCAGGATTCGAACCTGCGACCCCTATCCACATAGGGGAAGCTACCATAATGATCTGGTAACGTCTTAGACCATGAATGACCATCAGTCCAAACGAGGTTTTAATCAAACCTATATAACACAATTTTCGATTCATCGCAACACCCATATCCGCTCTGAAATGCATCGTAATGTCAACATGTTACGGAAATTAACGAAACTTGGTTATAAACAACCAACAATTTGAAATGTTTTTCTTTGAACATTATTTTTGATCGATATTCATATTTAAGTAGATATTCTGTTTTTTAATTAAACAGTATTATATATTTATATCTACTGGACTGATTATTTACGATAAATGTTTATTACGAATATGTGTGTCATCCGGCAGGATTCGAACCTGCGACCTCTATCCACAGATGTGAAGCTACCATTTGATCTGGCAACGTCTTAGTCTTCTCAACCACGAGTGATCTCTAGTCCAAGCGAGGTTCCAATCAAGCCTATATTATAACAGAATTTTTGATTCATCGCAAACAACCATATCTGCTCTGAAATGTAACAAGTTTACATTTGTTGACATAAAGAGAATTGTTCAAAGATTTTTGTCAAACAAGCGTAAAGGGAAAACTTCAAAGATGTGTAAATTGTGATGGACAACATGTAGAGCACCTGCCATGATAAAATTTAAATATTTTTGTGTTATTGTACGTAATATCATTTATTTGTCAATGTAAAAAAATGGATTAATAAATATAGTTGTACATCTATTCTCAAAATAAATTTTATTTATTGTCCACCTACTTTTGAACCAGCCTATATATATATATATATAGTCATCCACAGACAGATCTGTTTCGCTGTATCACAGTTCATCAGTACGGTTAGACTCCGATTGCTTTTAACCCAGGATTGAAACCCGACCGAATTGGCGTCAGTCGGCGATTCTACCTCTATATATATACTAGCAGTATAGCCCGGCGTTGCTCGGGTGTAATGAAAGCTTTAAAACTAATTAATGGTCCTGGAGCTCAGACTCTTTGGACGTTGGCACCAAAGACTAAAAAGCAATAGTTGTTTCCAGTTAAAGCGAAACCATAGCCTGAAAGAAAAATGAATGGATGTAAGTCAAATTTTGATTTCCTGGTATTTTTCGTCGTAAACTGAATTTTGGATAAATAAGTCCTCTGAGTAAATGGTATCATGACTGAGACTAAGAACTACAATTATACCTACTTAGAGCCAAATCCGAAGCAAAAACTAAAATAAAAGGGCTGAAAAAATACAAACATACAGGCAGATAAACTGACACACACACAAACATCTTGCCTTTTATATATATATATATTATCGATTTTCTGCACTATTGTAAGAACTGCAACCTTAAAACTTCTGAATATCGTTTCTTATGTCTGTGTCTATGAGTGTATCAAAATATTAACTACCTGATGAGACATTGTTTTTTCGATGTTGAAATAAAATGTACACTTTTATAATAAATTATAATTAGTACATGTTTTAAACTATAACTTATGATAAATATTCATTGGTCTATTTCTCTATTGAGCACCGTTTTAAATTAATGTTTTGAACGCTGTTAATACTTTCTTCGTTCTTTATTCACTTGGATATATATATATATATATATATATATATATATTATAGTCATATATATATCTTAGTCATATATTCATATAGTCATATAGTCATATATATATCTTAGTCATGTAAAATATATATATATATATATATATATATATGTATTTTACATGACTAAGAATCTACCTTTTTTGACATACTTCACCGAATGTAACAAACAATGAAAATTTGATATTTTTATTCAGTTTTTCATATTCTTATCTTAAATGAGATTTAAAAGAGGGCCCAGTATACGTAGGGATTGCTGTCCCTGACACTTTTGGCCAAATTTTTAGCATTTTTCAATATATATATATATATATAATCTATTTATAAATAGAACTTTGTCTGTGTGTGTGTGTGTGTGTGTGTGTGTGTGTCTGTGTGTGTCTGTGTCCGTTACCTATAGATTCCGAAACGGCTGAACCAATTTTCTTGAAAATTTACACAGTTGTACTATAAGCGTCTGCGAGTGTTCTTAGCTAGGTTTTGTGTCGAGGTACCCCCGATAAATATCGAAAATCGATAATCGAAAAAATCGGGTTATAGAAGGAGTGGTCCGATTTTAATCAAATTTGATACATTCATAGACAAAAACATAAAAAACGATATTCAGAAGTTTCAAGATTGCAGTTCTTGCAATAGTGCAGAAAATCGATGATATATATATAAAAGCTTTCATTACACCCGAGCAACGCCGGGCTATATATATATATATATATATATATATATATATATATATATATATAAAAGAGATAATAACTATATTCGTGCTGAAACACCTTCCACGTATCTACGAAGAAGGGAAAAATGGTTTAAAAAAAGAAAGAGCTAAGTACATGAACATCAGTCAAAAGAGTTCGGACTGAGTCAGCACGTAAATAATGCCGAGATAACCAAACAGCCTACCTAGGTAGGCTGTCTGGCTCTCTCTCTCTCTCTCTCTCTCTCTCTATATATATATATATATATATATATATATATATATCAGGTCGGTGCAAAGTTTTTCCCGATTTAAAATTTCATCTTGAAAATTTCATTTCAACTGTGTGTATTTGAAAATCTTTATTCATAACAATAACGATCTTTGCTCTCTATAATTTGATTCCATCTGTTGACGAACTTATAAAGGCCTCGCTTGTAAAATTCTTTAGACTTTGATGTGAAATATGAATCTGACTCATGTTCAATCTACTCTCTTGATGTTAATGTTAGGCCATCTAAATGGTTTTGTAATCTTCGAAATAAGTGATAATCCGTGGGAGCTAGGTCAGGAGAATATGCAGGATGGGGCAAGATGACACTTCTCATCACCTGGGACAAGCCTACCCAAAAATAGTGTCTGAAGATGTCGTGAAAGCAAAGATTCACAACAAGAAACACGTTGTCTTTTGAGCTTGAGTTTTGTTTAACAGCATATCAACCTCTGTGGGTTATTTAATGCCAAAAATGGTGGGGATTTTATGGTATTCTTTTTTATTTTATTATGTTCGGTTATAGTGAAAAGTCCGATTTAATGAATTTTTTTGTTTTTATTGCTCTTTATTTTAGAAAACTAAAAATGTCTTCTACTTTTGTATTCAAAAATGTATTGCTGAAAATATCTTTTTTCCTTCAAAAGTGTGTTATGGTAATAACTTTTCTTCAAAAATGTATTTATTGTTGGTAATATTTTTCCTTCAAAAATGTATATATTTCTATAAAAGTGTATTTTTATACTTTCATAGTGTTCTGACCCCACTTTGGGGGTTAACTGTTTGCCCATAGCTGGGGCCCTTACAGGTGCTACCACTCCGAGTCAGAGTGGATCTGGGAACAACAGCAATTAAGCGGTGGTTCCATCACAGGTCTTGCTGCTGGATGCAGTTTATCGTCATACCCAGGACCAAACACGTTGTCGCAGGTTCTCTGGAGAACATGGGTGAAAATATTGCAGAAAAATATGAATGATATTGTAATAATCTGAAAGAAAAAGTTATAAATTAATCATGGTGATATGTTTAAGTAATAACAATATGCATAAAATAAATTACAATGATTTAAAATGCCCCTTTTAGAAAAATGCAAAAACATTTGCATCGACCTGATATATATATATATATATATATATATATATATTGTAGAGTAGTGTGTATGTTTAATGTTCCAAAGTTGATATTATTGAGTGCTGTTTTGTTCTTTTTTTCTTATTAATATATTTATCTATTATATTATTATTATTTTTATTTATTTATTTATTTATTTTTTTGCGTGTGGATGATTTGTGTTTTAACGAGATAGGGTTTAGTAGGATTCCATGTGTACTTAAATGAGAAATAATTGGGCTCAGTTCTGTAAGATGCAGTGTGAGCAATTGCGTCATAATATATATATATATATATATATATATATATATATATATATATATATATACTCAGATTGCTTTAGACCGCTCAGCCACGAAGAACCTCGCAAGGCTGATATTTTTATGCTGGAATATGCACCTCCCATTAAAATAATTCGTAGACTGTATCTGCAAAGCTCTATCTAAGTATCCGAAACGTAATTTTCAGAAATTGATTGATTTTTTATCTATATTGCCATTGTTTCTTATAGATATATATATTATATTAATTATATGCACATGCTTGCGTAGACGTCTCTGTTTTTGAGAAATATATATATATATATATTCGTCTACTAGGCTGCTCTGATTTTTGAAAGTTTAATTAAAGAGAAAAAGAAAAAATAGAGTGTGTCTATTTAAACAAGAGTATAAACCAAAATAATATAGGATAAAAAATAAAATCTATCACTTCCTTAGAAATTAGTTCTCACACACACACACACACACACACACACACACACACACACACACACACACACACACACACACTACCGGCCATAATTATAAGGCACCCCTGTTTTTTTTTTTTTTTAAATATGATGTATTTCATCTTACTTTTAGTATTTGTTGCCAAGTGGATAATTCTAAATGAAAATAGAATGGTTCTTTTGTTATTGTTACTTTGTAAAAATTTTTCAAGGCACCCAGGAAAGAAGAAGAGACTGGCCTAGGGAAGAGATCTCCAAAACTGGACACCAGAATAGTTCATTTCATACACATATTATTGCGTAATATAAAAAAAGAACCATTATATTTTTATTTAGAATTATCCACATGGCAATAAATACTAAAAATTGCATGAAATACATCGTTTCTTTTAAAAAATTGTGGTGGCCTAATAATTATGGACGGTAGTGTATATATATATAAATATATATATATGTATAAATATATATGTGTGTGTGTGTGTGTGTGTGTGTGTGTGTGTGTGTGTGTGTGTGGTGATGTAAATTAATAAATATACATATGAGAAAAGTGTACATATGTAGATTATAATTATTCAGGAGTTAATAAAACTGTTTACTTTATGGAATGTATTATATATATATTAATGATATGTGTATGAGCTGTATTATATATATCTAAATAAACATTATTTTATGTCTATGGCACGATTCAAAGTTCATGCGTTATGCAATCATCAAGTGCATATTTCACACTGACAGTTTCATGGATTTGAAGTTGACTTCACTCGAGTCGTGCAATTGACGTAGGATAATATATATATATATATATATATATATATATATATATATATATATATCATATCATATCATATCGTATCACCCCGAGCAAGGCGGTAACGCCACTGATGTGCAGGGAGCTACGTAATAGTGAAAAGATTGGAAAAGAGAAAGCCGGAAACCACATCCTAAACAGGGAGCAAGGGATGAGCCTCTTAACCTGTTCAATATATATATATATATATATACACGAAAAAAAAACATCGGTTTGCTACTTATGTATGTGAGAAAATATAAAAAGAGAATCTCGAAACATAGAAATTTCCGTGTCGCAATGTACAATGTACAATTAATTCGTAATTATATATATATATATATATATATATATATATATATATATATGATAAAATTTCTCAGTGTTAGCGATAGTAAGTTTGTAAATATAAAATTGGAGATTGAAGGCATTACTCAAGGGCAACGGTCTGTATTCTGGTTAAACGCAATTTTAATTACCTGAAAATTGAGTTTTATTATGAAACTGACTGTTGCCGCTCACTGTTGACTATATATATATATATATATATATATATATATACTACCGGCCATAATTATTAGACCACGCCAGGTTTTTTTAAAAGAAATTATGTATTTCATAATATTTTTAGTATTTATTGCCAAATGAAAATAGAATGGTACTTTTGTTATAATTACTTTGCAAAATTTTACAAGGCAAGGAAGCAAAGATGAAGTCGTCCGAATCACCCTAAATTTTCTTCATTCTTCCATTGATGAAACTGCAATATAGGTAATTATTAAATATTTATAAATTCATTTGATGCACATATTATTGTCCAGTATTAACAAAAGAACCATTCTATTTTCATTTACAATTATTCGCTTGTCAATAAATACAAAAATATAGTATGAAATACATCATTTTTTAAAACATTGGGGTGACCTTATAATTATGGCCTAGTATATATATATATATATATATATATATATATATATATATATATATATATATATGAGGAGTGAAAGAAAAAAATTCTGGTTCGAATGGTGATTAAATTATTTTCATATATTTACCAATTAATTGATACTCTTTTGATCTCTGTGAGATTAAAAAGCGGACGTTTTACGACATTGATATATGACGTCACCTTGATGGTTGAAACAGACGATTTTAAAAACCGAATTTCTCAGGTTCAATGCCTCAATGAAAAGCAATAACATTGGCAACATTTCCTGAATATAATAATTATAAATGTACATTTGTTGCTCAACATATTGCATATTTATTATTAGTATAATTTTTAGGTCTGTTGTCTTATATAGAGCACTGTATTTTTTAACAAGTACCCTCTGTACGCTATATATATATATATATGTATTTTAATCGTATCACCACGAGCAAGGCGGTAACGCCACTGATGCGCAGGGGCTACGTAAGAGTGAAAAGATTGGTAAA
>JBBBDQ010001803.1:215000-225000 GCA_037127315.1 Ascarosepion bandense
TAATTGAAACGCAGAGCGGGCAGTCACCATTCAATGTTGATCTCTATGTCCTACCTCCCTCTCTCTCTCTCTCTCTCTCTCTCTCTATATATATATATATATATATATATACTAATAAAATAAATGGTTAGGGAAAAATCTTTTATGCCAAAGCGTTTCGAACCCGAGGAACTTTACCAAGGCAAATAAATAGTGTTTTTATTCAAGACCCTTTATTTATACAAGCAGAAAGGGATGTTAATATATATATATATATATGCGCATAAGACAATATTAGTAAAAGAAACGGCTGGAGCTTATACTAACGTCACTTTCTGCGTGGTTAAATATTATACTAACTGCGTATATATATATATATATATATATATATATATATATATTCAGCTAAGTAACACATTTTATATTTGCATCAATTCTCTTTCACTGTTTCTATATATCTATCCATATATATATATATATATATACAAATATTTATATATATATTGTTTAACATTTGCTATATTGATGGTTAAAGGATGCTCAGTATTAGAGATATGCAGCGATATTTAGATATCGAAGCAGATATTGCCTTTTTATAGATAATTTTGTCGTTTTTCGGACCCGTAATTCCGACGCGAACAGGATGTTAGGTTTAAAGAATTCTAAAATTCTCAAATAACTCTGGAATTAAGATGTTTTTATTGAATACAATTAGACTTTCCTTCATTTTCATACTTAATTACTTTTGTTTTTTCGATCCCTGGTGAATCGAGAAGAATTGCAAATATCCCATCTTATACTCTAGAAATCCAGTCTTTGAAATTTCTATGTACATAAGGTGTTCTTTATTCTCAAACTTTAAAACATGTTTTAAGCGTTATCAAGAAAAGAAGTAGACAAGATAAATAAATATACGAAAAAAAAAAAAAATTAAAGAAGCAAATTCTAACCAAATATCTTCTATGATTCAGTTAGTTAAGTGCCATACGTGATACACGCTTGGGTGATCATGTCTCGAAAGAGACTGACTGGGCAGAAGATTATCCCGCAGTAGGTTACCATTGCTATAGAAGGCTATAGAACCCAATCTGTCCTGCTATTTAACCCATAACTGGTAGGAAGAGACGGATTAATACCTTTCCCAAGGGTATTTGCGCGTAAGTGAATACAGTGGATTCAACTGGAATTCGAACTCGGCTTCCCGGCTTCTCGTTCCGAGCAGATATCCACTGTACCACAACGCACATCCACCTGTCATCTGTGATTAAATTTCATTAAATAATCGTTATTAACCAAGCGCCATTAAATTCAAGTGGATATTTTAATAATTTAGTGATTTTTTTTAAGCCGGAAACCACATCCTAAACAGGGAACGAGGGATGGGCCACTTCACCTGTTCAATAGACGTGGGTGGAGTGTGAACCGGGCGATAGTTTAGTATATCTACTTCCACCAAAAGAAGTTGATGACTTTGTAACAACTCGATCACGTAATTAGTTTATTTATTTTTCTACAAATTTTAACACCAAGAGGATTGCAGACGACACAGGTGAGATTTGCAAATTTTTACCCAGGGACTCATATATATTATGGACTCTAACGTCGATTTCGACGTATGAGTGTCTAACTCAGACTGCCACACAAACAATTGTTTAGAGTGGTGAATTTAAAAACATTTTAACAACCATTACAGTATATAAATAATATATATATATATATATATATATATATATATATATATATATATATATATATAGTAATAGTAGAATATTATTTACGGTGTTTGTTTAAAAAGAATACATAAATGTTAAAGAAAACTCATGAAAATGCTAAATTTTACATTGGTTCAAATGAAACCTTTTGGAAAAATCTTTTTTATAATCATTAGTTTAGTTTAATTAACGAAAAATGCAAAAACAACATTGCTTTCTCTCTTTCTTTCTTTCTCTCTCTCTCTCTCTCTCTCTCTCTCTCTCTCTCTTTAAATATTACAGGCAATTAAATCTTGCTATTAATTAACCTGTAATTACGTAGGACCTAATAGCAAGAAATAAATTTTTCCAATCATAAAAGCAAAAGGGAACAATTCACCCAAAATAATGTAAAGTTACCTATCGCAAATAATAATTCACCCCAAGAAATTATAAGTTTTAAATAAAATTTTGTTTGCTTTTCACTATTTTTTTTTCGTTCTTTTCAAATTATAAATTTTAAATAAAAATTTGTTTCCCTTGCTTCACAACGATTCCAACCCTCATAATAAAAAATTACCAAAAAATGACCAAATTACCAAAAAATGACCAAATAATTCGTGAGTGTTTATGACATTCGAGTTACTGACAAAGATTTTTTTTTTTTATAATTAAGAAAAAAAAAATGTTTAGGCTTATTTGTCGAGGTGAGCTCGAATCTACACCTCACATTTAGAAATAGCGCACTCAAGTTGCCTAAAATTTGGGGCGATCGCAAAGGTCAACCTAACTGGAGTACAATAGAATGGCTCACTCAGGAAGAATTTGGCGTAAATTTTAGTAAAAATAAATCCTTTTTTATTTTGTGGTGAATCAACAGAAAAGATATAATATAACCTATGTCTTGTAAAAAATTGAACTATTTAAAAAGATTAAATAATCCTAATTATTAAAGAAGAGAAATGAATTAATGGTCATCAGTCAGTCAGTTAAGTGCCATACGTGAAACACACTTGGGCGATCATGTCTCGAAAGAGACATGACTGACGTAGTAATTAGTGGGGGATCAGTTTTCTATTGTTTTTAAGTAATAAATTGATCCCCCACTTTTTGCCCAGCAGAAGCTTTACTTATATTTCCAACTATTATCTTCATTCAGTCAGTTAAGTGCCATACTTGAAACACGCTTGGGCGATCATGTCTCGAAAGAGACATGACTGACTGGGCAGAAGATTTTCTATCCTGTTCTTTAAACTATAGCTGAAGGTAGAAGAGACATATTGTATTAATAAGTAGTAATTAGTGCGGGATCAGTTTTCTATTGTTTTTAAGTAATAAACTGATCCCCCACTTTTTGTCCAGCAGAAGCTTTATTATATTTCCAACTATTATCTTCATTCAGTCAGTTAAGTGCCATACGTGAAACACGCTTGGGCGATCATGTCTCGAAAGAGACATAACTGACTGGTCAGAAGATTATCCCACAGTAGATTGCCATTGCTTTCTGTGGTAGACTGGTTGCCAGCCAAGGCTATAGAACCCAATCTGTCCTGTTATTTAACTCATAACTGGAGGGAACAGAAGGATCAATACCTTTCGCAAGGGTATTTGCGCGTAAGTGAATGCAATGAATTCAACTGGAATTTGAACTTGGCTCCCTGATTTCTCTTTCCGAACCGATATCCACTGCACCACAACGCACATCCCTAATGGTCATATGTAAGCACAAAATCAAATACTGACTGAAACAAAATATACCTGCTAAAAAAAAAGAGCTCAACTTGGTCGTGGACAACCCGAGACATCCACAAAGCGGATCCTTCGTGACCCCCTCTTCTAATTCCCGATACAAGAGTCTAATAGGCCGTGAAAGGTCACTGGACGAAGGACTGACTCTCAAAGCCACGCAACACTCTCTGAGGAATGCCGACTGATTCCGGAGGCTGGACACATGCATCTCTACAGACATGATGCCTGCCACCACCACACAGGAGGGTGGAAAGCAAGCGCACGAACGCCTTTTTACGGTTCCCGCAGAGAGTGGCCACAGATGAACAAAACAAAAGTCGTACGTGACGCACGCCTTAGCGCTACCCTTCATGGACAACCACCGTCGGAGCCACGTCCGGCCAGCAGTTCCGACCTTTTCCTGTAACTGCGACCAATTATTCTTCCGCTAGAGCCCTGGCACGAACCACACTCCAAGAATGCGGATGGATTCCTCAGTCCAACTAAAGTACCCCGGAAGAGCACCTCCCTTCCAGACACCTAACTCAAACCGGAACAGCAGCAGCAACAGCAGCGGCAGCAACTGCAGCGGCAGCAACAGCAGCAACAACAGCCACAACAACAGCAGCAGCAGTCGCATTAGCAATTGCAACAGAAAGAAGAGCAACAACAATCACAAGAACGACAACAACAACAGCAGCACCATTCACAGTAGCTGGAGAAATGTATGAATGCGGAGGACATCCCTCCACCGCGCTATTCTTTAAAGAGAGTTGGGATGTCCGAATCCCAATCTGCCTTTGATTCACCAAACAGAAAAGAATCAGGGCATGCAGAAAAGGGAAAAAGTCTCTTTACTTGCCCCACTAAGGACTCTTCATTTTTATCCCCCATACCAACTTCCAATCCCCACTCAGAAAAAAGAATCCTTTCCCCAAAGCTGAAGGCAATCTGTCAAGTTGACAGAAAGGCTCTAGAGAGTGGTCATTCTTCGCAGAGGAAGGCCCTATTATTCAAATGAACCTCCGTCGATATCTTGTCGCCTGAGGACCCGAGAAATTTCCCACGCGCTGATGTTGAGGTTAATCTTGGTTCCCCGTAAGCTTTTCGTATCGTTCAAGCGCCTTCTGTGCTACCTCAATGTCGCTGGTGTACAGTAAAATGAATGTATCATCGGCGTACGCGGTAACCATGGCTTGAGCACCACCAGGGACAGCAATTCCACGTAGGATTGGACTGCTCACCCTGACCCATAGCTGGCGCGGGAGAGGCTCCAACACCAAAGCGTAAAATAGAGGCGGTAGTCAACCCTGACGAACCGACCAAGACTGCAAAAGTGCGCGATTGCTTTCCGTTTATCTGTACCGCGTTGATAGAGGCGTTATAGGACGAGAAGTCGAGTTTGAATTTAGCAGTCTGCAGAGCTACAGCTAGATACTCCTATTGAACTCCTTAGACGGAACCAAATTGATCAAAGCGGCTTTCTTGTTTTCTGACCCTCTAGGATTATATGGATCAAATGCAGGTTGCTCTTAATTGTTCGGCCCTTCATAGTGCAAGTTTATTTGGATTCCAATAGAATTTCGGCAACTGATTGCAAATGCTACGTCAGAATCTTGGGCCCAACTTTTTTTTAATCATTTTACCCCAAGCAAGGCATTCCACTGCCACTATCGCCCAGGGGCTTACATAGAGGAAAGTGATGAGAAAAAGTGGTTAGATGTCACAAGGAGGGTATTAGACGGGTAAGGATACCGAGGATGAGGGTTGGGTAGATGGGAAGAGTGTTAACTTAAGCGCACTACGTAAGGAGGGGGTGAAGAATAACTGGGATTCTCCCTGTGCACAGTTTTGCCAACTTTTCAGTCTAGGAAACCCTATTTGGGACATCCTGATGTCCACAAATGTATATTTATCTCCAGCCAGATGGCCTCATACTCTCATATTCCCCTCTGTGTTTCTTATTAACGTTATTTCTCCAGGAGCGAGTGGGAAATTTCTCGTGTCCTCAGCCGACAGGATATTTAATCATTTTACCCCAAGCAAGGCATTCCACTGCCACTATCGCCCAGGGGGTTACATAGAGGAAAGTGATGAGGAAGAGTGGTTAGATGTCACAAGGAGGGTATTAGACGGGTACTGGAATTCACAAGCACAAGCACCCTAGCACAGTCCATTTATATATATATATATATATATATATATATATATATATATATATATATATGTCATCCGCAGACAGATCTGTTTCGCTGTATCACAGCTCATCAGTATGGTTAAACTCGAAACCCGAAAATCATTTCACCCCAAGCAAAGCGTGTCCGCTGCCACTATTGCGCAAGGGGTTACATAGGGGAAGGTGATGAGAAAGAGTGGTTAGATATAGGAAATGTCAGAAGGAGGGTGATAGACGCGTAGGGATACAGAGAATGAGGGTTGGGCAGATGGGAAGAGTGTTTGGAATAAAGGATGCGAGTTAGTGTGTTAGGAGGTGTCTATTGACCTTACATTTAAACTCCTGGAGATTGTAGCTGTCGGGGAAGCAAGTGTATGAAAGGGAATTCCTATAATTATCTAAATCCCAACTCACCATCATCGAAATGCCGAAAAAAAAAATGTCAAATAGCTACGAACCTCTTGATTACAGAGACCAGGCTCGCGAAATGCTGTCAAAACACCTCGGATCTTTTCCTTGTGCAATTCTTGCTTCATCTATGTTTAACTATCTGACCCTGGTTGAGCTCGCTAGTCACTCGCTCCAGCGTCCTCCCAGCTAAACCTATCTCTATGGAATCTCCCCACCTCAACCAGGGACACTATTCTTTTTACTCTTTTAACTTTATCTAGGAATAGTCGTTGGCTGTATTCGATAGTGAAAGACCAAATTCTTAAGCCTCTACCACTTATTCCCAGTAACCGCTTTCCACTAGTTCCCGTTGCATTAATAAGTCTTACTCCTCCAACAAATACAGATTGACCTTCTAGTGTCCAGCCATCCTAGGCCTAGCACCTAGTACCATCCGGGTACTGACAAGTCTATGGTCCGAACAGACTAACTAGTGCAACGTGGGAGAATCTATCAAATTTAGATCGACTTATGAGCCCACGTCCACATCTTTCGCTCTGGGTAATCGACTGGTAAACTCTCCAACCAGATCAACCAAACTACGATCGCCTGACCTCCTGCTAGCTTCTCGTCCTCTGTATGTTTTGGGGTCTTGAATGACATTCTAGTCCCCCATTGAGACAAAGCGCGACGAATCCACTAGAAACGACCCCAACCGACGGACAAAAAGAGACGCGCTCCGTCTAGTCGTTTTCATTCAGTCAGTTAAGTGCCATACGTGATACACGCTTGGGCGATCATGTCTCGAAAGAGACATGACTGACTGAGCAGAAGATTTTCTATCATGTTCTTTAAACTACAGCTGAAGGTAGAAGAGACAGATTGTATTAATAAGTAGTAATTAGTGGGGAATCAGTTTATTACTTAAGAATAATAGAAAACTGGCCCCCCACTTTATGCTCAGTAGAAGCTTTACTTATGTTTCCAACTATTATCTTCATTCAGTCAGTTAAGTGCCATACGTGATACATGCTTGGGCGATCATGTCTCGAAAGAGACATGACTGACTGGGCAGAAGATTATCCCGCAGTAGTTTGCCATTGCTTTTTGTGGTAGACTGGTTGCTAACCAAGGCTATAGAACCCAATCTGTCCTGCTATTTAAACAATAACTGGAAGGAAGAGACGGATTAATACCTTTCCCAAGGGTATCTGCGCGTAAGTGAATACAATGAATTCAACTGAAATTCGAACTCGGCTACCCGGTTTCTCGTTCCGAGCCGATATCCACTGTACCACAACGCACTTCTATTGTTCACACCAATATCAGCTACGATCAACCGGCTACCTGCATCGACATGGACAAGGTCTACTCTCGCCGCCAGGCAAGTTTAATCAGCAAGAAAACACCTCTGGCCACCTGGTACCCGTATGATGAATAGACAAAGTCGCTAGACAGTATGCGAGCATCAAATTCGCGAAATGTGTCTCTTAGTTTGCGGACACATCTACATCGAAAGACAAGAGATCACTAAGCAGGTGGACCTCCTTACTACGATCCCTTAAGCGCCTCGCATTTAAGATGGCTAGCTTGATAGATATTTTTTAAATTTGTTCTTTAGACAGAGACAGGAAATCTGCCTCCCTGTGCCTATTTCCAACGTAATGCATCCATCGAGGACAATCCTGCCGACGTCCGTCATGAAATGTTAACTTAAGCGCACTACGTAAGGAGGGGTGAAGAATAACTGGGATTCTCCCTGCGCACAGTTTTGCCAACTTTTCAGTCTAGAAAACCCTATTTGGGACATCCTGATGTCCACAAATGTATATTTATCTCCAGCCAGATGGCCCCATACTCTCATATTCCCCCCTGTGTTTCTTATTAACGTTATTTCTCCAGGAGCGTGTGAGAAATTTCTCGTGTCCTCAGCTGACAGGATATCGACGGAGGTTCACTTGAATAATAGGGCTCTCCTTTGCGAAGAATGACCACTCTCTAGAGCCTTTCTGTCAACTTGACAGATTGCCTTCAGCTTTGGGGAAAGGATTCTTTTTTCTGAGTAGGGATTGGAAGTTGGTATGGGGGATAAAAATGAAGAGTCCTTAGTGGGGGAAGTAAGGAGGCTTTTTTGCCTTTTCTGCATGCCCTGATTCTTTTCTGTTTGGTGAATCAAAGGCAGATTGGGATTCGGACATCCCAACTCTCTTTAAAGAATAGCGCAGTGGAGGGATGTCCTCCGCATTCATACATTTCTCCAGCTACTGTGAATGGTGCTGCTGTTGTTGTTGTCGTTATTGTGATTGTTGTTGTTCTTCTTTCTGTTGCAATTGCTAATGCAGCTGCTGCTGTTGTTGTTGCTGCTGCTGTTGCTGCTGTTGTTGTTGTAGCTGTTTTTGCTGCTTCATTCCCTGCTGCCCACCTGTGGAAAATCCTACCGGGGAGGAAGGGTCGCAGCCTTTTGACCCTTTCTTAACGCCAGATGCCATTAACTGATCAATCACGTTTGACCACGCCGTTTCCTTCGATGTTTTTGGTTTCTGGGGTAGTTGATGGGATGGTGGTGCCTGGTTCTTGCCTGAACATACTTTCCACAAAGGTTGTTCAGCCACGGCACGTCAAAATGTCAGGAATGTCATTGAACCAATTTCAGGTCATTGTCAACTGTAAGAAGACATCCCCGGTGGCAATGCCCGCGTTGCTCTTTGCAGTCGTAACCTCCCCTACTTGTTCATAGTGGGCAAGAAAGCCTCCAAATGGTTCTCAGATATGTCCAAGAGCACCTAGTGAAGTGTGATTTCCGTCTTCCGAGCGCTTAGATCCGTTTGCAACTACACCGATTTTGTAGGGAGGATGCTTCCTGCAAGCACTCCAGCTTCTTTCACCAGTATGATCTCCCCCATGGGGTTTAACCTCCTGGTCAGCACTTTAGGGACTATAATGAGTCCTTTCAGCGATTTCGCGATTATCTCCCTGCTGAATTTTCGCGTTTTAGCATCTGTATTAAACAGGGAGATTGTTTTGGTCGTGACTGAATCCAAGACCGAAGGAACTGGCGGTCGTTCGTTGGCTGAAATGTATTCCTTGACTACATTTTTAGGTCTCATAAAAATCAGGTGTGTGTTGTGGGGCAGTGAATATCGGCTCAGAACGAGAAATCAGAGAGCCAAGTTCGAATTCTAGTTGAATTTGTTGCATTCTCACACTTGGGAAAAGGTATGAATCCGTTGCTGCTTCTTCTAGCTAGAGGTTAAATCGCAGGACAGATTGGGTTCTATACCCTTGGTTAGCAACCAGTCTACCACAGAAAGTAATGGCAACCTACTGCGGGAAAATCATCTGCCCAGTCAGTCATGTCTCTTTCGAGACATGATCGCCCAAGCGTGTATCACGTATGGCACTTAACTGACTGAATGAAGATAATAGTTGGAGACATAAGTAAAGCTTTTACTAGGCAAAAAGTGGGGGATCAGTTTTCTATTTTTATTAAGTAATAAACTGATCCCCCACTAATTACTACTTATTAATACAATCTGTCTCTTCTATCTTCAGTTTTAGTTTAAAGAGAAGGATAGAAAATCTTCTGCCCAATCAGCCATGTCTCTATCAAGACATGATCACCCGAAGCATGTATCACGTATGGCACTTAACTGACTGATGTTATAGGTCAGGAATTTATTGGGGGGAGTAAAGCAAGAGTAAAGAATGTATATGAGGAGAAGACGGGAAGAGAAAAATAAAAGAGAGAAAAAATTTGATAGTCTCATCCGAGTCAACATTGTTCTAATATATTTAATATTTTCTTGCATATTTGCAAGCAGCCGTTATTTCGGATCTGCCAATTAACAAGTAGACTTGCTTTAGATATATGATAATTGGCAGCATTTCCTGACACAAACTGAATATAATACTTTCAATACTATATGGCTTGGCTTAATTTTCAAAATATTCCACCATATATTTTAATTTCTTTTACCATTTTTTTAATTTTAACACTCATACGTACCTAGCTAATTTCGTTACTATATTTATAACT
>JBBBDQ010001803.1:230000-240000 GCA_037127315.1 Ascarosepion bandense
CTTCCAGTTATGGGTTAAATAGCAGGACAGATTGGGTTCTGTAGCCTTGGTCGGCCACCAGTCTACCGCAGAAAGCAATGGCAACCTACTGCGGGATAATCTTCTGCCCAGTCAGTCATGTCTCTTTCGAGACATGATCGCCCAAGCGTGTATCACGTATGGTACTTAAACTGACTGATTTGAGTGTTAATATTTCTTGATAAGGATTTGTGAGGTTTGCCTGTTGTGTTAGTTGCAGACATTTCTTTGCACTTTAAGCATGCACAAACAGACACACAGGAACACAAATACGCAGACACACACGTACAGACACACATAAATAGACACACACGCACAGACACAAACATACACGCAAACACACACGAATAGATACACACGCACCCTCACACTGACACATACGAATTGACACACGCGCACAGACACACACAGGCACACACGCACAAACACAGACACACATGAATAGAGACACACGCACAGACACTCACACAGCCACACACACACACGAATAGACACATACGCACAGACACTCACACAAAGACATACACAGACACTTACGAAGAAACACTCACACAGACACACACTAACATGCACACACTTACAGACACTTACAAAGACACACACGAATAGACACACACGAATAGACACACACGCACAGACACACAAAGAGACACAAACACTAACACAGACACGCACGAATAGACACACACCCACAGAAACTCACACAGACACAAACGAATAGACATACACGCACAGACACTCACACAGAAACACACGCAGACACTTACGAAGAAACACACTAACAGGGACACACTTACAGGGACAAACTTACAGACACACTGACAGACACTCACACAGACTCACTCGAATAGACACACACGCACAGACACACACACGCAAAGACACACACGAACAAACACACAGACACATGCACAGACACACGCACACACACACGGCACTCACACATAGACAGACACACAAATACATATTTCGTATTATTATAACGATTAATTTTTGTGGGTGAAAATCTTTGAATTAAGCAGCGAGATTAATACCAGCGCCTAGAGATGGAGAAGTCTTCCAAAAGTGCAGTTCGTGATAGAAATCGGATTTGAACCAAGTTTGTTCGGCGGGAAATCGATACCTGTGTAAGTAAAAAAAAAAAAAAATGTAATCCGAAACACTTTCTAAAAGATAAATTTATCGACGAAATGTTTGTGCCATTAAAAAGACGAAAAGTAGAAAATAATTATGATAAGAAAATTATGAGCGTCCAATGTAGAGAAGCAAATGTGTTTCTTCCTTCTTTAGAGATCGCTGGCATTGCGCATGGCTCGATCAGTCAGTTAAGTGCCATACGGGATACACGCTTGGGCGATCATGTCTCGAAAGAGACATGACTGACTGGGCAGAAGATTATCCCAGTAGGTTGCCATTGCTTTCTTCGGTAGACTGGTTGCCGACCAAGGCTATAGAACTCAGTCTGTCCTATTGTTTAACCCATAACTGAAGTGAAGAGACGGATTAATATCTTTCCCAAGGGTATTTGCGCGTAAGTGAATGCAAGGAATTCAACTGGAATTCGAACTCGGCTTCCCGATTTCTCGTTCTGAGCCGATAAAGACCCTGACACGTTCTATTAAGGTCTTCAATTCAAAAGATTTACAAGTCATCCAGAAAAAAGCAGTTTTTGGCCAGTCAATATCTTCCGCTACGATTTCTTTAAATCTGGATCATGTTTATACCAGTTTCTTGAAGTTTCCTTCTCGTAAAAGTGGCATATTTTCCAGTGCAGCTATCGGCCTAATCTATCATGACGCGTTTTATATTCTGTTGGTGCTAACACTGTGAAACCTGATACAAGATAATCAATTGTTTCTGGATATTTATCAAGGAATATGCATTTAGGGTCAACCCATTTTTTCAGTATGTGCGCGTTGGTTTTGTGTAGCAAGAATAAAACACTCGGCTACACCTTTCGACTCTGCACTAGGTAACCGCTGTTGTTGTTGTTGTCGTCATTATTATTATTATTATTATTATTATTATTATTATTATTATTATTATTATTATTCCTTTATGTTATTTTGAATTATAAGTTACTCCTTCCTTCTTCTTTCATTATTCTAGACTTTGTTCTTTTTGTCTTATTCCCTGTTCTTAACAGATTGCATTTTTTTACTTGCCTCATTTCTTCTTCTTCTTCTTCTTCTTCTTCTTCTTCTTCTTCTTCTTTTTTCCCCTTTCTATTTAATTCTTCTTTTTTCTTTTTATTGCCTATTTTTTTCTCTTTCGCTTCACATTCATTTTGCTTCTCATTCTGTTTCTTTCTTTTTTCTTTATTATTATTATTATTTTATTATTATTATTATTATTATTATTATTATTATTATTATTATTATTATGTCATTTTTCATCATATTTCGATTTCTGCTTTGGTCTCACTACCAACCAAGTCTGCGGGGAGACCTAAAGCAGGTCGTGGCGTGTTGTTATGGCTCCATTTCATGTTTTTCTATCTCCCCTATCATCCCAAGCATTACATAGATAAAGTTTTCCTTAGTGTGTGGGCTGTTCTTAATAAGACAATTTTTTGTATATCTCTTAAGCTGGGGTTTCCAGGGATTCTTTCAATGTGTTGTTTTGTTCCATTTTTTATCATTCCAAGTGCACCTACTATCACTGGCACAACTCTTGTTTTCAATTTCCACATTATTATTAATATTATTATTAGTGGTAGTAGTAGTAGTAATTCTTTTTCTTAATCTTTCTTTCTATGGCTTCTTTTTTTTCCCAACAATTTCTTTCTTCTTTTTGTTTCATTCTCCTTGCCTCTTCCTGCACCTTTCTTCATTTTTCTTCTATATTTTCGTTCTTTTTTCTTCTTTTTCTTGCATTCTACCTCTTTCACCTCCTTGCTTCTTCCTACTTGCCATTGCCTATTCCGACCCCTATGTTCACCTTTCTTCCATATTCTTTCTTTCTTACATTTCTTTCTTTCTTTCTTTCTTTCTTTTTCCTTCTTGCCTCTTCCTATTTCATTTGTCTTTCTTAATCACCTCCTCCTATCACTTTCTTCTCATTTCATACTTGTTCTTTTTTTCTTGTCTCATTCTATCTTCTTCTCTTCTTCTTTTTCTTCTTTCTTTCTTTCTTTTTTCTTATTGCTTTCTTCTTCATGCCTCTTTTTATCCTCTTCTTTTCTTCTCTAAATTCTTCCAATTCTTTTATTCTTCTTTTTCATATTTTCTCTTCCTCTTTCCTTCTTCTCCTTGCTTCTTCCTGCTTCTTGCTTCTTCATTTATCTTCCATGTTTTTTCTTTTTTCTTTCTTTCGTTATTTTTCGACTTTTTCTTTCATTTTACATTTTTCTCCTTCTTGCCTCTTCCTATTTCATTTTTTTTCTTAATTGACAACAATCACTTTTTCTCATTTTTCTCTTGTCCCAGTCTATCTTCTTCTTTTCTTTCTTTCTTTCTTTCTTTCTTTCTTTCTTTCTTTTTTCTTATTGCTTTCTTCTTCATGCTTACTTTTATTCTCTTCTTTCATTCTCTAAATTCTTCCACTTCTTCTTTTATTCTTCTTTTTCATATTTTCTCTTCCTCTTTCTTTCTTCTCCTTGCTTCTTCCTGTTTTTTTTCAATACTTTTCCTAAATATTCTGTTTCCTTCTTCTTCTTTTTCTTCTTCTTTTTTTCTTCTTCTTCTTTTTCTTTTTCTTCTTCTTTTTCTACTTCTTCTTCTTCTTCTTCTTCTTCTTCTTCTTCTTCTCATTAATGTTATTAACATTGAAATATAACTGATGTTGGTCAGGGTCGCGCTCTCGGCATTTCCTCATGTCATTTTCCTTCCTCGAAGTAAAAAAAGAAAATTCCATGTCGTTCTTTCGAAGGGTTGTAATTAAATTTAAGGAAGGCAAAAGGTCATTTTGGTTAAAAAAATAAAATAAAATAAAATGAAATGAACTAAAACGAAAGGACAAATGCAGACAGACTCCTAAAAGATGGATCCAATTCTTAGAATGTCACTTAATTCTTTGTGATTAAGTCTAACTTTTGAATGTCCTGATAAAAAGGATCATAGAGATTATTATTATATGATTTTCATGGTGTATTAAATGATTGTCGACTAGGAATAAGTGACAACAAGTAAGCTCAGTAATATTTGCATTTTCCGTAATGGGTAGATGGTTTTCGTTCTTTGGATTTCGGTGTCATTTCAGATGTTTCAATAATTATGGTCACTAGGGTCAGTTTCATGCTCTGTCATTCTTCATCTTCCTTGCAATATCAACTGGTTTTCCTTATTTTGGTTTAATAGATTTGGCATGTTTTTCTTTTAGCAATGTATATGTATATGTATATATCATTACGAGGAGATATCGAGGTTGCAAATTCTAAGGATTCTTAAGAAAAAGCTTATAATTATTCCATATTTTTTATTTATTCTTGAGGAGAAGAAAATTATGAGGCCAGCTTTATTGGTCGACTTAGTGTAGATCAGTCATGGTCAAACAACGGACCGTTTGTCTTTATGAATGGCACGCCTATTTCATGAGATATATAACGTTTATTAAAATCTTGTTTGTTTCGTTTTGCTCTCACTTGTTCACTCACATTATCTCCCACATATCCACATCCATAACAATGATTAAAATTTCGCTTTTCTTTTAGCATTTTATAATAACTAGGATACTGTTGGATTCATCGGGTCTGGAAATTCTGGATCAGTTCTGTCCTTTGGATTTCCACCTTAATTTTATAAACCTTTTCGGTATCATTTTCGTTTTGTGTGTTCGCAATTTCTCTAACTGCCTGTTTTGCTAACCATTTATACAAGCTTGTTAGGTACATCATTTTCCTCTGTCTCTCTTCCCTCCACTATGCCTTCACCAAATTCACCAAACCCTACTTCCTCATTATGTTTCCTAAAAATGTTTCATTAGTTAGTAGTAATCTTTATTCGGAGAGATTATCCCCAAGTATCACTATTTCGTTAACCGGACTCCTGAGAGGATGCTCCCCCTATTATTACAATCTTACCCTCTTCTAATTAACAGTTATCTTTCCAACATATCTTTTAATCTATACTTCTTACTCCACCACCTCTTACGTTAGTACAATGTTATTCAGTAACTCACTAGCTTGAGTGCTTCTTGGGGCTTGTATTAGATTATCAATAGCGTAAAAGTTCGTTTCTCTATAATCTATAAGACTGACCCAACATACAAAACATCATTTTAAGAGGGTTTGCTAAAATGGGAAACTATTGAAGTAAGCAATATTAATTCTTGATGGCAGTCTTGATGATATGAAAGTCTTGGTGGATTTATTGCCTTCCTTGATGATGAAATGATTAAATAACAAAAAGAAATTGATAGTAATGTTCCTTGTGTCTCGGTCAAAAATCAACTTTTGTAATCAACCACGTTTTAAAAATGGAGTTGAATTATTAGATTTCGGTAATGAATACTTCGAAGCCGTGTAATGGTTAACAAGCTTGTCTCGCTAGATCAATTACCTAATTGATTTCGATATTTGTAAGTTTATCATTTTTCCTTGCTTTGAATATTACTGCAAAATCTGCTCTGGTGCTGCTGCTATATATTTAAAGATCCTTTATAAAATCCAAAAAAGAATCTGCAATGTTATTAGTCCTGATCTGGCATGTCGGCTTCAGTCTCTTTCCTCCCTCCGCCTTTTCCAGAAATACTTTCTTGCTAATTCTTCTGATGAACTTTTCTCTATAGTGCTTAGACTTTATGAATTTTATTTTTCCAACATATCTTTTAATCTGTACTTCTTACTCCACCACCTTTTACGTTAGTACAATGTTATTCAGTAACTCACTAGCTTGAGTGCTTCTTGGGGCTTGTATTAGATTATCAATAGCGTAAAAGTTCGTTTTCTTCTATCCCTCTTCTTTCCACTATGCCTAGTGGGTGTCAAATTCACGAAGCCCTTAAATAATAGGGCAGATTGCGTTCTATAGCCTTTGCTGGCAACCAGTCTACCGCAGAAAGCAATGGCAACCTACTGTAGGACAATCTTCTGCCCAGTCAGTCATGTCTCTTTCGAGACATGATCGCCCAATGCGTGTATCACGTATGGCACTTAACTGATTGACCCTCTTCTTAAAATTCCAAAATATATTTATAATCTGCACTTCGTATCCCCACCTCTTACATTAGCTTGAATGCCTCTTGGGTCTTGAATTAGAGGAACAATCACGTGAAAATTCTTTTCTCTATGATCCATAAAACTGGTCCAACATACAAACTCTCTTTTAAAGAGGGATTGCTAAAAAGCGGAACTATTTAAGTTTTTTTTTTTTTTTAATCATATCACCCCGATATGATTAAATATATAAGTAACGCCACTGATGTGCAGGGGGCTACATAGGAGTGAAAAGATTGGAAAAGAGAAAGCCGGAAACCACATCCTAAACTGGAAACAAGGGATGAGCCTTTTCACCTGTTCAATAGACGTGGGTGGAGTGTGAACCGGGCGATAGTTTAGTCTATCTACTCCAATTAACCAAGTTTTATCATATATGACGTAATTGGAGGGAAGAAACGGATTAATACCTTTCTCAAAGGTATTTGTGCGTAAGTGAATGCGATATGAAAATCTTAGTGGATTTATTGCCTTGCTTGAATATGAAATGATTAGAATAAAAAAAAAGATGCTAACGTTCCTTGTGACTCTGTCAGAATTCAACTTTTGCGTTTTAAAAATGGAGTTGATTTATTAGGTTTCTTTAAGGGATACTTTGACGTTGTGCAATGGTTAACAAGTTTTGTTTGTTTTTATAATCGTTTCACTCCAAGCAAGGCAGTACTGCCACTGGTGCACTGGGGGGGGGGCTACATGAGAGGCGAGTGACGTGAAAGAGCAACAGGTTACAGGTGGTGTCGAGGAATGGATAAGCGAAGGATGGGATTATTGGTGTGAAGAGAGTTACGTGAGTGCAGAGTGGAATGGGAGAAAAACATGGTACAAGGGTTGTCAGGGAAGGAAAGGGACGTGAGTCAAAGAGATAAGAGATCGCAGTTCCAAAAGCAGGAAGTGCGAGAAAAGAAGCTGGTGGAGTAAAAGTGTGGGCTACATTTCTTTGTTTTGACCGTAAAAAAAAAAAGTCAGTTTTTTGAGTGGGACCTATTTGCCAGTCAAGTAGCTCGAGTGTATTCGTGTAGAACGAGCACTAAGCTGTAAAGAGGGAAGCCGCATCTTGAGAAAGGGATTGGAGCCGAGCTGCCAGATGAGATCGATTACATTGCAGATTCTTCTTTGAATTTTGACGAGAACCCCGAAATAAATACCAGGTGCACTTGATACACGTGATACACTCATGCCTCGAAAGAGACATGACTGACTGGGAAGAAGATTATCCCGCAGTAGGTTGCTATTGATTTTTGTGGTAGACTGGTTGCCAGGCAAGGTTATAGAAAACAATCTGTCCTGGTATTTAGCCCATAACTGGAGGGACGAGACGAATTAATACCTTTCTCAAAGGTATTTGTGTGTAAGTGAATGCAAGGATTTCAACTGGAATTCGAACTCGGCTCCCCGATTTGTCGTTCCGAGTCGATATCCACTACACCGCAACCCACATCCATACACGTTCGAGATTTTTCTGTTATTTCTTCCTACTTTATAGGCAAACTGCGGACTGCTCCTCTTTATGAACGGAATGCCTAATTTCAAAGGACAAATAACATTTAGGAAAATTGTTTGTTCCGTATTTGTTTTTCTCACATGTTCGCTCACGTTCTCTCACATATAAGCACGTATTTTTAATTAATATTTATTTTTATTTTTTCTTCAATAGGTGTAAATAGGTTCGCCTGTTGTACGGTTCACTCACCTCCACGGTCTTTTGGCCAGAAATAGAGGTTTATTCCTCGTTTCCTGCTTGAGAATGGGTTCCCGGTGTCGTCTAAAGTTTGCTTCAACAATACACTTCTAACGTCTCCGCTCAAAACTTTGAACTTTTATTTACTATTTAATTTTCCTGAGCATAACGGTAAACTGCATCTGGCAGCAAGGCCTCTGATTTGGAGGTTGTGGGGAGCATGGAACCACCTCTTAATTGTTGTTGTTCCCAGGCCCACCCTTACCCGTAGTAGTAGCACCTGTTAGGGTCCCAGCTATGGGTAAATAGTTAACCTCCAAACTGGTGTCAAAACACTATGAAAGTATAAAAATACACTTTTATAGAAATATAAACATAAAACTAGACTTTATAGAAATATAGACATTTTTGAAGAAAAAATATTACCAATAATACATTTTTGAAGAAGAAAATGATGACCATAACACATTTTGAAGGAGAAAAATTATTCTCAGCAAAACATTTTTGAATACAAAACTAGAAGACATTTTCTGTTTTCTAAAATAAAATGAATAAAAACAAAAAAATTTCACTAAAATCTGATTAACTCAACCTTCTTACTATAACCGAACATAAAAAATACCTTAAAACCGTACCTTTTTTGGCATTAAATAACCAACACTCAAACTCAAACTCAATAGGAATAGATAAGTTCGCTTATCGTTTGTTTCACACTCCTCTGTTGAACATAAGTAGAGGTTTGTTCCTTGTTTCTTGTTTAAGATTGGGTTTCCGGTTCCCTTTTTTCATTCTCTTTCATTTCCGGGGGCCTCTTGCATCTTCAGAGTCTTAGCACTTTGCTGGAGGTGCTTCATATTCTGTAATTCTATGTGACTCTTGGATCTTGTACGAGGTTATTATCATTGTAAGAGAAACATACATAACCAATGGGTAGCTACAACGTTTCTTGAATTTTGTAACCTATTATCAAAGGGAAGATTTTTTTTTAGAATTTTAAACTATTGACGATTTTTTATTAAGGAAGATCATACGTCTAAACTTTATTATGTGCTTTAGAAACAAAAAACGTTATCATAATTTTTTCTTATGGAGAAGAAATATATATATTTGTACAAAACGATAACGTTTTCGTATTTTCAAAGGAATAAATTTAAAAATAAATCCTATGCAGTGAAGAGTGTTAATCACTTTGTGATCAGTGAAAATATACCAAGATTTCAATATTTTAATTACAGAAAAAATTATTTTCCCAATGAAAAGAAAATCATTTTCCCACATTCTTAAAACATATTCTTACGCGTATGGTCTTCTGTAGTAGAAATGGCTGAAGCATCTTGAACGAAGAATGACTTTTTCTTTTTTTTTTTTTTTAATCATTTCACCCCGAGCAAGGCAAAAACGCCACTGATGTGCAGGGGGTTACATAAATGTAGAAAGATTAATTAGAAAAGAGTGAGGAGTACAAGCTAGTTAGAAAGGAACAATAGAAAGCTGAGAAAGCAGGTGCAATGACAGATACATGGGCGGAGAGAAAGTGAAGATTATACAGGGGAGGGGAGAGAGCTAGAGTCCAGTGGTTAGTAGATGAGTATTGACTTTGCTTTTAAATTTCTGGAGGTTGTAGCCGTCAGGAAAGCAAGAATACGGGAGTGAGTTCCACAGGCGGGAAGTGCGAGAGAGGAAGCTGCAGGAGTAGAATTGTCGTCTGCATTTGGCTAACCTGACTGTGAATGGGTGGGACCCAGTTGCCAGTCTGGTTGCACGGGTAAACACCTGTTGAGGAGGCATCAGTGACTTAAGCTCATCCGAGCAGAAGCCATGAAAGTATTTATAGAAGAGACAGAGGGAGGCCACATTTCGACGATGGGGAAGTGGTTGCAATTTTTTCAACTAGTGTAACCCGCCTTAAAGGGGCGTAAGACAAGGATTTGTCTTTTCACCGGATCTGTTCAACTTGTACAGCGAGAATATTTTCAGGACCCTAGAAGTTATGCCCGGATTTGTCATAGGAGGTCACAATTTAAACAACCTAAGGTAGGCAGATGATACAGTGCTGATAGCAGACACAGAAAGGAAACTACAAGACCTCCTACAGAAGGTAGCTGAAGAGAGTGACAAAAAAAAGACTACAAATAAACTGCAAGAAAACC
>JBBBDQ010001803.1:245000-322500 GCA_037127315.1 Ascarosepion bandense
ATTCCTTATCAGTGCAAATGTGGAAATTTTATTTACACACTTCGAATTTTTACGCAGAAGTATCGTGGATAAAATTAGAATAGAATTTTCAAATTTTGAATTAGAGAACGCTGTAAAATATTCTAAAATTTTACTCTGTAAAAGGGAAGATAAACTATGGAGGACGCTAAGCGACATAATTTTTACTCGCGGATTCCGTGGAATTTCCACGGAAGGATAATTATGATTTCCTGGACAAATTTTACTTTCTCATACTACAAATGATAGTAACGTCTTCAAACATAAAGGTATTAGGTAATAAAATAACGATAACACAGAGTGTAATTTTATTAGAATATCTATAAAAGTAATGTCCATAGAACCTACTTTACTGTAATCTTATATTATATTAAGCGGCGTATGCATAGAACATAATCAAAATTCTGTACGCTATTTTGTGAGAGATTTTGAAAAAGAAATTTTTTTTTTTACTGAAAAATCATGGTTTCTGCATCCATTGTAAACATAAAAGACCAACTGAGTAATGGTCAAGGGTGTAGAGGCCAGAAATTTTGTTATTAGGTCACAGGATACAACAACAAACCTACCTATTTTTACTATATTGTACAGTACACACACATATACACACACAATTACTGCTACAACCACCAGCTTAAACTACTACTGATACGGTAATGCTATAGGCTCTCTCCTCCTACTCTCTCACTCATTACTACCCTTCCGTTTGGCCAAGGTGAGAGTAAAGGCCGAGGAGAGTAGCATTTATAGATTATAAAAAGATAGAGGGGAAGGAAAAGCTCGTGTAGAGAGTAAGTGTGTTATCTTTCTTCAGTGGTGTAACGGACGGAGGAACTTACTAACTAAGGAAGGAACAAGCAGAATTATTATATGATGTAAATTTATAATGCATTGTTTAATGATTTTACTATAAGAATGCATTGGAAAACAGGAAGATGGGGATTGTCAGTGGTCAGGAATGAATGCAAGCATTATTGATAGAATAGGGCTATTGTATGTATAATGTAAATGTATTGCTAATGATTTTACTATAGGAATGCATTAGAAATCAGGAAGAAAGGGATTGTCAGTGGTCAGGAATGAATGCAAGCATTACTGATAGAATAGGGCTATTATATGTATAATGTAAATGCATTGCTAATGATTTTACTATAGGAATGCATTCGAAATCAGGAAGAAAGAGATTGTCAGTGGCCAGGAATGAATGCAAGCATTACTGATAGAATAGGACTATTATATGTATAATGTAAATGCATTGCTAATGATTTTACTATAGGAATGCATTAGAAATCAGGAAGAAAGGGATTGTCAGTGGTCAGGAATGAATGCAAGCATTACTGATAGAATAGGGCTATTGTATGTATAATGTAAATGCATTGCTAATGATTTTACTATAGGAATGCATTGGAAATCAGGAAGAAAGGGATTGTCAGTGGTCAGGAATGAATGCAAGCATTACTGATAGAATAGGGCTATTATATGTATAATGTAAATGCATTGCTAATGATTTTACTATAGGAATGCATTAGAAATCAGGAAGAAAGGGATTGTCAGTGGTCAGGAATGAATGCAAGCATTACTGATAGAATAGGGCTATTGTATGTATCATGTAAATGCATTGCTAATGATTTTACTATAGGAATGCATTAGAAATCAGGAAGAAAGGGATTGTCAGTGGCCAGGAATGAATGCAAGCATTACTGATAGAATAGGGCTATTATATGTATCATGTAAATGTATTGCTAATGATTTTACTATAGGAATGCATTAGAAATCAGGAAGAAAGGGATTGTCAGTGGTCAGGAATGAATGCAAGCATTACTGATAGAATAGGGCTATTATATGTATCATGTAAATGTATTGCTAATGATTTTACTATAGGAATGCATTAGAAATCAGGAAGAAAGGGATTGTCAGTGGTCAGGAATGAATGCAAGCATTACTGATAGAATAGGGCTATTATATGTATAATGTAAATGCATTGCTAATGATTTTACTATAGGAATGCATTAGAAATCAGGAAGAAAGGGATTGTCAGTGGTCAGGAATGAATGCAAACATTAATGATAGAATAGGGCTATTATATGTATAATGTAAATGCATTGCTAATGATTTTACTATAGGAATGCATTAGAAATCAGGAAGAAAGGGATTGTCAGTGGTCAGGAATGAATGCAAGCATTACTGATAGAATAGGGCTATTATATGTATAATGTAAATGCATTGCTAATGATTTTACTATAGGAATGCATTAGAAATCAGGAAGAAAGGGATTGTCAGTGGTCAGGAATGAATGCAAGCATTACTGATAGAATAGGGCTATTGTATGTATCATGTAAATGCATCGCTAATGATTTTACTATAGGAATGCATTGGAAATCAGGAAGAAAGAGATTGTCAGTGGTCAGGAATGAATGCAAGCATTACTGATAGAATAGGGCTATTATATGTATCATGTAAATGCATTGCTAATGATTTTACTATAGGAATGCATTAGAAATCAGGAAGAAAGGGATTGTCAGTGGTCAGGAATGAATGCAAGCATTACTGATAGAATAGGGCTATTATATGTATAATGTAAATGCATTGCTAATGATTTTACTATAGGAATGCATTGGAAATCAGGAAGAAAGGGATTGTCAGTGGTCAGGAATGAATGCAAGCATTACTGATAGAATAGGGCTATTAAATTTATATAATACAAATATATAGTATAAATGAAATACCAATGGCTTTACTAAAGGGTTTCATGAAAAATTAGGATTGTCAGTGGTCAAGATTGAATGCAGGCATTACTAATAAAATAGGGCTATTATATGTATAATGTTGGTTGTTTTGTTTTTATGGCAATTCAACCTCGGCAGGTCATTTATTGCCAACTAAATATTTATTGCTGGTAATACCTTTTTCTTTCAACAATTTATTGTTGTTTTTTATAAGTTTTGTGTCGAGTAATACTTTTTTCTTTTCGAGTATCAAGATTCATTGGGATTTGTTTTTAAGGACAGGGTCCCCAAGTCCTACCCTTATTATTTAAAAATGATAAACTTACAAATTTCGAAATCAATTAGGTAATTGATCTAGCGAGACAAACTTGTTAACCATTACACGGCTTCGAAGTATTCATTACCGAAACCTAATAATTCAACTCCATTTTTAAAACGTGGTTGATTACAAAAGTTGATTTTTGACCGAGACACAAGGAACATTACTATCAATTTCTTTTTGTTATTTAATCATTTCATCATCAAGGAAGGCAATAAATCCACTAAGACTTTCATATCATTAAGACTGCCATCAAGAATTAAACTTGCTTACTTCAATAGTTTCCCATTTTAGCAAACCCTCTTAAAATGATATTTTGTATGTTGGGTCAGTCTTATAGATTATAGAGAAACGAACTTTTACGCTTTTGATAATCTAATACAAGCCCCAAGAAGCACTCAAGCTAGTGAGTTACTGAATAACATTGTACTAACGTAAGAGGTGGAGGAGTAAGAAGTATAGATTAAAAGATATGTTGGAAAGATAACTGTTAATTAGAAGAGGGTAAGATTGTAATAATAGGGGGAGCATCCTCTCAGGAGTCTGGTTAACGAAATAGTGATACTTGGGGAAAATCTCTCCGAATAAAGATTACTACTAACTAATGAAACAGAAACGGAATTTTATGATTCTACTTCTGATTCTTAGTATAAGTGTTCTTTTAAAATTTTTAGGAAACATAATGAGGAAGTAGGGTTTGGTGAATTTGGTGAAGGCATAGTGGAGGGAAGAGGGACAGAGGAAAATGAGGTACCTAACAAGCTTGTATAAATGGTTAGCAAAACAGGCAGTTAGAGAAATAGCGAACACACAAAACGAAAATAATACCGAAAAAGTTTATAAAATTAAGGTGGAAATCCAAAGGACAGAACTGATCCAGAATTTCCAGACCCGATGAATCCAACAGTATCCTAGTTATTATAAAATGCTAAAAGAAAAGCGAAATTTTAATCATTGTTATGGATGTGGATATGTGGGAGATAATGTGAGTGAACAAGTGAGAGCGAAACGAAACAAACAAGATTTTAATAAACGTTATATATCTCATGAAATAGGCGTGCCATTCATAAAGACAAACGGTCCGTTGTTTGGCCGTGTCTGATCTACACTAAGTCGACAAATAAAGCCGGCCTCATAATTTTCTTCTCCTCAAGAATAAATAAAAAATATGGAATAATTATAAGCTTTTTCTTAAGAATCCTTAGAATTTACAACCTCGATATCTCCTCGTAATGATATATACATATACATATACATTGCTAAAAGAAAAACATGCCAAATCTATTAAACCAAAATAAGGAAAACCAGTTGATATTGCAAGGAAGATGAAGAATGACAGAGCATGAAACTGACCCTAGTGACCATAATTATTGAAACATCTGAAATGACACCGAAATCCAAAGAACGAAAACCATCTACCCATTACGGAAAATGCAAATATTACTGAGCTTACTTGTTGTCACTTATTCCTAGTCGACAATCATTTAATACACCATGAAAATCATATAATAATAATCTCTATGATCCTTTTTATCAGGACATTCAAAAGTTAGACTTAATCACAAAGAATTAAGTGACATTCTAAGAATTGGATCCATCTTTTAGGAGTCTGTCTGCATTTGTCCTTTCGTTTTAGTTCATTTCATTTTATTTTATTTTATTTTTTTAACCAAAATGACCTTTTGCCTTCCTTAAATTTAATTACAACCCTTCGAAAGAACGACATGGAATTTTCTTTTTTTTACTTCGAGGAAGGAAAATGACATGAGGAAATGCCGAGAGCGCGACCCTGACCAACATCAGTTATATTTCAATGTTAATAACATTAATGAGAAGAAGAAGAAGAAGAAAAAGAAGAAGAAGAAGAAGTAGAAAAAGAAGAAGACGAAGAAGGAAACAGAATATTTAGGAAAAGTATTGAAAAAAAAACAGGAAGAAGCAAGGAGAAGAAAGAAAGAGGAAGAGAAAATATGAAAAAGAAGAATAAAAGAAGAAATGGAAGAATTTAGAGAATGAAAGAAGAGAATAAAAGTAAGCATGAAGAAGAAAGCAATAAAAGAAAGAAAGAAAGAAAGAAAGAAAGAAAGAAAGAAAGAAAGAAAGAAAGAAAGAAAATAGACTGGGACAAGAGAAAAATGAGAAAAAAGTGATTTTTAAGAAAAAAAAATGAAATAGGAAGAGGCAAGAAGGAGAAAAATGTAAAATGAAAGAAAAAGTGGAAAATTAACGAAAGAAAGAAAAAAAGAAAGAAAAATATGGAAGATAAATGAAGAAGCAAGAAGCAGGAAGAAGCAAGAAGAAGAAGGAAAGAGGAAGAGAAAATATGAAAAAGAAGAATAAAAGAATTGGAAGAATTTAGAGAAGAAAAGAAGAGGATAAAAAGAGGCATGAAGAAGAAAGAAAGAAAGAAAGAAAGAAAGAAAGAAAAAGAAAAGAAGATAGAATGAGACAAAGGAAAAAGAATAAGGATGAAATGAGAAGAAAGTGATAGGAGGAGGTGATTAAGACAGAAAAATGAAATAGGAAGAGGCAAGAAGGAGAACAAAAAAAGAAAGAAAGAAAGAAAAAAGAAAGAAAGAAAGAAAGAAAAAAAGAAAAAGAAAGAAAGAAAGAAAGAATGTAAAAGAAAAGCGAATGAAATGATGCAAGAACAAGAGGGAAGAGACAATAATGAGAAGAAGAACATTTAGAGGATGTAGGTGTAGAAAGAAACAAGAAGAAGCCATTAAAGAAGAAATAATAATAATAATAATAAAAAGAAGAAGAAGAAGAAGAAAAATTAAATAGAAAGAGGCAAAAAGAAGAAGAAAAATTAAATAGAAAGAGGCAAGAAGAAGAAGAAGAAGAAAAATTAAGTAGATAGAGGCAAAAAGAAGAGGAAGAAGAAAAATTAAATAGAAAGAGGTAAGAAAAAGAAGAAGAAGAAGAAGAAAAATTAAATAGAAAGAAGTAAAAAGAAAAAGAAGAAGAAGAAGAAGAAAAATTAAATAGAAAGAGGTAAGAAGAAGAAGAAGAAGAAGAAGAAGAAGAAGAAGAAGAAGAAGAAAAAGTGTCCAAATAGAAGAAAAAACGTGGATGAAAAGAGGAGGAAAGTAGGTAGCGGCAATAAAAAGAAAGAAAAAAGAAAGAAAGAAATGGAAAAATACAAGAAAGAAAGAAAGAAAGAAAGAAAGAAAGAAAGAAAGAAAGAACGTGTGTGCATAAAAGGGAAACGGATTGTAACATAGCAACCAAGGAATTTGAAAAACTGTCAAAATATAAAGACCTGGAAATTAAAATAGAAAAAATGTGGAAATTGAAAACAAGAGTCGTGCCAGTGATAGTAGGTGCACTTGGAATGATAAAAAATGGAACAAAACAGCACATTGAAAGAATCCCTGGAAATATATATAAGAGATACACAAAAAATTGTCTTATTAAGTACAGCCCACACACTAAGGAGAACTTTGTCTATGTAACGCTAGGAATGGTGGGGAAGATAGAAGAAACATGAAATGGAGCCATAACAACACACCACTACCTGCCTTAGGTCTTCCCGCAGACTTAGTTGGTAGTGCGACCATAGCAGAAATCGTAATATGATGAAAAATGACATAATAATAATAATAATAATAATAATAATAATAATAATGAAAAAATAAAATGGTCTCGTGAGGAGTATAAAGTCTGCATTTCATGAAGCGTTACTCAAACCTCAAAAAAACATGACTCGCCAAACATGACATTTGGCGTGAAAAAGTTGGTCAAGCAAATAGAAAGTATATTGACGAAAATAAATTAGCCAATGTACGTAGGTACATTATTCGTAATAACCGACTGACAGAGGCTGAAATTAATAAAATTAAAAGAATTGTAACAAGAAGAGACGAATCAACAAAATATGAAAAGGAACCGGAATCAGAAATAAAAAGTAATAAGCTCAAACAAGCCACAGGTCATAATGTAGAAACCGTGAAACACGCAAATCACTGCGAAGATAATGCTGTAAGTTTAAAAGTGCTGGAAAGGTGTGATCTGAGTCAGTTAAAAGACGAAAATAAAACGAGTTCAGAACACATCGAAGATAATTATTTGACGGAAAATAAGAACAATATACAGGAAGCCAAGATAGAAATAAAAAACCATCTAAGTCAAATACAAAATATTACAATGGAGGAACGTGAACAGCTCCCAAAATTACAACCAACAAAATATAACCTCCGAACTATTAAACTCTACAATGCAACACTGAAATTAATACTCGATGAAGACACTCATACAAATCTCAACGAAGTAATATATGCATCAGCAACAGCAGCAACAAAAAAATAAAAACAAGGCAGTCTCGCAGACGTGAAGACCCACCTTGGAAAAGAAAAATAGAAAAAGAAATCGAACAACTTAGAAGGTGAACTATCAGTAGTGGATGAACTGAGTAGAGGAATAAATGTAAGAACTAGGAAAAGCAGAAGAGCCAAAAGAAAATATAACATTAGGAATGAAAATGAAGTCTTATCAAATAAAGAAAAAATAAAGCAAAAAATCCAACTGAAGGCTCAAAGAATAAGACGCTATGAAAAAAGAGCAAGATTTTACAGACAAAACAAGATTTTTCAGACTGATACAAAGAGATTTTACAGGGAAATAGGTAAAAAAAGAATTGAAGTGACAGTACCCCCCAGAATGGAAGAAGTCACACAGTTCTGGGAAAAGATATGGGCTTGCCCTAAAGAACATAGCAAGGAAGTACATTGGATTGCGCAAGAGATAGAACGAATGAAAAATAAACCAGAACAGACATGGTCTGGAATTACAGAAGATGATGTTAAATTTGCACTAAAAAAGCACACAATTGGAAATTCCCAGGTATAAATAAAATTCCTAACTTTTGGCTATATTATTTAAATGCAGCACATAAAAAACTAGCCAAAGAACTTCAAGAAATGGTTGACGATCCCACTAAAATTCCTGCATGGATGACCAAAGGAATTACATTTCTTCTACCCAAGAATGGTGACACAAACAACCCGAAAAACTACAGACCAATTACATGTCTTCCGACAACATATAAACTATTAACATCTATTTTAACAAAACAGACATATTTATTCTTAGAAAGAAATGACATGATACCGCTTGAACAAAAAGGGTGCAAACGTGGCTGTTATGGTTGTAAAGACCAATTGCTAATTAACAAAATGATCCTGGAAAACTGCTACAGTTCAAAGAAAAATCTTAGTACTGCCTGGATAGATTATCGAAAGGCATTCGATAGTGTGCCACATTCCTGGATTTTAAAGACTTTAAATATATACAAGATATCGCCCGTCATCATCAATTTCATCAAACAGTGCATGTCTATATGGAAAACAACCCTTTACCTCAATCATATAAATGGAACCTATAAGTCTGATGAAATAAACATCAAAAGAGGTATATTTCAAGGTGATTCTTTTTCTCCCTTACTATTCTGCATATCATTAATAGCACTAACCAGTCAACTTAATAAGACAGAATGTGGTTATAAAATAGGCCAAAAGAAAATAAGCCATCTATTTTACATGGATGACTTAAAGTTATATGCTAAGAATGATAATGAGCTGGAAGGTCTTCTGCAAACTGTAAAATGCTTCAGCGAAGACATTGGAATGAAATTTAATTTGAATAAATGTGCTAAAGCTACATTTTTACGTGGATCAATACAAGAAACATCCTCAATTAGCTTAGACCCTGCTGTAACAATAAAAGAATTGAAACCAGAAGAAGCTTATAAATACCTAGGTGTAAATGAGAGCGAAAACATTCACCATAAAAAAATGAAAGAAATAGTGCTTAAAGAGTACTATAGAAGGCTACGAATGATATTAAAAACTGAATTAAATTCACAGAACAGAGTTATGGCCATTAATAGCCTTGCAATCCCAGTTGTCCAATATAGTTTTAACATCTTAAACTGGACTCTAAACGACATCAGGCGAATGGATGCTAAAACAAGAAAGCTTCTTTCTAAGCATAAGATGTATCATCCAAAGGCTGATGTAGACCGTCTATACATACCCCGTAAAGAAGGTGGAAGAGGTCTTATTCAGCAGGAATTGTCATACAAGACAACAACTATTGGCTTACTAACATACATAGAAACAACAAAGGATTGGATGATACAATTAGTAAGGCAACATGAAGAAAGAAAGAAAAAATATTCAATAATAAAAGAAGGCAGTAAATACAAACAAGATTTACAGTTAGTAGATTCTGTAGAAAAGCAAAACAGAAGCCAAGAACCAACTATTGCGGCAAAAAATATGAAAATGAAAGCCAAAGATAAAGCTCTTGAACAGATGAAACAGCGCTGGCAAGACAAACCTCTGCATGGCCAATATCCAGAACGTGCCAATAAATCCAATGTTGACAAAGTTAATACTCATCGATGGTTACGTGCATCTGGATTAAAGTCTGAAACTGAAGGCTTTATTCTTGCAGCACAAGACCAAAGTCTTTTCACTAGAAACTTTCAGGCAAATATTATGCATAATAATATGGATCCAAAATGCAGGTTTTGTGATAAACACCAGGAAACAATAGACCACCTAATCTCAGGCTGTTCTGTGCTTGCCCCAAATGAATATAAAAATCGCCACGATAGAGTTGGGCAATATTTACATTGGGCAATGTGCAAACATTATGGAAAAACTGTAAACAAACACTGGTATGAACATCACCCAGCACCGGTTACAGAAATAGAAGATGTAACCATTCTATGGGATTACACCATCTACACAGACATAAAAATTGAAGCAAACAGGCCAGACATTATTGTTAAAAACCAGAAGGATAAAACTTGTCTATTAATTGATATGGCTTGTCCAGCGGATTGTAACATAGCAATCAAGGAATTTGAAAAACTGTCAAAATATAAAGACCTGGAAATTGAAATAGAAAAAATGTGGAAATTGAAAACAAGAGTTGTGCCAGTGATAGTAGGTGCACTTGGAATGATAAAAAATGGAACAAAACAACACATTGAAAGAATCCCTGGAAACCCCAGCTTAAGAGATATACAAAAAATTGTCTTATTAAGTACAGCCCACACACTAAGGAAAACTTTATCTATGTAATGCTGGGGATGATAGGGAAGATATAAAAACATGAAATGGAGCCATAACAACACGTCACTACCTGCCTTAGGTCTCCCCGCAGACTTGGTTGGTAGTGAGACCAAAGCAGAAATCGAAATATGATTAAAAATGACATAATAATGATAGTAGGTGCACTTGAAATGAAACAAAACAGCACATTGAAAGAATCCCTGGAAACCCCTGCTTAAGAGATGTACAAAAAAAAATGTCTTGTTAAGTACAACCCACACACTAAGGAGAACTTTGTCTATGTAACGCTATGGATGTTAGGGGAGATTAAAAAAAAAACATTAAATGGAGCCATAACAACACGCCACGAGCTGGCTTAGGTCTTCCCGCAGACTTGATAGGTAGTGCGACCATAGCAGATATTGAAATATGATGAAAAGTGACATAATAATGATAATAAGAATAATAATGATACCCTAAGGCATTCGATAGTGTCCTGCGTTCTTGGATGTTAAAATCGTAAAATATATGCAGGGAATCACCTGTCGTCATCAATTTCATCATTTGAGGATATGGAAAACTACACTTCACCTCAATCCTATAAATGGAATCTATAAGTTTGGTGAACTAAACATCAACAGAGGAATAATGACATTTTGTCTTCCTTGCTATTTCGTATATCCCTAATAGCATTAACCAGTGAACGGGACGGAATAAGATTTTTTTTTTTTAATCATATCACCCCGAGCAAGGCGGTAACGCCACTGATGTGCAGGGGGCTACATAGGAGTGAAAAGATTGGAAAAGAGAAAACCGGAAACCGCATCCTAAACAGGAAACAAGGGATGAGCCTCTTCACCTGCTCAATAGACGTGGGTGGAGTGTGAACCGGGCGATAGTTTAGTCTATCTAATCCAATTGAAAAAAAAAGTGAGAAGATTGGAAAAGAGAAAACCGGAAACCGCATCCTAAACAGGAAACAAGGGATGAGCCTTTTCACCTGTTCAATAGACGTGGGTGGAGCGCGAACCGGGCGATAGCTTAGTCATCCACTCCAATTGAAAAAAAAACGTGAGAAGATTGGAAAAGAGAAAACCGGAAACCGCATCCTAAACATGAAACAAGCGATGAACCTCTTCACCTGTTTAATAGACGAGGGTGGAGTGTGAACCGGGCGATAGTTTAGTCTATCTACTCGAATTAAAATCTATCTACTCCAATTAGTCTATCTACTCCAAGTCTATCTACTCTAAATGTATCTACTCCAAGATGTCTCAGAAGAAAATATGGCATCTATTTTTGATGATTTGAAGTTGTATGCTAGAAACGACAGTAAGCTGGAAGGTCTCTTGAAAACAGTTAAATATTTCATTAATGGGAATAGAATAGAATTCTGTCTTAAATGTGCTAAAGCCACAATTTTAAGAGGATCACTACAACAAACTTTCTCTATTAGCTAAGACCCTGGGGAAACAATCAAAGATTTAGAAGAACAAGAAGTTTAGAAGTACCTCGGTAAGGGTGAAGGAATTGACCATAAAAATGAAAGAAGTATGGCAGAAAGAGTACTATAGAAGGGTGAGACTGATATTAAAAACTAAACTGAATTCTAGGAATATGATTATGGCCATTAATAGCTTTGCCATCCCAGTGGTTCAATATAGTTTCAATATCTGGAATATTTGAACTGGACTCGAAATGGATTTTCAGGCAAGAAAGCTTCTTTCTAGGCATAAGATACATCATCCAAAGGCTTATGTTGACCGTCTATACATACTCCGTAAAGAAGGTAGAAAAAGTCTTATTCTACTAGAATTGTCAGACGTGACAGCAACTATTGACTTACTAACATACATGGAAACAACAAAGGACTGGATGATACAATTGGTCAATCAATACGAAAACAGAAAGAAAAAATATTCAATCTTGAAAAAAGGCTGTAAATACAAACGAAATTTACATTTAGTAGTTTCCGTAAGCCCACCTCAAAAAAAACAAAAAACAAAAAAAAACCCGAGAACCAATTGCTGTAAAAAAAATAATAAAATAAAATAAAAAAATAAATAAATACAGTATTTACATTATATGGACTATTGTCCTCATCTTTGTTGCCATTTATATGATGTTTCATCCGTTGTACGCTCCGGCCTTCTTCAGGTGCTAGGAATTTCGAACCGAACCCTTTATTACAAACACTGGGGTATATTATTCTCATTCCTTGCTTTGTAGTAATGCCACGATTGGATGTCATGAGTTATCTCCCTCTAACCCTGCAAGTTAGTTAAGGTTACATGGCCCAGTGGATATAGAAGTTCGTTAGTTCCTGACTTGACTCTTAGAGTTGTGAGTTCAATACCAGGCTACATCAGTGGTGAACAAGTAACTGGATTAAAGGCTAAAACGGAACTTTCAGACAAATATCATACATAATAATGTGGATCCAAAATGCAAAATCTTTTAAAATATTAGGAAACTATAGACCATCTAATCTCAGGATGTTCTGTCAGTCAGTCAGTCAGTTAAGTGCCATACATGATACACGCTTTGGGTGATCATGTCTTGAAAGAGACATGACTGACTGGGCAGACGATTTTCTATCATATTCTTTAAACTATAGCTGAAAGTAGAAGAGATGGATTGTATTAATAAGTAGTAATTAGTGAGGGATCAGTTTTCTATTGTTTTTAAGTAATAAATTGATCCCCCACTTTTTGCCCAGTAGAAGCTTTACTTATGTTTCCAATTATTATCTTCATTCAGTCAGTTAAATGCCATACGTGATACACGCTTTGGGCAATCATGTCTCGAAAGAGACATGACTGACTGGGCAGAAGATTTTATATCCTGCTCTTTAAACTATAGCTGAAGAGAGAAGAGCCGGATTGTATTAATTAGTAGTAATTAATGGGGGATCAGTTTATGACTTAATAACAATAGAAAAATGATCCCCCACTTTTTGCTACGTAAAAGCTTTACTTATGTTTCCAACTATTATCTTTATTCAGTCAGTTAAGTGCCATACGTGATACACGCTTTGGACGATCATGTCTCAAAAGAGACATGACTGACTGGGCAGAAGATCATCCCGCAGTAGGTTGCCATTGCATTCTACGGTAGACTGGTTACTAGCCAAGGCTATAGAACCTAATCCGTCCTATTATTTAACCCATAATTGGGGGAAAGAGACGGATTGACAACTTTCCCAAGGGTATCTGTGCGTAAGTGAATGCAAGGAACTCAACTGGAATTCGCACTCAGCTCCCCAATTTGTCGTTCCGGGCTGATATCCACTTCACCACAACGCACATCCTGCGAAAGTTCTATAGTTGCGCCAGATGAATACAAAAATCGTCACGATATATATTTACATTGGACAATGTGCAACATCAGTTATATTTCAATGTTTGGGGGTTAACTATTTGCCCATAGCTGAGACCCTAACAGTTGCTACCACTCCGGGTCAGAATGGACCTGGGAACAACAACAATTAAGAGGTGGTTCCATGCTTCTTACAACCTCCCAATTAGAGACCTTGCTGTCGGATGTAGTTTACTGTTATACCCAGGACCAGATTTTATGAAGATCTTCAAAAATATATTAAAATCTGCAGGGGCTGCAATAGCAATAAGAAGCCATAGTCTGTTCTTGTGGTCTTTGATCACGATATCTGGGCGAATAGCGTTGATTGTCCTGTTAGTGTGTATTGTAATATCTTGTTGTAATAAAATATCCTACACCCACTTTTTCTTAAGGCGGCGCCATCTGATGACTTAACTAGTTACCAGTTTACAACTCTGCCATACTCCATGTGCATACGGCGTCGGGGCGTGGCCTCTCAACAAGACAATCGCCGCCTGCGGAACATGGCTTCAAGCCCAGCTCCATCAGGATCATCGAAAGACTGCGTTGCTCCGATCTTTCGTCTAATACTAGGGTTTCCAACCCCGGGGTAAATTACCCCAGTGGTTAATGAGCCCATATTTTGGGGGTAATGGATGTTTGGGAAGCGGTAATCAGCTTATAATTTCACACTGTGTTCTTGGAATGAAGACCAAGAAACGTAGCAGACTCAACGTGGCAAACGACGCCCGAATAGCCCTTTCAGTCACAAAGCCAAAAATAAATAAACTGGCACTGGCACAGGCAATACAAGCTCAACACTCACATCAAGAATCACGGCTTGGTTACGGCTACTATACCTCTGATTATTATAGATTGGTACTGTTGTATTGAATAATTTCTATTAACTTTGTCTGCTTTTGATGTATGAAAATATAATTCCTTCTTTTCCTATATTACGGGTATTTGTTCATTGGGGTAATGGATAATAGTGAAATTGTATTTTGGAGTAATCGCAGCAAAAAGGCTGGGAACCTATGGTCTAATGAGTAGCTTCACCGAAGGACGAGCAAGCCGAGCATCCTCAGTAAAAATGCTTAGCGCTGTGTTTGATGACTATGACATGTCATTCGATGGTATGAGGACCAATACTAGCAGAGTTATCTACCAGTGCCACTCATCATCTACAGCAGCGGTCAGCAATCCCCGGCCCGCGAGCCACATCCGGACCTCGATTGAATCTTATTCGGCCCGCTATCTTACTCTGGACACGATATAAATATAGATAAACCAAACCAAAGTGACATTTGATAGTCTGAATATATTGCGTCGAAATTTAAAAAATAATTTCTTTTTTCCTGGAGAATGTGTTTTACTTTTATTTTTTTATTTGTAGGAATCGCCAAAATTAGTGTACGGTCTCACTTTCACTTTTTTGTGAAATTGCTTTCGTGAGCGGGTACTTTTAAATGAATATAAAATAGTGTTTTCAACCGAAAATATAAAAACATCATGGCTTATGCGAAACTGATGATGTCATTATTTGGAAGCACATATGCTTGTGAACAGCTTTTTTCCAAAATGAAATATACTAAAAGTCATTTGAGAACAAGGTTGTTTGACGAACACCTGGACGATATTTTGCTCCTGTCATCAACAAATATTTCACCTGATGTAGAGAAGTTATTGCACAATCAGCAGAAACAAGTGTCTCATTAAATCACTTCACGTTTCTAATTGTATTTCGTCTGGAGAAAGGAATTTGTATTTTTGTAGATTGTGGTGGTAGTTTGTTTCATTCTTACAGTAAAGATTTTTTTTGTTAAATGTGCTTGTATTTTTTCTTTTCGAAAGGTAGAGTCACAATTGGGAAATAATAGACAGATATTTTTGGCCGGGCTATATGGCCCAGAGGACCCAAATTAAAAAGGCCTTTTGCCATATTTTACCTTACGTGGGAAGGCGACTAAATACTTTAGTAAAATAAGTGACATTGTTTGAATAAAATTAAATTATATTAGATCCTTGCTTTCTTCAAACACATAGAAAATTTATTTACATATTTAATAACATGGATTCACCTCCATAACACTGAAGCCATACCTGTTTAGCCCTACGCCATGACTCTACATGACTTTTTGGTTCTCACTCTCCAAAAGATTGCCGACCGCTGATCTACAGACTGGAGACGACCTCGCAGCAGACCATGCAGCCACAGAAAAAAAAGTCGTCTGCCTGGATCTCCAGTAGTTCCATCTGACGCTGGAAGACTCCTTACCAAGACCGTGAAAGCTAGAGGGACAAGGTGTCTCCCGTAGAATGAAAGTTTTCATGATATTTAGCAGTAGCAGTATGTTATGGTGAAACACAAATATTCCTCAGATAATGGACTCTCCCTCCTATATTAAGAAGAGTTAGCAGGGAGTTCTTGAGAAGTTCTTGGAAAGTTCATAGAAGTTCTTTGGAGTTCAGTAGAACTACCAAGAAACTTGGAAAGTTCATAGGAGTTCCTTGGAGTTCAGTAGAACTACCAGGGAGTTGATATCAGTCGGCAGTTAGCCGAATACTAAGGAGTCAGCTTACAGTGGAAGATTACCAAGTTCCTAACATTTTGGGTGCGTTACGTCGATTAGCAACCAACATAGCACGATTGTAACTTTCAGTGCGTAAACTACTCCACAATACAGTAACAGCAGTAACGATTGTTTGTCCAATATAAGGCTCAAGAGACACTCAAGAAAGGGGCTTACTAATGAAGTTGTTTTAAGGTAATACACTTGAGATAGATAGATAGATAGATAGATAGATAGATAGATAGATGGCAAGAACATATTAAGTTTTGTTTATGATATAGCAGTTAACCCGAGATGTGCTAAGATTGTAGGGAACGGGGAAATACCCTCTCGGGAGTCTGTTACACAATGCTGCAGTTGAGTGTGTTGCATTTTTAAGTTTAAAAGATAGGGTAGCAGAAAGTGATTTGGAAGTCACAATAGTTTGCATTTTCAAAATTTAGTCGCTTGCACAATTCCCAGTGAATCACCTTTCCTGCCCATTCATGCATATTCCTGCTTTTCTTCTGGGCTAACTTACGTTATACGCTGATTATGTAGTTCACCTCTAAACTTTGTTTTCACTCGGTCTACATTTGATTTTTGTCCTGTGTTTGCCTTTCTATTGATTTTTATGGCCTGTTTTTACAACTATTATGAACAACTCAATTTCTCTTAGGAGGTTTTCTCTGCGTAGGTCATATTTATCTATCATTTCATCGGTTCGACTTCTAAAGTGTATATAAAATTGTCTTTCTTCTTATTTTACGTTTTCGTTATTATTATTATTATTATTATTATTATTATTATTATTATTATTATTATTATTATTATCTCCGATTTTTGGTGCATACTCATTTTCTTCCGAGGCCCAAACAAAAGGTCATAAATGGTATCCTGACATTTTGTACGGAGCATTTTTGAAAAAAAAAAAACACACACACACACACACACAGAGACACACAGAGCACACACACACACGCACGCACACACGCACACACACGCACGCACACACACACACACACACATACGCACACACACACAAAACCTAACATCACACAAATTTTACACAGATAAAGCCCTTCATAATATATGGACAGTACCTGTGTAGGATGTGCGTTGTGGTGCATTGGATATCGGCTCGGAACGAGAAATCGAGGAGCCGAGTTCGAATTCCAGCTGAATTCATTGCATTCACTTACGCGCAAATACCCTTGGGAAAAATACTAATCCATCTATTCCTTCCAGTTATGGGTTAAATAACAGGGCAGATTGGGTTCTATAGTCTTGGTCGGCAACCAGTCTACCGCAGAATGCAATGGAAACCTACTGCGGGATAATTTTCTGCCCAGTCACTTATGTCTCTTTCGAGACATGATCGCCGAAGCGTGTATCACGTATGGCACTTTACTGACTGACTATGAGAACATTTTTTGTATTTTTTAAAGCTTGGTTAACCATAAATCCTTCAATCGGTCTACTGGAACCTTTTTCAGTCAATCCGATAGTTCTAACTACAACAGAAATTATGGATGTCCTTACGTGCCACATTTTGGAGATTTCCTCTTTAAGATCCTTGTATTTTGATGGTTTTTCTTAATATTTTCATAGATACGTGGCAATCTTCAGGGACTGCAATAGCAATAAGAAGGCATGTTCTGTTCTTGTGGCCTTTGATCACGATGTCTGTGCGATTAACTTTGATTGTTCTGATTGTTGGTCTTGTCATGTCCTGTTGTAATAAAATATCCTACACCCACTTTTTCCTATGTGGACTTAATAATACAGAGAACTATATATAGTGAGCACCGCATTCACGGGCGGCCTTGCTTCGGAGATTTGGGTGGAAAGGTAGCAAATACCCTTGCTTCGGAGATTGGTAAATAAATAAACTTTTCCTTACACCTAATGGTGTATAGGGCAGCGTTTTTGCTGTTTCCGTAACAAACTGTTTTTTATGGGGCAGGGTTGTTAGCCCTGCGCCCAACCCCCAAACCTGGAGGAAGGCGATTTTCTAAGCCGAAATTAGGGGATAATGTCTTACTAATCTTTGTCTATCCACTTATTGTACTTTCCATTGGAATAACCCTTTCTCCTTTTCATTTTATATTGTGTGGATTGTTCTTTACTCTCGAGAAACAACTTTGTATATTGTAAGGATACAACAAGTCTAGGTGGTGTTCATACCAATAGCCTTCCCGTAAAAATTGCATATTTCCCAGTGCAGATATTGGCCCTGAAGTGAGACTAGAGAGAGGGAGAAAAGCACAAGACGAACAGGAGGCAGATAGAGCTTAAGGAAGCTTTATTCCACAAACAAACGTTCACATAGACAGAGATAGTATCGTTCGTCCATCTTGTAAAGGTCCCTCTGTAGAATCCCAGGTAAAAGGGCGCAACTCCGAGATGTCCAGCAGAAAGACAGCGTGGGAGAGTTACACCATTATCACCACAGGCCCATACTATCAAGCTGAGTTATTATTTTTCAGTCATTCAGTTAATTGCCATACGTGATACACGCTTAGGCGATCATGTCTCAAAGGAGACATGATTAACTAGGCAGGAGATTTTCCTGCAGTAGGTTGCCATTACTTTCTGTGGTAGACCGGTTGCCAACCAAGACTATAGAACCCAATCTATCCTACTATTTAATCCTTAGATGGGGGGAGAAGAGATGGATTAATACATTTCTCACGGGTATTTGTGCGTGAGTGAATATAACAAATTCGACTGAATGCCACAACGGAAAGTTCATCAGAAAAAATACCACAATTTTTTTACAAATTATTTCATCCTGAGTAAGGCAGTAAAGCCACTAAGACACAAAGGGTTACTGAGTGTGAATGAATAAGAAAACAGATAAAAATTATTATTGAGCGAGAATGATAGAAAATGGATCTAGAAGACATTAAATGACCACAGACATTGCATTTAAATTTCTGAAGGTCAAAGTTGACGGGAAAGTATGGAACCAAGCGAGAAGTGCAAGAGAAGAAACCGTTAGCAGAGAACTTACGGTTATATCTAGCCAATTTAGCTGCCTCAGGAAACGTATACTTGACATTAGGTAGAGACAGCTGAAATTTCTCTGGCACATAATGAGGTAAGAGAGCTTGGAAAATCTGATACATACAGGACAGGCTGAGAGTAAGAGGGCCATTGGAAAATAATGTGCAGTGATAGATACAGCATTTGAATTTTTAAAGATCAAAAGGTCATAAATAGTATGGTTATATCTAGCCATTTTAAATGATGAGACCTTGCCAAGAAAACAGGAAGTGGAGAGAGAGTTCCACAAGTGAGAAGAACGAGAGAAGAAACCGTTAGCATAAAACTTACGGTTAGATCTAGCCAATTTAAATGTATAAAGAAGCTTATACTTAACATCGGGAAGTGACAGTTGAAATTTCTAGGGTAGGTAATGAGGAAAGAGAGCTTGGAAAATCTGATACTCACAGGACAGAATAAAAGTAAGGGGGCCAGTGGGAAACAGTGTACACTGCTAGATATAGCATTTGAACTTTTAAAGATCAAAATTACGGTTATATCCAGTCAGTTCAAATGACGAGACCTTGCCAGAAAAGCAAGAAGTCGAAAGAAAGTCCCACAAGTGAGAAGAATGAGAGAAGGAACCCTTAGCATAAAACTTACGGTTAGATCTAACCAATTCAAATGTATAAAGAAACTTATGCTTAACATCAGGAAGAGACAGTTGAAATTTCTTGGGCACATAATCAGGAAGGAGAGTTTGAAAAATTTGACACTCACAGGACAAGCTGAGAATAAGAGATACAGAGGAAAACAGCGTTTAATGATAGACAGTGTATTTTAATTTTTAAAGATCAAAATTAGGGTTATATTTAGCCATTTCAAGTGTAAAATGATGAGACCTTGCTAGGAAAGCAAGAAGCCTGAAGATATTTACCCTACTCCTCCACTGGAGCGAGATGTGACACAAGGTCGGTTTTTAACGTGGGGAACCTGAGTGCATACGCTCAGGTCATTGGTCAAAGAATACCCAGCCCCCTCTTACGTGGTAACTGGGTACCAAACTGGTCTTATCTGGTCAGAGCTAGTCAGAGCTGGTCAGATCTGGTCATATGCCACCCATACAAGCGAGAAGAACGAGAAAAGAAACTGTTAGCATAGAACTTACAGTTCCATTTCAACTATAAAATGATGAGACCTCACCAGGAAACTAAGAAGTCAGAAGAGAACTCCACAAACGAGAAGAACGAGAGAATAAACTGTTAGCATACATCTTCGAGTTACATTTAACCATTTCAAGTGTAAAATGATGAGACCTAACCGTCAATCTAGTACTGCGATTAAATTCATAAAATCTAGGTACCATAAAGCAAAGTTCATGTAAACAATTACCATGGCAATGTTCATAAAACAAATAGACATGATGACAATTTTAGGCGATGGGAAAGTGACTCGATCACAAAGAATCAAATCTAGTTCTTTAAGACCAAGCTGCTGTCTGTCAATCATCACAGGAAACCTTTCCTGCCTCCCATAAGCATGGACCAAGCGAGTCTCCCTGATAGCAATACACTGCGCCTCCTCGACCTTACCCTCTCTTCTGATCTCAAGTGGAACCACTAACATTGAGTCAATAGCTAAATCCACTGCTAGGAAGGTTGGGTCACTGTGTCGGGCCAGGATGTTTATCCGCCTGAATCCATCCTGCATATATACAAATCAACCATTCGTTCGTGCAGGGAGTACTGCTGCCATATATGGACAGGCGCCCCCGCTGTTCATCTCAGTGTTCTTGACAGGCTCCAAAGGAGAATCAGTAATGTGATAGGTACCGAATTGGCGGCTCGACTCCAGCCACTTCCCCACCGACGAGATGTGGGTTCCCTTTGTCTGTTCTATAAATACTTTTATGGCTTCTGCTCCAACGAACTTAAGTCACTGGTGCCTCTGCAACAATGTGTTTACTCGTGCAACCAGACTGGCAACTGGGTCTCACCCATTCACAGTTAGATCAACCAAATGCAGACGGCAATTCTACTCCTGCAGCTTCTTTTCGCGCACTTCCTGCCCGTGGAACTCGCTTCCATATTTTTGCTTTTCTTGATGGCTACAACCTCCAGGAATTTAAATGTAAGGTCACCACCCTGTATATCCTTTCCTTTCTCTTCACCTTTGCAACTGTCATCACACCTGTATTTCCTTTCTTCTCTTGCTCCTTTCTAACTGGTTCGTCCTTCTCTTCACTCTCTTCTATCTAATCTTTTTACGCTTATGTAGCCCCCTGTACATCAGTGGCGTTACCGCCTTGCTCGGGGTGATACCATTAAAAAAAAAAAAAAGAAAAAAAAGATCAATCTTTTAGAATCTTGTGTGTATTCGTTTCTTTTAGCAAAAATTATTTTTTGCAATCCATAAATTTAATTACAAACTCCCTCAAGGCAATACAAAATTCCAATTTTGATTTCTCTGGAAATTTGGAAGATAATAGCGAATTTCTGCCAGTGATATTAACTTCTCTGTGTTTCGAAAAGTTGGCAAATTATAGTGTCCATTTTTTTTTGTATTTTTAGTTGTTTGTTTTTTGTTATTGCTTTTATTCCACAGATTTTTTGAACTTGTCCTTTCATCTATAATCTTTTAGTTTTTTTCTATGCTCTTATGATTCAGTACCAATGTCTCGCGTTCATGTGACGTCATAAAAAGCGTTTCAAATCAGTAGGGCAGATAATTACCTGATGAGGATTGACGGTTTCTCACATTATCGTTTATTCCCTTCTTAACAGAAGAGTCTCGAAATTTGGGGAAATTTCCTGACGGGATGAGAGAGTGATTAAAAGAATTTAATGAAAGAGAAGAAATTCAAGAGATAATAATAATAATAATAATAATAATAATAATAATAATAATAATAATAATAATATGAAGAAGAAGAAGAAGAAGAAGAAAGGAAGAAAGAAAGAAGATAATAAAAATAATGGTGAGAAGAATATAGGAAAAGTGAATAATAATAATAATAATAATAATAATGTAAAAATTGAAAAAAAGAATCGTACCAATGATAGTAGGTGCACTTGGAATAATAAAAAAAAATGGAACAAAGCAACGCATTGAAAGAATCCCTGGAAACCCCAGCTTAAGAGATATACAAAAAATTGTCTTGTTAATTACAGCCCACTCACTAAGGAGAATTTTGTCTATGTAACACTAGGGATGATAGGGGAGATAGAAAAAAACATGAAATGGAGCCATAACAACACACCACTATCTGCCTTAGGTCTTTTCGCAGACTTGGTAGGTAGTGCGACCATAGTAAAAATAGAATTATGATGAAAAATGAAATAATAATAATAATAATAATAATAATAATAATAATAATAATAAGAAGAAGAAGAAGAAGAAGATGATGATGATGATGATGATGAAGAAGAAGAAAATAAAAATAATGGTAAAAAGAATGTAGGAAGAGTTAATAATATTAATAATAATAATAATAATAATAATAATAATAATAAGAAGAAGAAGAAGAAGAAGAAGAAGAAAATAATTATGAGAAAAATATAGGGAGAGTTAATAATAATAAGAAGAAGAAGAAAAGAAGAAGAAGATAAAGTTAGTGTGATGCAAGAATAATAACAATAACAACAACAATAATAATAATAACAACAACAACAACAACAACAACAACAACAATAATAATAATAATAATAATAATATGACGACCATGATGATGTTGATTTTAAAGACCGCCATATGTAACATACCATTGTCGAAAACTGAAAAGAAAAAAAAATCTTACCGAAAATCTCTGTTAAAATTTCAAAAAAAAGTATTCTTGATCTAAACAACCTGTGGAATAATAATAATAATAATAATAATAATAATAATAATAATAATAATAATGGGCAATATTTACATTGGGCAATGTGCAAACATTATGGAAAAGCTGTAAACAAACACTGGTATGAACATCACCCAGCACCGGTTACAGAAATAGAAGATGTAACCATTCTCTGGGATTACACCATCTACACAGACAGAAAAATTGAAGCAAACAGGCCAGACATTATTGTTAAAAACCAGAAGGAGAAAACTCGTCTATTAATTGATATGGCTTGTCCAGCGGATTGTAACATAGCAATCAAGGAATTTGAAAAACTGTCAAAATATAAAGACCTGGAAATTGAAATAGAAAATATGTGGAAATTGAAAACAAGAGTTGTGCCAGTGATAGTAGGTGCACTTGGAATGATAAAAAATGGAACAAAACAACACATTGAAAGAATCCCTGGAAACCCCAGCTTAAGAGATATACAAAAAATTGTCTTATTAAGTACAGCCCACACACTAAGGAAAACTTTATCTATGTAATGCTGGGGATGATAGGGAAGATAGAAAAACATGAAATGGAGTCATAACAACACGCCACTACCTGCCTTAGGTCTCCCCGCAGACTTGGTTGGTAGTGAGACCAAAGCAGAAATCGAAATATGATGAAAAATGACATAATAATAATAAAAAAGAATTTAGTTAATTATTTACAAGCTTAAGCCCAAGCCACACGTACAATGTATTTTCCATCGCCTTTAAAAAGACAGGAAAAAAGTATGCAAAATTATGCCGCAATTTTTAATTTTTTTTTACCAAATTGAAATTCGAATTTTTCTGGCTACGATTTCTGTAATTAATATGTTCAATATATTTGTTTGTATTGACTTTAGTCACTAAGCAATAAATGCTGCTACCATTGGGCCTTGTTACCCAGTTTGATTTCATTTTCTCCTGGCATTGATAGAGGAAACAGTCAGTTAAGTGCCATACGTGATACACGCTTTGGGCGATCATGTCTCAAAAGAGACATGACTGACTGGGCAGAAGATTTTATATCCCGCTCTTTAAACTATAGCTAAAGGTAGAAGAAATGGATTGTATTATTAAATAATAATTAGTGGGGGATCAGTTTATTACTTCATAACAATAGAAAACCGATCCCCCACTTTATGCCCAGTAGAATCCTTAATCACGTTTCCAATTATTATATTCAGTCAGTCAGTTAAGTGCCATACGTGATATACGCTTTGGGCGATCATGTCTCAAAAGCGACATGACTGACTGGGCAGAAGATTTTTACATGTAAGGTTGCCATTGCTTTCTGCGATAGACTGGTTGCTAGCCAAGGCTATAGAACCCAATCTGTCCTATTATTTAACCCATAACTGGAGGTAAGAGATGGATTAATACCTTTCACAAGGGTATTTGTGCGTAAGTGAATGCAAGGAATTCAACTAGACTTTGAACTCGGCTCCCCGAGTTGTCGTTCCGAGTCGATATCCACTGCACCACAACGCACATCCGATAGAGGAATATCTAATTTTAAAAAAAAGATTATTCAGGTTAAAAACTGTTTTGGGAATGCTGCTATTTTGTATAGTTCTGTTGTTATTTTTTTGTTTTGTTTTGATGGTTTTATGCAAATAGTACAACACTCCTAAAACAGATATGGAATCAGAAAAATCATTAAAAAAATATGCACCAAGAGTAACATAGGAAATAAGGAAAACAGCACCTTCTTACAACAACGGCCGAAAATTATGTAACATTTACCTAGAGAGATAAATAACATTGATCACCTTTCCAAATTAATAAATACTAAGAAAAACGATCTAAGCTTATTTCTAAATGAAGACACGAAAGAATTTTTACTACGCTACCTACAATCACAACACAACTCATAAAACATAATCTATAACCTAAAACTAATAATCTGTATTTTAAATAACAAGTTTACAAATAATAAATAAATAATCTTCTCTATTATAATATATATATATATATATATATATATATATATATATATATATATATATATATATATATATTGTACTAGATGTTACCATGGTTTATAAATTCATAGTATCACTACACAAAAGTTTTCGCGTTTCGAAGCCGCTATGCATCGGGTGAAAAGTTGATAAGCGCGCATAGCAGCTTCAAAACACGAAAGATTTGTTTGTTTTTGAGGCTTAACGACCTATCAATCCTTATATCCACTGCACCACAACGTACATCCGTCACTATACGCTTACAGCACCTGGTATTCTCAAGCGGTCAACCATCTAAGTACTGACCAGGTTCATCGTTGCTTAACTTCGATGATCGAGCGAGAACCGGTGTATTCAACGTGATAGGCCGTAAGCCCGAAAGTGTTTGTGTAGTGATACTATGAATTTATAAACCATTGCAACAACTAGTACAATATATATATATATATATATATATATAGTATCACTACACAAAAATTTTCGCGTTTCGAAGCTACCTTTTTTTGTGTAGTGACACTATGAATTTATAAACCATTGAAACAACTATTACAATACAACGCTCTACGTCGTATCGAGCACTCTTTATAAAAGTAAATGCATGAACAGCAGGTGAAAAAACCTACGAGTTCCACAACTTTGTTACAATATATATATATATATATATTTTCACTACCTACACCACTTTCTTCAAGATTCAAACGGACAATTTACAAGACTTATTCCCTTATCCCTAACCCCCACCAACATCCCACACACAACTCACCAAATATACGAAAAGTGGATTTCCATTCCATTCCTGTCCACACCACCTGATGAGACATTGTAGTTTCAATGTCGAAGCAAAATGTACAATTTGTAGTGGATATATAAAAAAATTTTACATGTTCTAAAATATAATTTATAATAAATATTTACAGCTCTAAATTATATATCAAGCTCTGTTTTAAATTAATGTTTTGGACGTTGTAAAAAATTTTTTCTTCGTTCCTTATTCACTCGGGTATATATATATATATATATATATATATATATATATATATATATATATATACTAGCAGTATAGCCCGGCGTTGCTCGGGTGTAATGAAAGCTTTAAAACTAATCCATGGTTCTGGAGCTCAGACTCTTTGGACGTTGGTACGAAAGACTAAAAAGCAATAGTTGTTTCCAGTTAAAGCGAAACCGTAGACTGAAAGAAAAATGAATGGATGTAAGTCAAATTTTGATTTCCTCTTATCGATATCAAATAAGTTTTTTTCGTCGTAAACTAAATTTTGAAGGCTAAATAAGTCCTCTGAGTAAATGGTACCATGGCTTAGACTAAGAATTACAATTATACCTACTTAGAGCCAAACCCGAAGCAAAAACTAAAATAAAAGGGCTGAAAAAAAAACCAAAAAGAAAACCCCAGACATACAGGCAAATTAACAGACACACACAAACATATATATATTATCGATTTTCTGCACTATTGTAAGAACTGCAACCTTGAAACTACTGAATATCGTTTCTTATGTCTTTGTCTATGAGTGTATCAAATTTGATTAAAATCGGACCACTCCTTCTATAACCCGATTTTTTCGATTATCGATTTTCGATATTTATCGGGGGTACCTCGACACAAAACCTAGCTAAGAACACTTGCAGATGCTTATAGTACAACTGTGTAAATTTTCAAGAAAATCGGTTCTACCGTTTCGGAGTCTATAGGTAACGGACACACACACACAATAATAAATCTTTTAACTGGTACAAGGAATGGCATGTTAATTTCGACGCCTCTAACTACCCTTGGAAACGCTTTTAATCTGTCTCTTCCCTTCAGCTATGGGTATAATAGCGGGACAGTTTGGGTTCTATAGCCCTGGTTGGCAACCACTCTACCGCAGAAAGTAATGGCAACCTACTGCAAGAAAATCTTCTGCCCTGTCCATTATGTCTCGAAAGAGACATGATCGCTTAAGCGTGTATCACGTATGACAATTGTCTGTGTCAGTTTGATCCTCACTGGGTACTGTATAATTTCGGCTTTGCGCCACATCTGGGCTATGTTTAGCAAACATATACTAGGTTTTTGTCAGTGTGTCTATTAAGAAGGTAGTCACAACGTTCACCGTGAACTTGCTAATCTGAAAATGTTTGTTCATCTATTTTATTTTATTTTACTTTTTTTGCTGACTCCCTCCATAGAGAGAAAAGAAAGAAAAAAAAAAGGGGTAACGAAAAATGTCAGTGTATCCTGTGTTATATAAAAGCACAGAGGTCGCGTGTTCGGTTTAAACTATAAATGCCATTGTCAAGCCGGCCTTTTTCATATCAACAACCTATTGCCTAGCACACTTCGTTTTGTGGAGACGGAATTCTGTGTATAAGAAAATGAAAGCAGTCAAAAAGAAAAGGGAAAAAAATAATCTCAAAGTCTTCGGCCATTTTTCTCCATCAAAAGCAGACGACACACACACACACAAGAAAAAAAATGTTTAAAAAAAAAAAAAAGAAAGAACGAAAGAAAGAAAGAAAGGAAAAAAGATAACCATGAGTGATGTGCTATTTGTTTTGGGGCCTTTATTTTATATTCATTTATTTCTCAGGGAATCTATTTTTATTTGATAAACTTTTTCTTTCTTTCAGTTTTGTTGATCGTGGCGATAGTAACGGGGAGATGAGAAATTAATGGAAGAGCAGTCGTCTTCTGAACGTTCGTGTTTGAATTAAGCTTAACGATCTTGTGCAACCATGTGCTGCCTCGGACATGAAACGCGAGAAGAGGTTGAATAATAATAATAATAATAATAATAATAATAATAATAATAATAATAATGAAAAGTAGTCTAGGAAGAGAAAGGGAAATGTGGTAAGGATAATACAAAAAAGGTAGAAAAGTTAGAAAGCAGTAATAATATTAAATTAATAATCTAAACTTATTTATAAATGGAACTTTGTGTGTGTGTGTGTGTGTGACCTATAGACTCCGAAACGGCTGAACCGATTTTCTTGAAAATTTACACAGTTGTACTATTTATTTATAAATGGAACTTTGTCTGTGTGTGTGTGTGTGTGTGTGTGTGTCTGTATGTGTGTGTCTGTATGTGTGTGAGACCTATAGACTCCGAAACGGCTGAACCGATTTTCTTGAAAATTTACACGGTTGTACTATAAGCGTCTGCGAGTGTTCTTAGCGAGGTTTTGTGTCGAGGTACTCCCGATAAATATCGAAAATCGATAATCGAAAAAATCGGGTTGTAGAAGGAGTGGTTCGATTTTAATCAAATTTGATACACTCATAGACAAAGACATAAGTAACAATATTCAGAAGATTCAAGGTTGCAGTTCTATCCTTGAATGACTTATCTGACTCCGATATTGAAAATCGATAGCCCGATATCCTACCGGGTCTGATCAAAATCAGTTTTTCAGCCCTTTTATTTTAGTTTTTGCTTCGGGTTTGGCTCTAAGTAGGTATAATTGTAGTTCTTAGTCTTAGATACCATTTTCTCAGAAGACTTATTTAGCCTTCAAAATTCAGTTTACGACGAAAAAATCTTATTTGATATCGATACCAGGAAATCAAAATTTGACTTACATCCATTCATTTTTCTTTCAGTCTACGGTTTCGCTGTAACTGGAAACAACCATTGCATTTTAGTCTTTCGTGCCAACGTCCAAAGAGTCTGAGCTCCAGAACCATGGATTAGTTTTATAGCTTTCATACACCCGAGCAACGCCAGGCTATAGGGCTAGTACGCAATAATAGTAATAATAATGGCTAATATCCAGCAGGTGCTAATAAACCCAATGTTGATAAAGTTAATACTCATCGATGATTACGAGCATCTAGCTTAAAGTCTGGAAGTGAAGGATTTATTCTTGCTGCGCAAGGCCAAAGTCTTTTCACCAGAAACATTCAGGCAAATATTAGACATAAGAAACTGGATCCAAAAAGCAGGTTCTGTGATAAATTCCAAGAAACAATAGACCATCTAATCTCAGGATGTTCTTTCAGTCAGTTAAGTGCCATACGTGATACACGCTTGGGCGATCATGTCTCGAAAGAGACATGACTGACTGGGCAGAATATTTTCTATCCTGCTCTTTAAACTATAGCTGATGTTAGAAGAGACAGATTGTATTAATAAGTAGTAATTAGTGGGGGATCAGTTTATTACTTATTAACAATAGAAAACTGATACCCCACTTTTTGCCTAGTAGAAGCTTTACCTATGTTTCCAACTATTATCTTCATTCATTCAGTTAAGTGCCATACGTGATACATGCTTTGGGTGATCATGTTTTGAAGGAGACATGACTGACTGAGCAGAAGATTATCCCGCAGTAGGTTGCCATTGCTTTCTGCGGTAGACTGGTTGCCGACCAAGGCTACAGAACCCAATCTGTCCTATTATTTAACCCATAACTGGAGGGAAGAAACGGATTAATGCCTTTCCCAAGGATATTTGCGCGTAAGTGAATGCAAGGAATTCGACTGGAATTACTTGCCCCAAATGAATATAAAAATCGTCACGATAGAGTTGGGCAATCTTTACACTGGACCATGTGCAAACACTATGGAAAATATGTAAACAAACACTGGTATGAACATCACCCAGCACCGGTTACAGAAATAGAAGATGTCACCGTTCTATGGGATTACACCGTCTACACAGACAGAAAAATTGAAGCAAATAATCCGGACATTATTGTTAAAAACCAAAAAGAGAAAAACGTGCCTATTAATTGATATGGCTTGTCCTGCAGATTGTAACATAGCATCCTAAGAATTCGAAAAACTGTCAAAATATAAAGACCTGGAAATTGAAATAGAAAAAATGGGGAATTTGAAAACAAGTATCGTACCAGTGATAGTGGGTGCACGTGGAATGATAAAAAATGGAACAAAAAACGCATTGAAACAATCCATGGAAACCCCAGCTTAAGAGATAAAATAAAATGGTCTTGTTAAGTACAGCCCACACACTAAGGAGAACTTTGTCTATGTAACGCTAGGATGATAAGGGAGATAGAAAAAACATGAAATGGAGCCATAACAACACACTACGACCTGCCTTAGGTCTTCTTCCAGATTTGGTAGGTAGTGCGACCATAGCAGAAATCGATTTATAATGAAAAACGGCATAATAATAATAATAATAATAATAATAATAATAATAATTGAAACAGAAAAATGTGGAAATTGTAAACAAGAGTCGTGCCAGTGATAGTAGGTGCACTTGGAATGATAAAAAATGGAACAAAACAACACACTTAAAGAATCCCTGGAAACCCCAGCTTAAGAGATATACAAAAACTGTCTTGTTAAGTAGAGCTCACACACTAAGGAGAGCTTTGCTTATATAAAGCTAGGAATGTTAGGGGAGATAGGAAAAAAACATAAAATGGTGTCATAACACCACGACCTGCCTTAGGTCTTCCTGCAGACTTGGTAGGTAGTGCGACCATAGCAGATATAGAATTATGATGAAAAATGGCAGAATAATAATAAAAGCTCTCATGATACACTAGGCATGGTTCTTGTGGCTTCTAGTCTAAATTGATTGGGAATTTTAAGAGATACATGTCATGTCTTAGGGAATTAAGATACACTAGATTAAATATTTCGTTCAGTCTCTGAGATTAAAAATTTTTGCAGATTAAGGTTGGCTGGAAAATGAGGAACCGGAAAGACGAGAAAAGAAACTAAAGTTCGACCAAAGGGAAGCTTCTAGGCGAGTGCTTAATAATTTTTACCTACTAGTTTAATATTTGTGCTCTTTTTTTTTTCAAATTTAACATTTTCCTATAATTTTCGTCTTTCAAACTTTAAAAAAAAAATTCTTCATAAATTTTTCCATTTTTTGCTTTAATTTCATTTTTTTTTTTAATCTTTTTCTTTGAAATCTTTTTAGTTTCGTATTCCTTCTGATTTTTCTAACGTTTGCCTTTTTTCCGAATTTCCTTTTTCATTTTTTCTCTTTTCTTCCTCATTTTTTCCCTTTCTTTTTTCTTTTTATCTTTTTCCCTTTTATCTACTTTCTTTTTCCCTTTCTTTCTTTCCGTGTTTCTCTTTCTTTTTCTTTTTCTTTTCTTTTGTTCAAACTCACGTTTAATCTGTTTTCTTTTTTTTTTTTAATCTTTTTCTTTGAAATCTTTTTAGTTTCGTATTCCTTCTGATTTTTCTAACGTTTGCCTTTTTTCCGAATTTCCTTTTTCATTTTTTCCCTTTTCTTCCTCATTTTTTCCCTTTCTTTTTTCTTTTTATCTTTTTCCCTTTTATCTCCCTTTCTTTTTCCCGTGTTTCCCTTTCTTTCTTTCTGTGTCTCTCTTTTTCCATTTCTTTTCTTTTATTCAAACTCGCGTTTGATCTGTTTTTTTTTTTTTTTGTTATTCTTAACAATGACAACTTACGCCGAATTTTGCTGCCGAGCCTCCATTTTATTTCACTTTTAGATATTATATATTCGATTGTTTCACGGATTTAAAGCAGTTGGGCATCTGAATTCTAATGAAAATGGAATACCAAGAAAATGGGCGATGGATAAAAAGCAGGCGCCATCATTTAGCAGCCTTAAGCAGCCGATAAAGAAAATCGTATGACATCTTTAATTTACTTTCGGTAAAATCTTTCAAAAGCGACGCATCCAACACGTTTGTGATCCATCTTTTGATACAATTTCTGAATTTTTTTTTTATCATTGGTTTTTTGCCTTATTCGTTTTTATTCAGCTTTTCTTTTTTTTTTTTCGGCTGTTTTTTTTTCTTCTTTATTACGTTTTCATCCTTTCTTTCCTTTCTTCTCTCTTTTATTCTTTTTTCTTTCTTTCTGGTGCTGTTTTTTTCATTCGCTTTCATTTTTTATTTTTTTCCTATTTTTCATTCTCTCATTATTTCATCCATTCGAAACTGCATTCTGTTGTTTCGCATTAGTTAGTGAATTAATTGCCATCACGTGATATACGCTTAGGCGATTATCTCCCTTTCAATCCATGACTGATAGGCAGAAGATTTTCCCGCAGTCGGTTGCCATAACTTTCTGCCGTAAACCGGTTACTGACCAAGGTTATAGAACAGTTGTATAGCTACATGTATACAGGAATAGGGGATTCTTATCCCTTTATTAGCAGTATAGCGCGGCGTTACTCGGGTGTAATGAAAGCTTTAAAACTAATCCATGGTCCTGGAGTTCAGACTCAGCCTAAAGAATATTTGAAATCATAAAATAATTGCGACAATTTAACAATCGCACCTTATATATATATATATATATATATATATATATATATATATATATATATACTAGCAGTATACTCCGGCGTTGCTCGGGTGTAATGAAAGCTTTAAAACTAATACATGGTCATGGAGCTCAGACTCTTTGGACGTTGGCACGAAAGACTAAAACGTTGTTTCCAGTTAAAGCGAAACCGTAGACTGAAAGAAAAATGAATAGATGTAAGTCAAATTTTGATTTCCTGGTATCGATATCGAATAAGTTTTTTCGTCGTAAACTAAATTTTGAAGGCTAAATAAGTCCTCTGAGTAAATGGTATCATGGCTGAGACTAAGAACTACAATTATACCTACTTAGAGCCAAACCCGAAGCAAAAACTAAAATAAAAGGGCTGAAAAAATATAGACATACAGTCAGATAAACAGACACACACACACAAACATTTTGCCTTATATATATAAATATATATTATCGATTTTCTGCAGTATTGTAAGAACTGCAACCTTAAAAACTTCTGAATATATCGTTTCTTATGTCTTTTTCTATGAGTGTATGAAATTTGATTAAAATCGGACCACTCCTTCTATAACCCGATTTTTTCGATTATCGATTTTCGATATTTATCGGGGGTACCTCGACACAAAACCTAGCTAAGAACACTTGCAGACGCTTATAGTACAACTGTGTAAATTTTCAAGAAAATCGGTTAAGCCGTTTCGGAGTCTATAGTTAACGGACACACAGACACACACAGAGACAAAGATCCATTTTTAAATAAGTTTAGATGAGTACATTTTGGGGAGTGGGGACACCCTGCGCCAAGAAAAAATCATTTTTTTCTGTCTCTCTCTCTTTCAAAAACAATTATTGCAATAAATAAAACCTATGTACTGTACTATGAGCTCAGGATTATAAATATCTTCAGGACCACATGGAACAGCAAAAGTTCTCGATTATCTGCCTCTTTGTTGTTATTCTTCTATGTGCCGTGTCTGTTTTACACTCCAACCGTATTTCATTGGCTATTGTTGATGTTTTCCCGCAGCAAAAATAAATATTTTGTCTCTCGGCCTGGAAATTTTTGAGTTTTAATAAAAGCGTGCTTTTCGTTAGGGTTTGAACCTGCGACCCGATTACATTGAAGAAACCATCGTTGGACGCTTTAGTCGCTCAACGACGAGAACTTACAAGAAGCGGTGATTTCAAAAACCATATCTGCGAATTTAATAGGAGAAGAGAGGTTCGACTCTCGTCCAGTTCACATTCCATCCCGGTTTTTTGATTGTTGTTTCCTGTTTATGATTGAATTTCAGGTTCTTTCCAAAGTCGTTTAATTCCCTTTCACTCTCAGTAGTGCCTTGCGCTTTATGAGCACTATCGTCTTGCTTGCGGTGAAGTGATTTTAAAAAATATAACATACATGCATTTAATTTTAGTACATAAACATTATTATTTTTTTTTTTTTAAATCATTTCACCCCAAGCAAGGCATTTCACTGCCACTGTTGCTCAGGGGGTTACATAGGGGAAAGTGATGAGACAGAGTGGTTAGGGGGTTACATAGGGGAAAGTGATGAGACAGAGTGGTTAGGGGAAGTGATGTGAAATGTCAGGAGGGTGATAGACGGGTAAGGATACCGAGGATGAGGGTTGCGTGGATGGGAAGAGTGTTTGAGAGAATGGATGCGAGTTAGCGTGCTAGGAGGTGTCTATTGACCTTACATTTAAACTCCTGGAGATTGTAGCTGTCGGGTAAGCAAGTATACGGAAGGGAATTCCACAGGCGGGAAATGCGAGAAAATAAGCGTTTGGAGTAGAAATTGCGGTTACATCTTATCTGTTTCACTGTAACGGAGTGGAACCTGTTTCATGTTAACCATTAATATTAGGCAAGTCAATAAACACTGTATTTATTGTCATTTAAAGGGTACATTTTTGGCGGGGACACCGTGTGTATTTGATGATTACAGCCAGATTTATACCTTTGTGTTTGCTGGCAACCGCTAACCTTTTTTTTTTTTCATGCACCGGAAAAAATAAGAAATAAAAAAAAATAAAAGTTGGCCAATAATTACAAAATGTGTTTTATAGCCATTGGTTTAATAGCCATCGGTTTAATAGCCATCGGTTTAATAGCCATCGGTTTAATAAAATAATACGCTTCTGTTTACAACCTGACAGTAAAACTTTGACTGGGAACTTGTGTTTATTGACAACAGTCTAATGTTTCTTTTCTTCCATTTTACCATTTTCACGATTTTAAACAGAAAATAATTCGAAATAACTCACATTTTTAATCTAAACTTATTTATAAATGGAACTTTGTCTGTGTGTGTGTGTCTCTGTGTGTGTGTGTGTGTCCGTTAGCTATAGACCCTGAAACGGCTGAACAGATTTTTTTGAAAATTTACACAGTTGTAGTATAAGCGTCTGCGAGTGTTCTTAGCTTAGTTTTGTGTCGAGTTACCCCCGATAAATATCGAAAATCGAAAAAATCGAGTTATAGAAGGAGTGGTCCGATTTTAATCAAATTTGATACACTCATAGAAAAAGACATAAGAAACGATATATTCAGAATTTTTTAAAGTTTGCAGTTCTTACAATAGTGCAGAAAATCGAAAATATATATTTATATATATAAGGCAAAATGTTTGTGTGCGTGTCTGTTTATCTGCCTGTATGTCTATATTTTTTTCAGCCCATCTATTTTAGTTTTTGCTTCGGGTTTGGCTCTAAGTAGGTATAATTGTAGTTCTTAGTCTCAGCCATGATACCATTTACTCAGAGGACTTATTTAGCCTTCAAAATTCAGTTTACGATGAAAAAAACTTATTTGATATCGATACCAGGAAATCAAAATTTGACTTCCATCCATTCATTTTTCTTTCAGTCTATGGTTTCGCTTTAACTGGAAACAACTATTGCTTTTTTAGTCTTTTTAGTGCCAACGTCCAAAGAGTCTGAGCTCCAGGACCATGGATTAGTTTTAAAGCTTTCATTACACCCGAGCAACGCCGGGCTATGCTGCTAGTAATAAATATTTCTTAAACAAGTAAAGAACAATAGGTTAGGATTTTAAAGACGGCCTTGTGCACTGTTGCGGGAAATACACTTTACTCGCCTTGCGTAGATTCATTTTTTTTTATATGAAACTTTTCGCAACATTTTAAAAGATGAGTAGAAATTTCTTTTTCTTTTTTCCTTTCTCCCCTTAAAAGATTTCCAATAAAAAGATAAAACACCTTGGTTTCTCCTCACTGGAATGTGATTTGATTGGCTGGTGTCAGCCATAAATACAGACGAAGGCAAGAACGTCCAGAGAGTGAATGAGAGAGATCTAGAGATATTCCACCAGAGGTATATTGGTCTACCATTATTACCTACGCCTACGTCTTAGGATAATCCATACGACGATTACGTCTACGTACTAGATTAACCTACCCGACTACATTTACCTAAACCATTTCACTACCTCGTATTGATATATTTCCCTTTCCGGGACATATCATTTATTTAAACAGTATATGTATTTACATCTACCAGCCTGAATATTCGAGAAATTTTGTTAGATTTGAACCTGCGTTCCCTAGACGTGTAAAACTTGACGTGTCTAAGACCGTTTGACCAAGTAGAAATTTCTGGTCAAACAAAGCTCGAATAGGGCATTTGAACACATATCTTTCCCGCTCCTCGAAAAATGCATATCTACTGTTATTTCAAGAATCGGGAAAGATATCTGTTCAAAAGCAATATTCAGGCTTTGTTTGATCAGGAGGTCCTATGCGGTCTAAGACATAACAAATCTAATGACAGTTTCGCGTACTGGATGCAGGTTCGAATCTTGCCGGAGGACGTATATTTTTCTAATAAGATTTCTCAATTATTAGATAGACAGTGCCAGGGAGAAACCGCTATTCCCAAACAAAAATGAACTATTGAATGAAAGAACAGAAATTATGACTAAAAAGAATACCTGTTAGGTTCATACAACCATGGCTGAAAACGTTATAATTTCTTGGAATTGCGCGTTCAAAAATTCCCCGTCAGGTGCGCGATCAAAAAAAAAAAAAAAAAAACACCGTTGCGTGAGCGTTCTTAAAAAAAAAACGGTAAACAATAAAATCAGTTATTGCAAATCGCCTGAAGACACCACATGGTAGAAACCTAGGTCGTGTAATAACTCGTTTACAAATGAAGAATATATATACTAGCAGTATAGCCTGGCGTTGCTCGGGTGTAATGAAAGCTTTAAAACTAATTCATGGTCCTGAGCTCAGACTCAGCCTAAAGAAAATTTGTGAAGTTTGATGAGAATAGGATAAAAATTGTGCATTTGTATAAAGGACATACAGACAGATAAACAGACACACACACAAACATTTTGCCTTATATATATTATCGATTTTCTGCACTATTGTAAGAACTGCAACCTTGAAACTTCTGAATATCGTTTCTTATGTCTTTGTCTATGAGTGTATGAAATTTGATTAAAATCGGACCACTCCTTCTATAACCCGATTTTTTCGATTATCGATTTTCGATATTTATTGGGGGTACCTCGACACAAAACCTAGCTAAGAACACTCGCAGACGCTTATAGTACAACTGTGTAAATTTTCAAGAAAATCGGTTCAGCCGTTTCGGAGTCTATAGTTAACGGATACACACACACAGACAAAGTTCCATTTATAAATAAGTTTATATATATATAAGTGGACACTGAAGTCAACATCCAGAGGTGGCGTTTAGTATGAAACAACTCTCTGTCAGCTCTGGTGGATGTTGACCACAATGTCTACTTTTGTATTTGTCTATACTTCTGAGACGGGGTAGTATTTGGATTATTTACATTGTCCGAACTGTTGTCCTCATCTTTAGTGCCATATTTACGACGTTTGAGCTGTTGCACGGTTTGTCTATTATTCTTCTTCTATGTGCCCTGTCCCTTCAGGACGTAGGCGATCATGGATCTCCACGTCTCCCTATCCCGTGTGGCTCTTAGTATGTTTGCTCCTCTTACTCCTGCAACCCCCGTTCCGTCATCCACCTGATCAGGCCCTGCAAATATGTTATCCGCTGCCTTCCTCTGTCTCTTTTTCCTTCTATCTGGCCAGTCAGTTTCAGGTTCTCCAAGCTCTCCTTCCTCATTGCGTGTCCCAGGAACTTCAGTTGTCTCTTCCTGATGCTCAGTATTAATTTCCTTTTTGTTGCCATTCTTTCAAACATCCTCTTCGTTGCTTGCATGCTCAGTCCACGATATCCGCAGCATCCTTCTGTAGAACTACATTTCCGCTGCTTCCAGTTTTGACCTCATTTTCGATGATATTGTCAGGCATTCACTGCCGTATTGAAAAACTGACTTTACATAGCAATCCAGCACTCTCTTCTTTGTTTCTAGTGAAATTTTCCTGTGTGTTAGTACTTTACACGGCTTCTGGAACGCATCCTTTGCCATGCCAATTCGCCTTCGGGTCTCTGTGTTGCACTTTCCATCTCCTGTTAGAACACTTCCTAGGTACTTCTGAAATGAGGTAGCATTTACATTGTTCACACTGTTGTCCTACTCTTTATTCCTATGTTTACGACGTTTCGGCCGTTGTACGCTTTGTCTATTATACTTCTGAGATGAGGTAGAATTTACATTATTTGGACTACTCTCTTCATCTTTATTGGCATGTTTACGACGTTTCGGTCGTTGTACGCTTTGTCTATTATACTTCTGAGATGAGGTAGAATTTACATTATTTGGACTATTGTCCTCATCTTTATTGTCATGTTTACGACGTTTCGGTCGTTGTACGCTCTGTGTATTCTACTTCTGTGATGAGGGAGTATTTACATTATTTACATTGTTCGGACTGTTGTCTTCATCTTTGTTGCCATATTCACGACGTTTCGGCTGCTGTATGTTCCGAACTTCTTCAGTTGCTTTGAATTTTGAACATGGGCCATGTGAGGATAAAAGCGCGAATAAAAGCCCAGTGGATAAAAACCTTGGTTAGGTCCAGTGATTTTACCCATAGAGTTGTGAGTTCAATACCTGCCTACAGCAATGATGAAGAAATAACTTAGAGAATTGAGTTAAAGGGAAATAACTACATGACGTCCGCGAGTGGCATGGCACATGTAACGAGAATGATATATACCCCAGTGATCGAAATAAAGGTCCGGTTCTAAATTCCAAGCATCTGAAGAAGTCCAGATCATACAATGCCCGAAACGTCGTGAATATTGCAATAAAGATAAGGACAACACTCAGAACAATGTCCATGTTCACTTTTATATTTATGTTTGTACAGAATTACAGAAAAAAGAATTAAAAATTAGAGCGCTTGAAAAAATACAACCATTTAAAACAAAATGACACAAAGAAAAAGAAAGAATGACGAAAAATGGGGGGAAAAGAAATGGGCTAAAGAAAGAAAGAAAGAAAGAAAGAAAGAAAGAAAAGAAAAAAGAAAGAAGGAACGAACGAACGAACGAACGAACAAAAGAAAAAACGAAAAATTGGAAAAAAAAGAAATGGGCTCTCGAAAGAAAGAAAGAAGGAAGGAAGGAACGAAAGAAAGAAAAAACGAAACATTGAAAGAAAAACAATGAAAGAAAGAAAGAAAAGAATGAAAAAAAACGGAAAATGGAAAGAATAAGAAATGAGCTGTCGAAAGAAAGAAAAAAAGAAAGAAAGAAAGAAAGAAAAAAGGAAAGAAAAACGAAACATTGAAAGAAAAACAAATGGACTCACGAAAGAAGAAAGAAAGAAAGAAAGAAAGAAAGAAAGAAAGAAAGAAAAAACGGAAAATGGAAAGAATAAGAAATGAGCTGTCGAAAGAAAGAAAAAAAGAAAGAAAGAAAGAAAAAAGGAAAGAAAAAACGAAACATTGAAAGAAAAACAAATGGACTCACGAAAGAAGAAAGAAAGAAAGAAAGAAAGAGAGAAAGAAAGAAAAAACGGAAAATGGAAAGAATAAGAAATGAGCTGTCGAAAGAAAGAAAGAAAGAAAGAAAGAAAGAAAAAAAGGAAAGAAAAAACGAAAACCGAAAGCTAAATGTCACAAACAATAAAACTGAAAAAAAAAGCACGATAAGTGTAAATCGTCGAAATAATGAACGCCGACGCAATTTTATATAAAGAAAAAGAAAAAAAATCACAAAATACCAAAAGATGGACAAACTAAAAAGTAAATAAAAAAAGAAAGAACAAATGAAGAGTGAGTGAAAAGAAAGAAAGCTAAAAGAAGAGAGAAAACAATTAAAATAGAAACTCGACGATAAGACCAACGGCTGCCGCAGACGAGCCCGTCACAATTGAAACAATGACAACGGCGGCCATATTGGTCACGTGGAATTCAGATCAGCAACAATGGCTCTGGAGAAAGAATGCACGATTAGAAAAAGGATCCAGCCAGACAAAATGGCCGCGGAAAAAGACGAAAGAATCGTTCGAACCGCTTGGAATGGCGATTGTTATGTTTTTCTTTTAAATTTATTTTGTGGTTATTCTTTTTTTTTTTTATCTATTTATTTATTTTTTATTGTTATTTTTATTTATTTATTTATTTATTTATTTATTTTTAGATTTTTGCAATGTTTCCAACAATTGGGAACCTTTATAGCTCAATTCGGTTTCTCATTTTTAAGGTGGAATGACTTTTCTCTATTTATCTGTCTTTCTCCCTCTCTTTCTCCCTCTCTTTCTTTTTCACTCTCTCTATCTGTCTCTCTATTTATCTCCTTTTTCCTGTCTGTATTTATCTTTCTCTTTCTTTCTCTCTATTTATCTCTCTCTATTTTTATCTCTCTCTATATATATTTATCTATCTCTTTCTTTGTCTCTCTTTCAATCTATCTATCTATCTATCTATCTATCTATCTATCTATCTTATTGTTCATATCTATCTGTCTATCTATCTTATTGTTCATATCTATCTATCTATCTATCTATCTATCTTATTGTTCATATCTATCTATCTATCTATCTATCTATCTATCTATCTATCTTTCTCGCTTTCTTTCTTTCTCTCTCTCTCTTTCATTCTTTCTCTATCTTTCTCTTTTCTCTCTCTCTATCTTTTCCCTCTCTTTCTATCTCTCTCTCTATTTATGTCTCTCCCTATTTATATGTCTCTTTCTCTCTCATTATTTCTCTATATTCTTATCTCTCTCTCTCTCTTTCTTTCTCTCGCTTTTTCTTTCTCATTAAAAGTACAATCTAAACTTATTTATAAATGAAACTTTGTTTGTGTGTGTATGTGTGTGTGCCTGTGTGTGCCTGTGTGTGTGCCTGTGTGTGTGTGTGTGTGTGTGTGTGTGTGTCCGTTACCTATAGACTCCGAAACGGCTGAACAGATTTTCTTGAAAATTTACACAGTTGTACTATAAGCGTCTGCGAGTGTTCTTAGCTAAGTTTTGTGTCGAGGTACCCCCCGATAAATATCGAAAATCGATAATCGAAAAAATCGGGTTATAGAATGAGTGGTCCGATTTTAATCAAATTTTATACACTCATAGAAAAAGGCATAAGAAACGATATTCAGAAGTTTCAAGGTTGCAGTTCTTACAATACTGCAGAAAATCGATAATATATATATAAAAGGCATGATGTTTGTGTGTGTGTCTGTTTATCTGACTATATGTCTGTATTTTTTCAGACCTTTTATTTTAGTTTTTGCTTCGGGTTTGGCTCTAAGTAAATATAATTGTAGTTCTTAGTCTCAGCCATGATACCATTTACTCAGAGGATTTATTTAGCCGTCAAAATTCAGTTTACGACGAAAAAAAACTTATTTGATATGGATACCAGGAAATCAACATTTGACTTTCATTCATTTTTTCAGTCTACGGTTTCGCTTTAACTGGAAACAACTATTGCTTTTTAGTATTTCGTGCCAACGTCCAAAGAGTCTGAGCTCCAGGACCATGGATTAGTTTTAAAGCTTTCATTATACCCGAGCAACGCCGGGATATGCTGCTAGTGTGTTAAAATAAGCACACTCTCCCTTGTCGTTTGTAACCATCCATTACAGCAAATATAACAACATTTTTTCAAAGCTAGAGGTGGCTTAGTCAAATAAAGGACCATAAATTTCTACTTGGTGCTGTTATTTGTTTATTTTTTTTAATATAAACTCTTTTATAACGCCTCCCGCTTTTTATTTTTTTCTCTTTCCTCCCCAAGTAACACTAATATTTCCCCCCCAAGTAACACTAATATTTCCCCCCAAGTAACACTAATATTTCCCCCCAAGTAACACTAATATTACTTTCTGTTTCTATTACCCTCTCTCTTCCCTGCCCCCGCTTTCTCATTTTTCTTTCTATTTTCCTGTCTCGATATTTTTATCTTTTTCTCTCTCTTTCTCTGTCTTTTCCTCTCTCTCCCATTCCTTTCTTCACGTTCTTATTCCCCCTTTCTTTATTTCCACTTCTCTTTCTCGCTTTCACTTTTCTTCTTTTTCTTTTTTTTTCTTTTAACCTTATTTCCTCTTTTTCGCTATCTCTTTTCCTTTCCCACTCTCTTACTATTTTCTTGTCTCTTACTTTTTTCGTCTCTCTATGTTTCTTCTTTCTTCTCTCTTTTTTACACTTCCGCTTTCCTTCTCGCTCTTTCTCTTTCTGTCTCTGTTTATCTCCCTTTCATTCATTTTTCCCTTCTTCTTTTCTTTGTTTCTTCTTTTGCATTCTTTTTTTTTATTTCGTTAAAAGTTTTAATTCTTTTTCTCAATTTTTCTTACCCTCTCTTTTTCTTATTCCTTCTATCTTTCTCTTTGCCTACTCCTTCTTTTTTTATTATTAATAATTTTACCACAAGCAGGGCGATAAAGCCCCTAAGAAACAAGAGGTTACTGGGAGTAAAAGAGAATGAAAAGAATTTAGAAGGAACTAGAAATCCAATCCTTAACAGGAAATAAGGAATAAACCTCTACTCCTGTTCAACAGACGAAGAAAGGATAATTTTAACTCTGCTTCTCGTTTCTCTCTCTCTCTCTCTCTGTCCCTCTCTCTCTCTCTCTCTCGTTTCTTTCTCTATTTCTCTTTTATCTCCTCTTTTTTTCTTTCTCTTTTTGTTTATTTTCCCTTCCCCTCACCATAGTGGGCGGGTAAGAGAATATTTGGAATTTCGGTAGCTTTTTTCATGGTTTGAGACTCTGAAATCTTTTTAAATTTGTTTATCATTTCACCCCACCAAGCAAGGCAGTTTTACTACTACAGGTGTGCAGGGGGGTTACAGTGAGAGGAGAATGATGAGAAAGAGGAACAAGTTATAGGGGGCGTCAAAGAATGGGTAAGAGAAAGATAAGAACACTGGTGGGAGGAGTGGTGATGAGAGTAGCGTGGACAGAGTTTTGTTTAACGGCATATCAACACCTCTGTGGGTTATTTAATGCCAAAAAAGTAGGGGTTTAAGCTATTTTTTTAATGTTCGGTTATAGTGAGAAGGTTGATTTAGTCAAGATTTTAATGAAAATTTGTTTTTTTTTTCTTTTAGAAAACCGAAAATGTTTTCTAGTTTTGTATCCAAAAATGTTTTCTTGAGAATTTTTTTCCTTCAAAAATGTGTTATGGTAATAAGTTTTTTTCTTCAAAAATTTATTGTTGGTAATATTTTTCCTTCAAAAATGCATATATATCTATAAAAGTCTAATCGGCAGATGTGCGTTGTGGTGCAGTGGATATCAACTCGGAACGACAAATCGGGGAGCCGAGTTCGAATTCCAGTTGAATTCATTGCATTTACTTACGCGCAAATACCCTTGGGGAAGGTATTAATCCGTCTCTTCCTTCCAGTTATGGGTTAAATAACAGGACAGATTGGGTTCTATAGCCTTGGCTGGCAACCAGTCTACCGCAGAAAACAATGGCAACCTTATATGTAAAAATCTTCTGCCCAGTCAGTCATGTCTCTTTCAAGACATGATCGCCCAAGCGTGTTTCACGTATGGCATGTAACTGACTATTTTTATACTTTCTTAGTGTTTCGACCCCAGTTTGGGGGTTTACAGCTTGGACCCTAACAGGTGCTACCACTCCGGGTCAGGGTGGACTTGAAAACAACAGCAATTAAGAGGTGGTTTCATGCTCCTCACAACCTCCCAATCGGAGGCCTTGTTGTCGGATGCAGTTTACCGTCATGCCCAGGACCGAACGGAGAAAAAAAGGATGCGAGTCAGAGAGATAGGAGATGACAACTGATCTTATATTTAAATTCTTGGAGATTGTAGCTGCCGGGTAAGCAAAGGGAATTCCACAGGCAGGAAGTGCAAGGAAAGAAGTTGGTAGAATAGAATTTGAAGTAGATTCATGCAGAGTGGGCACCAGTGAGCTAAGCTCATCGAAGTAGAAACCGTGAAACCCTTAAAGTACCTTTTCTCGATTTTTTCGAATAGACTTATACTTTAACTCCAAATATTTACTGAGTTATGCATGCTTGAAATTATGGAAAGTTTCGGATTTTTTGGGGTTTTGCAAGATTTTGTGTTCTGATAACGCTAGAAATAAACCCAATTATATTTTCGCTGCATAATATTTTACTCACCAGTGCCCCCTATGTATGAATTTACTCGAGCTACTAGACTAGCAATTAGGTCCCACCCTTTTACAGTAAAACCAATAAAATGTAACCGCATTTTCTACTTCTTTTCTCGCACTTCCCGCCTGTGGAATTCCCTACAGTATACTTGCTTCCTCGTCAGCTACAATCTCCAAAAATTTAAATGTAAGGTCAATAGCCATTTTCTATGTCACTGACTCGCATCCTTTCTCTCAAGCTCTTTTCTTCATCCACTACACCCCCATCACACCAGTATTCTCATCTGTCTATTACCCACTTCCTGACAACCCCTATAACTTGTCCCTCTTTCTTATCACTTTCCGCCGATGTAATCCCCTGCGCAACATTTTCAGTAAAACTGCCTTGTATGGGGTGAAATGATTAAAAAATAAATAAACAATTAAAAAAATTAAAAAATAGTAAAAAATTGGCTAAAACACAAACCATTGGGTTTGAATGGTACCAAAGATGTATAAAAGTGAAATAATAATAATAAAAAAAAAAGATTGGTTCACTAGGCCCATTAGTATCTGTATTTTGAAGCAAAATTTGTCATTCCATAGAGAAAAAAAAATGTCGTTTTAGTCCCTAATTTCAGTCTAACAGTAAAACCTGAGATTGAGAAAAAACGCTAGATGATTTTTTTTTAGTAATTTTCAACATCAAATTATGAGTCACCAACCTACTATGTAGGCATAATTATTTAAAAAAACATTCTCGTAAACATTGTGAAGATCTTGTTTTTTATCAAATAAAAAACTAATTATCCTAAATTTCTCCTTGTTCAGCCTGCTTTAGGCCCATATTTTAAGATCTATAAAGCACTTTCTTTAGCTTTCTTTGAATTCATGTTTTTTATAGAACTTTGATTACTTATATTTGCAAGAGATACTAGATTAGCAACTAGATCCCACCCTTTTACAGTGAAACCGATAAAATGCAACCGCAACTTCTACTCCAACAGTTTCTTTTCTCGTACTTCACGACTCTGGAATTCCCTTCCACATGACTGCTTCCACGACGGCTACAATCTCCAGGAGTTTAAATGTAAGGTCAATAGACACCTCCTAACACAATAACTCGCTTCCATTCTTTCAAACACTCATCCCATCCTCCCAACTACCTATCACCCCCCTTCTGACATTTCCTATATCTAACCACTCTTTCTATTTACCTTCCCCTATGTAACCCCAAGCGCAATAGTGGCAGTGGAATGCCTTGCTTGGGGTGAAACGATTAAAAAAAAAATCAACAGAAATAAATTTAACTTGGGTGATGGGTAACGCAGTGGATATCGACTCGGAACGAGAAAGTGGAGAGCAGAGTTCGAATTCCAGTTGAATTCCTTGCATTCACTTACGCGCAAATACGCTTGGGAAAGGTATTAATCCGTCTCTTCCTTCCAGTTATGGGTTAAATAACAGGACAGATTGGGTTCTATAGCCTTGGTCGGCAACCAGTCTACCGCAGAAAGCAATGGCAACCTACTGCGGGATAATCTTCTGCCCAGTCAGTTATGTCTCTTTCGAGACATGATCGCCCAAGCGTGTATCACGTATGGCAATCAACTGACTGACTGATGGGTAACGCTTCTTGGCCAGCAACTGGTATGATTGTTAGTCTTTTTGTATGCATTGATATAATAAGTTTAAAAGATTTTAGAATGACTTTTAAAGGAAAGGTCAAATGCCATAGTATTCCTTGATCTATGTTTGGTACTTACAACTCTTTTGATTTTCTAAAATTTTAGTTAAAATCATTCTCTCTGCATTGGGGGTGGGGATGGGGGTGGTACAAGTGAAATAATAAAAAAAATTGGCTCACTAGGCTCATTAACATCTGTATTTTGAGGCAAAATTTGTCATTTCATCGTGAAATAATATTTTTTGTTTCGTTTTGGTCCGTAATTTCAGTCCAACTGTCAAACTTTTACCTGAGATTGATAAAAAGCCAATTCTTAAGTTTTGGCTATTATCTTGTTTCCGGCATAGTTACCGCCTTTTACTCAAAAATATAGGATTTTTTATTTATTTTTGGAGTTTCTAGACATCCCTACAACCCATTTTGTTTTCTCTGAAGCATTTAGCAATTGACACACATAGATAATTTAATGGTATTCTCCAGTGTTAGCCAAATGTCAACTTGACCCCCGCTTTCAGCCTACTGTGCTCACTTTCTTTCTTTCTTTCTTTCTTTCTTTCTTTCTTTCTTTTTCTTTTCTACTCTACTTTTTACTTCTATTTCTCTCTCCCTTTCTCCTCCACTTCCTCTTTCACTTTTCTCTCCACCCCTCTTATCTCTTTTTTTTCTCTGCCGCTTTCTTTTTCCTCTTCCTCTTTGAATTTTATCTCTCCTTCTATCACTTTTCCTCTTTTTCTTTTTTCACTTGCCCTCTACATCTTTCTTTCTATCCCTCTCTCTCCCTCTCTCTCTTTTCTTCTTTAATCTCTAAGAGAAAGAGAGAGAGAGAGAGAGAGAGAGAGAGTGAAACTGAGAAAAGACGGAGTTTACCTAAACACATTTTCTCTTTTTTTCAGTTCTTATCTTTGCATTTTCTTTTAAACAAGACTGTCCTTTTGTTTTCAAATCCACGACACGATGGTTCTTTTGAAGGTGGAAGGGATCTTATTTTTTCCCAGCACATGCCAGAATACTCTTCAGTTTTTGGTCCCTTAATTAAAAGGATGTGTGTTGTGGTGCATTGGATATCGGCTCGGAACAAGGAATTGGGGAGCCGAGTTCGAATTCCAGCTGAATTCATTGCATTCACTTACGCGCAAATACCCTTGGGAAAGGTATTAATCCGTCTATTCCTTCCAGTTATGGGTTAAATAACAGGACAGATTGGGTTCTATAGCCTTGGTCGGCAACCAGTCTACCGCAGAAAGCAATGGCAACCTACTGCGGGATAATCTTCTGCCCAGTCAGTCATGTTTCTTTTGAGACATGATCGCCCAAGCGTGTATTACGTATGGCACTTAACTGACTGAATTAAAAAAAACATTCAGTATTTATGCACACCTCTGGTCATCTCCCTATATATAAAATGTTTGTTAGTTCGTCTATCACACCCTCTAAAATATCCACACATACCGATCGAAACCAAATTTTAAGGAGAAGTATAAAGAAGTAAGGGGTTGCAAAGTACAGTTGGCTATACTAGGGCGCCTACAATAAATTTTCAATCATTTCTGGGGAAACATTCAAAGTTTTACTATTTAATTCTCAGTATTTAAAAAAAAAATAATGATTAAAATAACAAATGCTTATTTTAAAAAATGCAATATTCTTTTCCATATCTTTTTTAAAGTTTTTTTTTAATCACATCACCCCAAGCAAGGCGGTAAGTCCACTGGTTTGCAGGGGGCTACGTAAGAGTGAATAGATTGGAAAAGAGAAAGCCGGAAACCACGTCCTAAACAGGGAACAAGGGATGAGCCTCTACACCTGTTCAATAGACGTGGGTGGAGTGTGAACCGGGCGATAGTTCAGTCTATCTACTCCAATTGAAAAAAGAAAAAGAAAAAAGAAAAGTGAAAAGATTGGAAAAGAGAAAGCCAGGAAACCACATCCTAAACAGGGAACAAGGAATGAGCCTGTACACCTGTTCAATAGACGTGGGTGGAGTGTGAACCGGGCGATAGTTCAGTCTATCTACTCTAATTGAAAAAAAAAAATGAAAAAAAGAAATGAAAATTTTGATACATGCAAGAATCCAGTTTCCAGTTTACTTTGCGTTTGCGAGAATTTTAAACAAATCACGTGGTCAAACTTATGAAAAAGTTGGAATTAGATCCCAGAAAGTAATATTTACGCATAGCCAGAAGAAAGGGGTTGTATTGTGGAAACTCATTCATCGGTTACAGCGCTGAGTAAACACTTTTGAACTCTGTCAAGGCTGGAAGGGCAGGATTAGGCAGTAGCAGCAAACATATGGTAGGAATATTTCATTTTTTGGTTTAATTTGATTTATTTAAAGATAAGGTATTAGAATTGGTTTGCAACACAACGACATGTTGAAATCCTCACGGTATTTAGTAATGTTGAAGTTACCACCAGCTTAAATTTATTTTTTTCCTTTTTATTAGCAAATAATAAATTTTTAGGACTTCTTACTCTTGAGCATGCAACATACATAATTTCCATGGCAAATGTTATTCACTACAAAAATGCATTGCCGATTATTTTCGCTATAGAAATTCCATTGCCGATGATTTTATTAGACATTCAATTACAAGGTTTTTATATATGATTCAAAATTACAAACAGTAGTTTCATAATAAAAAATCATTAGCAATACATTTTTATAGCAAAAGTCACTGACAATGCATTTTTATAGTAAAAAAAACCATTGGTAATATATATTTATAGTGAAAGTGATTGGCAATGCATTTTTATAGAAAGAATCATTGGCAATGAATTTTAATAGTAAAAAATAAACTTGGCAATGCATTTTATAAAAGTCAATGGCAATGCATTTTTATAGTGAAAATTATTGGCAATGCATTTTCATAGAAAAAATCATTGGCCATATATTTTATAGTAAAACTCACAAAGAAACATTTATATAACAAAAATCATTCGAAATGCAAATTTATAGTAAAAATCATTGGCAATTTTTATAGCAAAAATCATTGGCAATGCATTTTTATAATAAGCATGATTGGTAATGTATTTTTATAATGAAAGTCATTGGCAATGCGTATTCATAGTGAATATCATTAGCAATACATTTTTATAGTAAAAATCATTGACAATGTGTTTTTGTAATAAAAGTCATTGGCAAAGTGTATTTATAGTAAAAATAATTGGCAATGCATTTTTATAGCAAAAATCATTGGCAATGTATTTTTATAGCAAAAATCATTGGCAATGTATTTTTATAATAAAAGTGATTGGCAATGCGTATTCATAATGAAAATCATTGGCAAAACATTTTTATTGTAAAAATCATTGGCAATACATTTTTATACTAAAAATCACTGGCAATGTATTTTTATAGTAAAAATCATTGGCAATGTATTTTTATAATAAAAGTCATTGGCAAAGTGTATTTATAGTAAAAATCATTGGCAATGCATTTTTATAGTAAAAATCATTGGCAATGTATTTTTATAGTAAAAATCATTGGCAATGTATTTTTATAGTAAAAAAAATTGGCAATGTATTTTTATAATAAAAGTCATTGGCAAAGTGTATTTATAGTAAAAATCATTGGCAATACATTTTTATAGTAAAAATCACTAGCAATGTATTTTTATAATAAAAGTCCTTGGCAAAGTGTATTTTAGTAAAAATCATTGGCAATACATTTTTATAGTAAAAAAAATTGGCAATGTACTTTTATAGTAAAATCATTGGCAATGTATTTTTATAATAAAAGTCATTGGCAAAGTGTATTTATAGTAAAAATCATTGGCAATACATTTTTATAGTAAAAATCACTGGCAATGTATTTTTATAGTAAAAATCATTAGCAATGTATTTTTATAATAAAAGTGATTGGCAATACGTATTCAAAGTAAAAATCATTAGCAATGCAGTTTTATAGTAAAACTCATTAGCTATGCATTGTTATAGTAAAAATCATTATGTATGCGTTTTATAGTAAAAACATTGGCAATTCATTTTTATGATTAAATTCAGTGGCTAGGCATTTTGTAGTAAAAATTATTGGCAATACGTTTTATAGTAAAAATCATTCATTGCACTTCGGAAGTAAAAATCATTGGAAATATATTTTTATAACAAAAATCTGTCTCAATGCATTCTTATAGTATAATTCATTGGCAATATATTTTTATACTAAAAATTATGTGCAATGCATTTTCATGAAAAAAAGCATTTCAATGCATTTTATAGTAAATATCATTAGCCATGCATTTTATTGTAAAGGTCACTGGCAATACATTATTATAGTAAAAGTTAACGCAATGCATCTTTATAGTAAGAATCAGTGGCAATAAAGTTTTATTGTAAAATCCATTGGAAAAGACAATTTCGATGCATTTTTATAGTAAAAATCATTCAAAATACATTTTTATAGTAAAAATAATTGACAATGCATTTTAATAGAAAGAAAAAACATTTTTAATACATTTTTATAGTAAATATCATTGGAATTGCATTTTCATAAAAATATATCCAATGCACTTTTATAGTAAATATCATTGGAATTGCATTTTCATAAAAATATATCCAATGCATTTTTATAGTAAATATCATTGGAATTGCATTTTCATAAAAATATATCCAATGCATTTTTATAGTAAATATCATTGGAATTGCATTTTCATAAAAATATATCCAGTGCATTTTTATAGTAAATATCATTGGAATTGCATTTTCATAAAAATATATCCAATGCATTTTTATAGTAAATATCATTGGAATTGCATTTTCATAAAAATATATCCAATGCATTTTTATAGTAAATATCATTGGAATTGCATTTTCATAAAAATATATCCAATGCATTTTTATAGTAAAAGTAACCGGTAATAAAGTTTCTTAGTATAAATTATTGGCAATACATTTTTATCGCAAAATAAAAATTAGCAATATATTTTTATAGCAAAAAACATTGGCAATACATTTTATAGCAAAAAACAATGGCAATGCATTTTCATAGAAAAAATCTTTTAATGCATTTTTATAGTATAAATCACTGGCAATATATTTTTATAGTATAAATCATTGGCAATACCTTTTCGTTGTAAAAATTATTGGCAAAACATTTTATTGCAAAAAACCATTGGCAATGCACTTTCCTGGAAAAATACATTTTCAATGCATTTTGATAGTAAAAATCACTGACGATACATTTTATAGTAACAATAATTAGCAATACATTCTTATAGTAAAAATAATTGTTAATACATTTTCATAGAAAAAGGTATACAATGCATTTTTATAGTAAATGTCACTGGCAATACATTTTTGGAGTAAAATCATTGAAAATACATTTTTATGGTAAGTTATTGGCGATGCATATTCATAGAAATAAACATTTTCGATGCAATATAGTTTTTGGTAAATGCATTTTCATAAAAATAAATTCAATGCATTTCTATAGGAAAAGCCACTGGCAATATATTTTTTATAGTAAATATCATTTTTTATGCATTTTTATAGTAAAAATCATTAGCAATTCTCTTTTATAGTAAACTTTATTGGTAATACATCTTTATAGTAAAATTAATTGTCAATGCATTTTCATGATAAAAAACGTATTCATGCATTTTTATATTAAAAATCATTGGTAATACATACGTAATTTAAAGATTATTGTCTACATTTTCTATAGTAAAAGTTATTGGCAATGCATTTTTATATTAAAAATCATTGGTAATACATACGTAATTTAAAGATTATTGGCTATATTTTCTATAGTAAAAGTTATTGGCAATGCATTTTTATATTAAAAATCATTGGTAATACATACGTAATTTAAAGATTATTGGCTATATTTTCTATAGTAAAAGTTATTGGCAATGCATTTTCATGGAAAAACATTGCCAATGCATATTTGTAGTAAACGTCACTGGCAATACATTTTTTACTAAAAATTATTGCAACAATCATTCTCAATGCATTTTCATAGAAAACAACATTGGCAATAATTTTCCATAACAAAAACACAAATACATTTTTATTGTAAAATTCATATTTCATGTGTTTGATTCACAAATATAGATTATTTATGTATACAGGTTGTACCCTTCCCCATCCCGAAAAAAATTGTTTTCATTGTAGTTCAAATAATCTCGAATTTTAAGGAAATGTTTCTAAAATAAGTTAACTGCGGACTTATCTCAATGAGAATCTACCAGGAAGATGGATCAGGTGTGCCAATGATAAGGATAAAGTGCTGTTAAAATGGATACCACGATTTTTTTATATGGAGCTTTGTGAAAGGGCAGTTTTGTATACCTTCTATTCCTACAAGCCTCGAAGATCTTAAGCGGGTAGGGTACGTTTTGGCAGGGCCGTTTTGGTGTGGCACGGCTGATAATGCACGGTCATCAGTAAAAAGGGCAGCCCCAAATGCCAAATACAGGTCGGGGATACCAGAATCAAGCGGGTACAAAAATTTAAATACCTGGGGAGTGTTATAACAGAAAACGGAAAGTGCGACACAGAGATCCGAAGGCGAATTGGCATGGCGAAGGAAGCATTTCAGAAAAAACAGGACAATTTCGCTAGAAACAAAGAAGAGAGTTCTGGATTGCTATGTGCTGTCCGTCTTTCAATATGGCAGTGAATGCTGGACAGTACCATCAAAGATGAAGGAAAAACTTGTAGCAACTGAAATATGGTTCTACAGAAAGATGCTGTGAATATCATGGATCGAGCATGCGAGCAATGATGAGGTCCTAGAAATGATGGAAACAAAAAGGAAATTAATAGTGAGCATCAGGAAGAGACAGCTGAAGTTCCTGGGACATGCAATGAGAAAAGAGGGCTTGGAGAATCTGATACTAACAGGGCAGATAGAGGGAAAAAGAGACAGGGGAAAGCAACGGATAACATATTTGAAGGACCTAATCAGGTGGATGATGGAACGAGGGTTGCATGGTGTAACAAGAGAAGGCGTACTAAGAGCCACCAGGGATAGGGAGGCCTAGAAAGCTATGATCGCCTACGTCCTGAAAAGACAGGGTACAAAGAAGAAGATATGGCGCCAGCCTATTTGATGATGGCTGTTCTGGCACTAAAAAATAATTTATAAATGTTATTTTATTTATAAATCTTAAGAACATTCTTTTAATTATAAATCTGTCTGTATGGAAAAAATTACAATATATTTGTTATAAATTGAACGATGATACACATATTTAGAAACAGGGAAACTAGCTCTCTCTTCGTTTAGCTGTTTTTTCAGCCTACATACAGAGGGCGCTTTAGTTCTTGCCAACGTCTGAGTTGAATCACTCAGTCCTTAGCTTCAGTTGAGTTAGCTGTCGCAAGTGTTTCGTTCTATTACCATCTTTCTTTTATATATTTTTTTTCAACTAGAAACTTTCGTTTTAAAACTTGTTTTTAAAATCTAATGCTCGCATATCTCATACAAGCCAGTCAATACTCGTTACCCAGCTCTCGTTAAACATCAGATGTCATCGCCACTCCAGGAAAACATCGTTACCATACTCATCAGATCCATCAACTCGATCATCTATACAAGGTAATTATATTACCCAAGTTTACATAAAATAATATTGCTAGTGCTAGTAAATCCGAATTTATTGAATGGTTTTGAATTTATAAGCAAACTTTTTCTAATGCTAGCGCTCAAATGACCAGGCCCATCTGTCAACGGGTGCCCAAACGGTCGGGCCCAAACGGTCGGGCCCAAACGACGGCGCCCAAATGATCGGGCCAATCTGTCAACCGGCGCCCAAACGGCCGGGCCCAAATGACGGCGCCCAAACGACAGCGCCCAGACGGTCGGGCCAAACTGTCAACCGGAGCCCAAACGACGGCGCCCAGGCGGCCGGGCCAAACTGTCAACCGGCGCCCAAACGACGGCGCCCAGACGACCGGGCCAAACTGTCAACCGGCGCCCAAACGACGGCGCCCAGGCGGCCGGGCCAAACTGTCAACCGGCGCCCAAGCGACGGCGCCCAGACGGCCGGGCCAAACTGTCAACCGGCGCCCAAACGACGGCGCCCAAACGGCCGGGCCAAACTGTCAACCGGCGCCCAAACGACTGGGCCAAACTGTCAACCGACACCCAAACGACGGCGCCCAAACGACTGGGCCAAACTGTCAACCGACACCCAAACGGCCGGGCCCAAACGGCCGGGCCCAAACGGCCATGCCCAATAGTCCCATTCCGTCTTAAGTAAACAATCACTGGGGCACCAGAGAATGTTACGCAATACATGCTACAGCATGAATTCATGGTTATTTAAAAAAAAATGAAGGGGTGGTAGTCAGAGAATATGATTGTAGTTGTGTCAAATATCGTTCAATCAAAAATGAGAATTAGGTTGAACTATGAAGTTGAAGATTTGGGTCGCAAAAGGAAGCAGAATATATTTCATTTGTAAATGAGTTATTTCCACAACTTAGGTGTCAATTTTTTACTATCTTCAGACGATTTATAAGAACTGTTTTTCAAACGTACAACAGGCATTTTTACGAAAGTGCGACTGGATTTTTTAAACAATCGAACGGTTGAAAACTAGGTTGCGGAAATAACTTATTTCTAAATTGTTGTGGAGTAGTTTTCGCACTGAAAGTTATAATCGTGCCATGTCGGTTGCTAATCGACTTAATGCACCCAAAATGTTAGGAATTTGGTAATCTTCCACTATAAGCTGATTCCTTAGTATTCGGCTAACTGATGACTAATATCAACTGCCTTAGTCCAACTGTGTCTAAACTGGAACTAATAGTTCTACTGAACGCCAATAGAACTCTAAAGAACTCTCTAGAACTTCTAAGAACTCCTAAGAACTTCCCAAGACCTTCTCGAGTTAACTTCCTGTTAACTTTTATTAATATAGGAGGGAGAGTTCATTATCTGAACGTGTGTTTCATCATAACAGAAGGAGAGTTCATTATCTGAGGAATACGTGTGTTTCATCATAACAGAAGGAGAGTTCATTATCTGAGGAATACGTGTGTTTCACCATAACACAAATGAAAAATATTTAAAAGTTCTACAATATAAATGTATTGAGCACATTTTAATACAACTAAGTAATGGTTTAATTTAATTATGACCAAAAACTAATTATATATAGCAGCTGGAGCCGCGAGATATATTACCAAGGGATTTGTAAAAATATCTAACTTTCGTTTCCTAGGTATACATATATATATATATATATATATATATATATATATATATATATATATATATATAAGGACACCTAGTGAGAATCGAAGTAATGGTTTATTAAATTATCTTGATAAGCATTAAATGTTTTGTGTATTTATTAACTTTGGCTTAGTCTGGCACAAGGCTTCATGTATGGGTACTTAATGAGGAGTAAATTTGCTTCAGTTGTAATAGTCTGCAAGACTTGTTTGCCAGTAATTATATGCTTAATTTAGGCTCGACCAAGATCTCAGCCATGGGTTCCCAATGAGGATCAACACAGCGCTTAGGAAGATTTCGCTGACAAAAGTCTATCTTTAAAATTTTGATGAACAACGAAAGAAAGGAGAATAAGAGTAAAAAAAAAGAAAGCAGTAGAAAGAAATATAGAATGAATAAAGAAAGAAAGAAAGAAAGAACAATGGAAAGAAAAAAGTAAAAGAAAGAAAGAAAGAAAGAAAGAAATATAGAAGGAATAAATAATGAAAAGAAAAAGGTAAAAGAAAGAAATATAGAAGAAATAAACAATAGAAAGAAAAAAGAAAGAAAGAAAGAAAGAAAGAAAAAGAAAGAAATATAGAAGGAATAAACAATGGAAAGAAAAAGGTAAAAGAAAGAAAGAAAGAATAAACAGTGTAAAGAAAAAAGTTAAAAGAAAGAAAGAAAGAAAGAAATGAGAAAGAAAAAAAGAAGACAGAAGTATTTAACGTTGCTTGCCAATACTTTATAAATAAAAGATTATTCCTGAAAGAAAAAAAGAAAAAAGAATGAATGAAAGAAAAATAGATGAGAAGGAGAAAAAAAAATGAGAGGCCAATGGAAGGAAGGAAGGAAGGAAGGAAGGAAGGAAGGAAGCGGGAAAGAAAAATAGAAAGATAGAAAACCTGAAAGAAAGAAAAAAGAAGGGAAGAAAAAAGAAATGAGAATGCAAATGAAAATTAGAAGAAAGAAAGTAAGAAAAAGAAATAAAAAAATAAGGAAGGAAGGAAGGAAGGTAGGAAGGAAAGAAGGAAAGACACTGGAAATGAAAATAGAAAAAAAAACAAGGAAAAATGAATGAGAAGGCGAGTGAAAAGTAGAAAGAAAGAAAGAAAGGTTCACTAAAAGAGGCAAAAACTTGACAATATTTTGAAAAATCGTCATTTCAAGACTTATAAATATCGATGGTCAAAACCATTGCTTTTCAATTCTCTTTCTTTCGCTAATTTTACAATTTCTTTTGACTCTTCTCTTTCATCTCTCTCTCTCCAAATCTCGCATTTCAACGTTCAAACCACATTGTTTGAGACACAGCGCTTTTTCGACTGTCGAACGCCTCCAGCAGATTTCATCTCATCCTGACGAGATTTGAAAAAAGGCGCAATTTTTTTTATATTAGAAATTAAACACAAAAGAAACGTCGAACTTAAAAATGCTTTTTTAAAAATTAATTTTTCGCTTATCTCTTTCCAACAAGAGGATAACAATATCCAACGAATTTTAAAAAGTAAACGGTATTGTATCTTCTGGCAAATGGAATGTATACAAATCAAGATTTGACTAAGGAACATTGATGGAATTCTTTGCACCGTTATTTTTGGCTATGGGGTTCAAAAAGCGCTCAGTGATTAGCGAACAGGACGTAAGGGTTCAAACGATATAAGGTTTATTGGTTAATAATATTGTTTTAATCGTAATGCGAGGTGGATTATTATCACTTCCCACTTCTTTTATGTGTCGTGTCACCGATTTTTCTGTTAATATACCACAAAATAAAAGAATATTTATTCACTAAAATTCATACAAAATTCGCCCAGAGTGAGGACCTTTCATTGCACTCCGGTTGGGTTGACCTTTGTGATCGCCATAAATGTTAGCGACTCACGTGCGCTGTTTCTATTATCATCGTCCTTCGACTAAACAATGGTTGGTCGGAAATTCATCAACTCCACATAACACGGTCAAGCATTGCTGTACTCAAACCCTGGTGCTGTTATTATAAACCAAATCGTGTACGATATACACTGCTAATGATGCTGGAACAAGAGTAGATCTCATGGACTTCTTTTAATGGCTGATACAGACATGGAACGCTGTCCCTACATCCGGGTGCTTATATATATATACAGCCTTTGAGATTTGAAAAAGAAATCACTTGACCGGCGGTCAAGAGCGAGGGAAAATTTACTCGCCCCCAAATCATTTTTTTACTTGACCGACTCCATTTTCTTAATAGTCACCTCATGTAAACATAGCGTGAATCGCTAACGGAAAACAAAAAATGAAATTTTAATTAATATTTCGAACGTGCTAGAAGGATTCTAAAAATTATAAAAAATAAAGACCAACAAAATTTCATCTTTCCTCTTAGTAATAGCATAGATATTTTGATGATAAAACTTTATTTTTATTATCATGATATGTTGTTTTATTTATTTATTTTTATTTCATTTTTTGGCAATTGAGTGGAGGTATCTAAATTCGTGTAATTTTTTTCTTCTGTTTGACTACAACCTCCATCTCATAGATGATAAAACATAAAAAATCTGATTTTCTCAACTCTTTTCTGTAAAAAATGACTTACTTGTATAATTCGTTTTTCGGTGCGTGGTTAAAAACAAGCATCTTTTTCTTTCTTTCAAATGTTCTTTTTTACTTTTCGTAAGCGTGGATGAAAATATAGATGTTGAGTCACGGATAATATTTTTCCAAATAAGTTTCTAAAAATCTGTGAGTGTCTTTAATCTAGGCAACAAAGACATTTTGACTCTACTCTGGAAGCGTTAATTAAACGAATGTTTACACTGACAGGGACGATAAAAGCGAAACTAAACAGCTCAATAATGTCATTATAGGTAATTCTAAGTAACTTGTGAATCTTCAATTGCATACTTTTGGGTTGAAAAAAAAATCATTTTTTTTTTCTATATTTGCAAAATTTTTAATCGACCGCGGGTGAGTAAAGCAATAAACTTTAATCACACAATTAAGTTTTTAATCGACTAAGTCGATCGGGAGAGTGAAATCTCAAAGGCTATATATATATATATATATATATATATATATATATATATATATATATATATATATTACCGGCCATAAGTATTAGGCCACCTTAATTTTTTTTAAATGATGTATTTCATACTATTTTTAGTATTTATTGCCAAGTGTATAATTTTAAATGAAAATAGAATTGTTCTTTTGTTAATACTGCACAATAACACGTGCATCAAATGAACTGCTCTGGTGTCCAGATTTTGTGCTTTCTTCCTCATGCTAGTCTCTTCTTCTCATTGGCTGGCCAAAGCAAAGGCTTCCTGGCTGCTTTGTAAAATTTTGCAAAGTAATAATAACAAAAGAAACATTCTATTTTCATTTAGAATTATCCACTTGGCAATAAATACTAAAATTCGTATAAAATACATCATTTCCTTTTTTAACTGATGTAGGCTAATAATTATGGCTGGTAGTGTGTGTGTGTGTGTGTGTGTGTGTGTGTGTGTGTGTGTGTGTGTGTGTGTGCGTGTGTATATATATATATGTGTGTGTGTGTGTGTATATATATATATATATGTAAAATTTACAGTGTGCGATGGGTAAATTGTCGCTATTTGCTTTGTAAAATTTTGCAAAGTAATATTAACAAAAGAAACATTCTATTTTCATTTAGAATTATCCACTTGGCAATAAATTCTAAAAATTGAATGAAATACATAATTTTTTTAAAAACTGGGGTGGCCTAATAATTATGGCCGGCAGTATATATATATATATATATATATATATATATATATTGTCTCGAAGAAGCAAATAATTTTCTAAACATATACTGTTAAATGTAAGAGATAATGAATGTCTTTTACGTTTAATCATGAGCCGTTCTAAACATCGTATTTTGGCTCTAATTTCTGGTGAAAATAAAGACAAAAATTCTCCAACATTTGGATAATTTTTCATTAAGTTGGTTCTAAGCTTTCGGCTTACATGAGCCATCTTCAGAGATGTTACAGGGATGTTCACATAAAAACAGCCACCATCAAAGATGATTTTATCTTGTGTTGACATAAAACTTTGCTAAGCAACGATAACAGTTATCAAATAGCAAACGCAGTTCGTAAATTTATAATGTGGTTCTATGACGTCACACCGCGTGAGAGCTCGAGATGTTAACAGAACCATGTATTTAAATGCAATGTAATGTGTTATGACCAGATTTAAGCGTGATTTTATTGTGGGTTGTTTGGATTTAATGTACATGGCCTCCAATATCTGAAGGTTAGAACCAAATTAATAAAAAATTATCCAAATGTTGGAGAATTTTTGTCTTTATTTTTAATTGAAATTAAATCCAAAATACGACGTTTAGAACGGCTCATGATTAAACATAATAGACATTCATTGTCTCTTATGTTTAACAGTATATGTTTAGAAAATTATTTGCTGCCTCGATACACTATATATATATATATATATATATATATATATATATATATATTAGTCATCCACATACTTTTTACTGTGTATGAGTGACTTTATTGCATTGTTGACTAAAATCTGTCTAATATTATCTGCATGGCAATGTTTTACTAAGAAATGTTGTTTAATTGAACTCTGATCAGAAAGGTGACAGGTATACCCACTCGGATATATATATATATATATATATATATATATATATATATATATATAGGAGACATATTCACAAGGAAGATTGCCAAGTAAGGCTCAAGACTAGTTCCAAGCCATCAATGGCTTCCAAGTTTTCACTCACATGGCTTGGGCCAACACATGGTATGGTTTTCAAGCACTTTCCAAAGATGCAACCAGCTGAGATCGCCTTCTTCAGACTGATAACATCAAGAAGTCACCTAGGGTGAGATTCGAACCCAGGCTTGATGCTCAGAAATCGAACGTTCAAACCACTCAGCTACGCTTTTTCTAAGTGCGGGGTTTGCATTTACGCTCACCCTGATAAACAAGCCAAAAACAGATTTAAAAAAAGAGAGAAGGGCATTAGTTTATAGCATATCTTCCTAGTGCAAGTTTAAATTGATGCCTTCTCTCCACTCCAGGTCCTGAGCATGACGGTAAACTGCATGCAGAAGCAAGGCCTCTGATTGGGAGATAATGAGAAGCATGGAACCACCTCTTAATTGCTGTTGTTCCCAGGTCCACCCTGACTCGGAATGGTAGCACCTGTTATGGTCCCAGCTATGGGCAAATAGCTAACCTCCAAACAGGGGTCAAAACATGAACGTATAAAAATACACTTTTATAGAAATATATACATAAAAATAGACTTTTATAGAAAAATATACATTTTTAAAGGAAAAATTATTACCATAACACATTTTTGAGGGAAAAAAATATTCTTAGCAAAATATTTTTGAATACAAAACTAAAAAACATTTTCAGTTTTCTAAAATAAAAAGCTATAAAAGCAGAAAAATTTCATTAAAATCTGACTAAATCAACCTTCTCACTATAACCGAACATTAAAAAATACCTTAACCCCCCTTTTTGGCATTAAATAACTCACAAATATTGATATGCCATTAAACAAAACTTAAAATTTAACTCTCCCCTCAAATATATCCAAAATATAATTACAAACTATAATTTGAGAAAGTGAAAATTTCACTGAAACATTTTAGAGAATTTCCAAGTTTTGATCTGAAATCAAGAAAATACGAACTTTTATAATTACGTTTGCCCGGTACAAGGCTCAAGAACCACTTGAGATAGTGTGTTACAGGGTAAGAGGCAGCACTTCAAGCAACTGTCCCAAAGACGCAAAATCGACTGGAAGTGAACAGAGAAGGAAAAAACTTAACAAGGAACTGGAAATCCAAGCTGAATCAGGAAACAATAATGGGGAGGAGTGTGAACCGGACGATAAGCGAACCTGTCTACTCCTACCGAGGGAAAATGTAAATAAATAGTAAATAAAATTTCAGAGTTTTAGGCGGAGACGTTAGAAGTTTAAAGTTGAAGTAGTGTTGTGGGATCCTCCCTTTGTATATGATAATGGACTCGACTGAGTATACATATACTCCTGCCATAGAGAGAACTGCTGTTGAGGATTGAGAGTAATCGTAGAGATCCGTGCGAGTTATAGGAGAATATCGGAACTGATACGTAAGTTACCGAGAGACACCGAAGTTACCCAGAGACTACCGCATCAGAAGTCAGACTAGCTCTGAGCTCCACTCAGCTAGAATAATATACACGGATATACTATTTCCAACTACTTCACTTCAAGACTTGTATATATTTATTTGTTACTAATAGTATTTCTGGATTTACGGACCGGCGTTCAAGTTTGTATATAGCGTTCAATATAACCTACTTTTCTACCTCAATATCTGTTTTTGTTGTCCGTTATTTGTGCGTGGTTTCTCACCCGGAATCCACAACAAGTAAACTTTAGGAGGAACTGGAAACCCAATCCTAAATAGAAAACCCGGTATAAACCTCTACTCCTGTTCATTTGACGTGGGAGGAGACGTTAGAAGTATAGAGTTAAAGTAGACTTTAGAAGGAACCAGAAACCCAATACTTAACAGGAAACAAGGGATGAACCTCTACTCCTGTTCAAAATACTGAGGATGAGTGTGAATCAGACAATAAAAAAAGATGTTATCTGAACCCATATGCTCTTGATATGAATCAAACTAACGACTTCATTTTTTCATACCCAACTCAAAGGTATTTCATGGCGAAGGTTCTCCACAACTTCCTGTCTTTCATGATTTTTATATTGATTAAGTGATTCGTTTTCTACGGCTTGTCAACCCTTTGCAGGTTATTTAAAGCCATAAAATATATTTTTATATTGTAAGAATGGTTTAGTGATAGAGGAGTTACTAATTAACCGGTAGTTTGGGGAGGTTAAGTGGATCGGCAGCTTTCCTAAGGTTATTTACACGTAAGTGAAGATAACAAACTCAACTGGGATCGAGACTCGGCTCTCGCGCCTAAGCACGAATTTGCACGAGATACTAGATTAGCAACTAGGTCCCACCCTTTTACAGTTAAGCAGATAAGATGTAACCGTAATTTCTACTCCAATAGCTTCTTTTCTCGCGCTTCCCGCTTGTGGAATTCCCTTCCAAAAGTCTGTTTTCCCGACAGCTACAATCTCCAGGTGTTTAAATGTAGGGTCAATAGACACATCCTATCAAACTAACTTCCAATTATTCTCAGAACACTCTCATCTACTCAACCCTCATTCTCGGTATCCTTACCCGCCTATCACCCACCCTCTGACATTTCCTATATTTAACCATCCTTCCTTCACTCTATGTAGCCCCCTGCGCAGTAGTGGCAGTGAAATGCCTTGCTCGAGGTGAAACGCTTATATATATATATATATATAAAAAGAGTAACAATTCTGAACTATTATCCATTACACCATCCGCACATCTAAGCTTAACTAACCAAAGTCGCAGTTTAACTTCGGTGATGGTATGGGAACCTATGTTTCAACGTAATATGGCCGTAAACCTCGTTGTTCTGAGAAATTCATGTCTTTTTATTAATTTTCTCGCGCCTCGTTCTACCAATAAGTGTGAAAATTACTTAACTGGCACATTTTGTGTCGGGTGGGGACCAAACGTCATCTCTCGGTTGCGTCTCTGTCCTCGAAGACAGAGTGCGACTCAGTTGTCAGCGATATATGCTTACGGCATATCACGTTGAATACACCGGTTCTCGTTCGATCACCGAAGTCAAGCAACGTGAGTCTGGTCAGTACTTAGATGGATGACCACTTGGGAATACCAGGCACTGTAAGCGTTGTGGTGTAGCTTGGAAGGAGAAATCGGTGAGCCGAGTTCGAATTCCAATTGAGTACCCTGAATTCACTTAAGCATTAGTACCCTTGGGAAAGGTATTAATCCGTCACTTCCCTCCAGTTAAAGGTTAAATAACGGGATGGGGACTGAAGGCAACCCATCTAGTGTTGGCGTCACAATAAAAACACCTTTGGTAGCCCTGGCGAAGCATCAAGTATTCAGCTATTTGACAAGATTAGGAATTTCGCTGCAAACTGTGCCAGGGTTCCAAATGCACAGTGAATACTGGAGGGGTGTAGTGAGTTCTATCACGACCAAGGCCGCAAGACGATTACGTCCGCGAGGGCAGAGGTGCATCTGAGAAAAATTACACTGAGTATTTGCTCGGTCCTGGGGAACAGTGTGCCGCGCCACCCCATTGCAGCAGAGGGGTGGACAAGGTGCTCGTCAACGGGGCCAGCTCACCTGGCGGTTAAGGGGACAGGGGAATTTTAGTTCCTTCGCCCGTCCGGGCTCCTCACGTTAAAAATGACCTTGTGTCACATCTCGCTCCAGTGTGGTGGGGGGGGAGATATCTATGTGTGAAAGTGAGTGGAAATAAGCATGTCTTCTTTTTCTTCTTCTTCTTCTTCTTCTTCTTCTTTGTCACGTGAACTTTAACATCTTGAATGAACCAGTTGGCGAAATAAAATTGATAAAAATATATACGATGCTGATAATCATGCTAGTGGGGGGGGGGAGAATGCACTTGAAAACCTAAAATACATCAATCAAGCCACATAATAATTATCAATATGTATTTATATATTTTCTGTCTCATATCAGTTTAAGAAGGGTTTTACGAATCAGAAAGAAGGTCTCTCCATTATGTTATTGGCAATCTGATTTTTTTTCCAAAAATTAAATATGTAAACTGAATGCAACAGTGGTACACGCTTGGGCGATCATGTCTCGAAAGAAACACGACAGACTCGACAGAGATTTTCCTGCAGTAGGATGCCATTACAGTTCTGTTGTAGACTGGTTGCCAACCAAGGCTATAGAACCCAATTTATCCTGCTATTTAACCCATAGTTAGAGGGAGATGAGATGGATTGATACCTTTCCCAAAGTTATTTATGTATCAGTGAATGCAACGAGTTCAACTGGAATTCGAACTCGGCTCTCCGATTTCTCGTTCCAAGCCGATATCCACTGCACCAAAACGCACATGCGTATGTTATATGAAGGCTATATGTACATCTGTACATATAGCCTTTAGAAAAGAATCATTGCAAAGAGACTAGCGTAACTGGATGAAAATAAAACTCTAAAAGTGTTCCTTGTTTGTCATATTTAACGAAACATGCATAAAAGAAGAATTGCTACCTATATATATATGTGTGTGTGTGTGTGTGTGTGTGTGTGTGTGTGTGTGTGTGTGTGTGTGTGTGTGTGATAATATGTATGTACATCGCTTTATAGCCTCATGTTGCCTGAATTTACCAACTAACTGCTGAACGTCGATTTTGGCAAAAGTAATGAGAAGTTTGCCGAAAAATGCCGCCGTGTCATTAACTGTCAGATTGTTCGCTATTCGCCCGGCGATCAAGAAACATCCTTACAAGATGAGTAAGGAGAACGTCTATTGATCAAAGACACGAACAAGGTGCCAAATCAAGATGGCCAACAAAATGGCTCTTAATCAAGTTAGTTCTTCACTGAGTATAAATTATTGTCATCGAGTACAGGCTCTTCCCTTTTTTTTTTTTTTTTTTTTTTTTTTTCCTTGGGTGAGGGAGGTGCCGGTGGTTGCAGGGAAGCGGTCTCTTTTATTTGAGTCATCAGAAAGAGCGTTCATAATCTCACGCTCTCTACCCCCCTCTCTTTCAAAGTCTTTCTCCCTCTCTCTATTTCGTTCCGTCTTGATGGGAGGAGTCCTTACGTTGTGACCGTAGCTATGCGCATGCGCGCTTGTTTAATGAAGGGGGATGTTCTTTTTTGATACTTATGTTAAACCTACATGAGGACAACTGACTTCCTCGATATACCCGGTTTTTGCTACCTCTCACTCTTTCACCTCCAACTCTATTGCTTTCTCTCTCCCGCGCGATCACTTACTTCATCTGTTCATCTTGCAACCAACTATTTTTATCTACAGAAGAAGATTCATACAAGCGAGTTTCCCATTTCTATATCTATCTATCTATCTATCTATCTATCTATCTATCTATCTATCCCTATCTGTTCATATCTATCTATCTATGACAATTCATAATTCTATCTATCTATCTATCTATCTATCTATCTATCTATCTATCTATCTATCTATCCCACTGTTCATATCTATCTATCTATCTATCTATCTATCCCACTGTTCATATCTATCTATCTATGACAATTCATATCTATCTATCTATCTATCTATCTATCTATCTATCTATCTATCTATCTATCTATCCCACTGTTCTATATCTATCTATCTATCTATCTATCTATCTATCTATCTATCTATCTATCTAAGCCTGATCATATCTATCTATCTATCTATCTATCTATCTATCTATCTATCTATCTATCTATCTATCCCACTGTTCATATCTATCTATCTATGACAATTCATATCTATCTATCTATCTATCTATCTATCTATCTATCTATCTATCTATCTATCACTATTCTATTCTATCTATCTATCTATCTATCTATCTATCTATCTATCTATCTATCTATCTATCTATCTAAGCCTGATCATTATCTATCTATCTATCTATCTATCTATCTATCTATCTATCTATCTATCTATCTATCTATCTACTTGAGCCTGTTCATTATCTATCTATGACAATTCTATCTATCTATCTATCTATCTATCTATCTATCTATCTATCTATCTATCTATCTATCTGAGCCTGTTCATTATCTATCTATCTATGACAATTCATATCTATCTATCTATCTATCTATCTATGTATCCATCTATCTATCTATCTATCTAAGCCTCATCATTATCTATCTATCTATCTATCTATCTATCTATCTATCTATCTATCTGTCAACCAACTATTTTTATCTACAGAAGAAGATTCATATAAGCGAGTTTACAAAAAATTCCCATTTCTATATCTATCTATCTATCTATCTATCTATCTATCTATCTATCTATCTATCTATCTATATAAGTTCTGTAAGTTATGATAAACCAATGACATCCTTGCTTTGGTATATCAACACGTGCAAGATAAATCCTAGATTTGCCTTAGCAAAATCCCTCAGATTACGAAACGCGTTGGCTAAGAATAGCTTTTTTTCCTCTTGTCTTTTTATTTATTTTGTTCTTTAACATTTTGTGAAATTTATGCGTTTCTGGAGAAGCCATGATTATGACTCCAGATTCGAACGACCCGGGGGCGAGGACAATTTCCACAAACAGGAAACAGCGGGTCTTGGCTTTTCCCAAATTGAGGACTGCGAGCCGGAGTTTCTTTTTATATCAAGAGAAGATATATTCCCAAACTAGAAACAGCACCATGAACTTGTAAGCTGTAGCATTTTCTCACACACACACACACACACACACACACACACACACACTTAAATACACCCGTATATATATATATATATATATATATATATATATGTATATGTATTCGAAGAAACTCAAACGTAAAAGCCACAAATTTATTCGCCTGAAGAGAGTCCATTTTAAACTCGAAACACGTGTACCGTCACAAACACCATTATGGACAATTAATGTTTCATAACATGTATAATTACAAAAACAATAAACATACACTTTAAAGAAAACGTTCACAGCTTCTCACACTTTTTATTCTATATATATATATATATATATATATATATATATTAACGAAATTTAACGAAACTTGGTTATAAACAACCGACATTTTCGTAATGACAATTTATCGTAAATAATCAGGTTGGTAGATATGAATATATAGTACTGTTTAATTAAAAAACAGAATATCTACTTAAATACGAGTATCGATAAAAAATAATGTTCGAACAATTCATTTCATATTTATATATATAAACGTGGTTGTATGTAGTTATAGTCGTCTCGAAAATCTTCCTCGAAAACTTTCGAACAAAGGAAAAAATGGTTTTAAAAAAAAACAAAGAAACAGCTTGGGAAATGAAAGTCTGTCAAAAGTGTTCGGACAGAAGTTAGCACGAACCCCCCCCCCCCAAAAAAAACAGAAAGTGCTCAATACAAATATAGAGCGAACTTAATAGCACCTAATATATATATATATATATATATATATATATATATATATATATATATATATATATGTCTGCGGATGACTATTTACGCTCTCACACCCTGATTGAGTACTCTGGAAGAACGGTAGATTTTGAAAAACAGTAGCTACTCTGGCATCTACGCATCGTTCATTCAGCAATGAATTAGAACACTCTCAGCTATTGGGCGTGTATAATGATAATATACACGCTAAAAAGTGCACCTGCTTCTGCCGAGCACGCACTCGTAGCTCAGAGGTAGAATCGCCGAATGACGCCAATTCAGTCGGGTTTCAATCCTGGGTAAAAAGCAATCGGCTGTCTAACAGTACTGATGAGCTATGATACCGCGAAACAGATCTGTTTGCGGATATATATATATATGTTTATTATTATTTAATTTGTAATTTTACCTTTTGTCTTTGTTATATGAGCAGATTTAGCAATAGCGAAAAATGCAAGACAACCGATCCATCTTTGTTGTTTATATCTAGGATTTGCTTTAAAACGGTCATAAAATTAAATTAAATTAAATAATATAATTAATTAAAAGAGTAAATATAAAGAAACTGTTTTATTTGATTATATTATTTAATTTACAGAAGCATGTTGCGAATGGACCGAGTATGTGAGCAATGATGAGGTTCTGGAAAGGATGGAAACGAAAAGGAAATTAATATTGAGCATCGGGAAGAGACAACTGAAGTTTCTGGGACATGCAACGAGGAAAGAGGGTTTGGAGAACCTGATACTAACAGGCCAGATAGAGGGAAAAAGAGACAAAGGAAAGCAGTGGATAACATATTTGAAGGGCCTGAGCAGGTGGATGACAAAACCGAAGCTGCGAGATGTTACAGGAGGTCACATAAGAAGAAGAAGATATATGCTGTTTATAAGAAATTATAATGTGGATATAAAATTGGGGAGATCAAATGTACATTATAATCAATATATAAACTGATCCCTCATTTTGTGGCCATGCTAGTTTTTATACATTTATATTGTAGATTTATGGGCTTGAGCAGGTGGATGACAGAACAGGGGTTGCGTGGTGTAACAGGAGAAAACGTGCGAAGAGCCACCAGGGATAGGGAGACGTAGAAAGCCATGATCGCCTACGTCCTGAAAGAACAAGGCACATAGAAGAAGAAGATATATGCTGTTTATAAGAAATTATAATGTGGATATAAAATGGGAGATCAAATCTACATTATAATCAATATATAAACTGATCCATCATTTTGTGGCCATGCTAGTTTTTATATATTTATATTGTAATTTATGGGCTTGAGCAGGTAGATGACAGTACTGGGGTTGCGTAGTGTAACAGGAGAAATCGTGCTAAAAGCCACCAGGGATAGGGAGATGTGGAAAGCCATGATCGCCTACGTCCTGAAAGGAGAAGGCACATAGAAGAAAAAGATATATGCTGTTTATAAGAAATTATAATGTGGATATAAAATGGGGGATCAAATCTACATTATAATGTAGCCGGGTAGAACAATCTAGTAAATAGACGTAATGTACGGTACTCGTCGTATGCAGTATCCTGAGACGTAGGCGTAGTCAATAATCGTAGATATCTAGTGGAAGATCAATAGACCTCTTGATCTCTAGTCGAAGACCTGTAAACCTCTAGTAATAGATCTCTGGGCGTCCTCGCCTTAGTCTATATTTGTGGCTGACATCAGCCAATCACATTTCAGTGAGGGGGGAACGAAGGTGCATACATATTCATTACCTATTCATTACGTCAAAAGTAAATATTTAAATCAAAATTAGGGGTCTATATACGAGGTCTGTTTGAAAAGTAAGGGAACTGTTGCCAAAAGCAATTTATTTCATTTCCAAGCGAAAAACTACATGGTTTCCCTTTTAAAGTAATCCTCCTCGAGACTAATGTACTTTTCCGTCCGCTGGAAAGGCTTTTCTTAGATGCCTGTCAGTTCGGTCGCTACAGTCCTCTTGATAACCTCCACGCCTTCAAAATGTGTCCCCTTGATGATCCCCTTGAGGAACAGAAAAATATCACATAAAAATATCAGATGAAAAGGGAGTTTGTTTCAGTACGCGATTTTTCTCTCGGCCAGGAACTGCCGGATGCTCAGGGCGTTGTGAGCAGGTGCATTATCATGGGGGAGCAACCACAATCTGTTCTACTACAAAAGCATGTGAAAAAATGCAATGGTTGCAGAAAGCTAAGATTACAATTATATGCTCCCAATATACCATTTTAGATGATAATATAATCCGTTTATCCCTCTTTCGCCCTCAGCTCACACAGTACACACAGTCCCGTCACTTTTCGGACCTCGTATATATATATATATATATATATATATATATACATATATATATATCTTGTGCAAATTAAATGAAACAACTTCGTTTAGTTTTCTTTCTTTTATAATACAGTCAGTTTTATACCCACTGGATGCAGGGTGTAATCGATTTTTTTTTTCCCTAAAATTAGGTCATTTGCAGTGATGTAATATGAATCTATTTACGTGGTGCATAAAGTTTGATTGGCCTTGAAAAATATTGCGTCATTCGTGATTGCGTGATTTTATTAAATATATATATATATATAAAAAACCAGTGGGATGATATCGTTAAATTCTATATTAGAATTAACTGTAAGTAAGTGGAAATATTGTTTCAATAACCATATGTTGTCCTTAAACAAAAACACCGCTTTATCCATTAACTAGCAGTATGGCCCGGCGTTGCTCGGGTGTAATGAAAGCTTTAAAACTAATCCATGGTCCTGGAGCTCAGACTCTTTAGACGTTGACACGAAAGACTAAAAAGCAGTAGTTGTTTCCAGTTAAAGTGAAACTGTAGATTAAAAGAAAAATGAATGGATGTAAGTCAAATTTTGATTTCCGGTATCGATGTCAAATAAGTTTTCCGTCGCAAAATGAATTTTGAACGCTAAATATGTCCTCTAAGTAATAGTTTTCATAGCTAAGACTAAGAACTATATTTATACCTACTTAGAGCAAAACCCAAAGCAAAAACCAAAATAAAAGGGCTGAAAACCTGATTTTGATCAGACCCGATAGGATATCCGGGTATCGATTTCCAATAGCGGTGTCAAATAAGTCATCCAAGGATAAACTAACCTAAGTTCATGAAAACTTATCGTATCCATCGAGAGTAAAATTGGAGAAAATGAGCCATATTGATGGCTGAATAACGGTTTTGATCAGATTCGATAGAATTTCGGGGGTTTCGATTTTTTATATCGGGAAAAAATGAGTCGTCTGAGAAGATCTACTAATGCTTGAGACTAAAAACTATAATTTTACCAAGTTAGAGCAAATTCTGCAGCAAGAACCACGATAGAAGGGCTGAAATCCTGATCTTGATCAGACCTGATGGGATATTGGGGTATCGATTTCCGATATCAGGGAGAAATCGGAAAAAATAAGTAACACATGACCTGACTGGAATCCTAAAGAATATTTCTGTGAAATTTGGTGAGAATCGGATAAAAATTGTGGACTTGTATAAAGGACATACAGACAGATAAACAGACACACACACAAACATCTTGCCTTTTATATATATATATATATATATATAGATTATTGAAAATTAAAAAACAGTAACTTGAACCCAATCATTACCTGGAATATCGTTGCCAAAACCAAATCTTTTAATGGAAAAGGAGACAGATGTAACTTATGCCTTTTAGAAATCTTTGCCATCTTAAATCATAAAAATAACCTTAATCTAGTTAACAAAAAACGTGAATTAAAACGTGAATTAATTATAGCACATGAAGCCATAGAAAAAATAGTTGCTTAAATTCCTAGATCTTGATTGATAATTATTCCGCTATACGTTTGTCTCTTCCTTCCTTCCTTCCTTCCTTCCTTCCTTCCTTCCTTCTTTCTTTCTTTCTTTCTTTTTTCTTTCTTTCTCAATTCCTTCTTTCCATTTTTTTCTTTCTTTCTTTCTTTCTTTCTTTTCCACTCAAATATTACTATTAAAAATTACGAGTTACGCCCCTTTGAATTCATTTCCCTGCATTTTAACAATATTGTTTAAATTTTAAATTGAAATTGAAATTTTTTTATCTCCATGTAATTTTTGTCGATTTCAATTTCATTATTGATAAATTAAAAAATAGTCCTCTAATATCATAAGATTTAACTTCCATGAACATCGAATGAACTTACATTCAAATCTTTTAAAAGATCAGCACGTCATAGGCACCTGATGACACATGAAACTTCACGACGTAAGATCATATGTATATTTATTAATAGCTATAATTCATAGCTGTGTTTATAGTCCGTGGAGCACTCTTTTATTAACACCTGAATAATATTTTTATACATGTGTGTACTCCCATATGTATATTGATTCACATAACTATATATATATAGTCATCTGCAGACAGATCTGTTCCCCTGTATCACAGCTCATCGGTACGGTTAGACAGCCGATTGGTTTTTACCCAGGATTGAAATACGACCGAATTGGCGCCAGTCGGTGATTCTACCTCTGAGCTACGGGCGCTCGGTAGAAGGAAGCAGACTTTTTAGCGTGTATATTATTATTATACACGCCCTAATAGCTGAGAGTGTTCTAATTCGTTGCTGAATGAACGATGCGTAGATGTTAGAGTAGCTACTGTTTTTCAAAGTCTACCATTCTTCCAGAGTGCTCAATCAGAGCGTGTGAGAGCGTAAATATATATATATATATATATATATATATATATATATATATATATATATATATAGGTCAGATTTAAATTAGACCAGTAAGCAAAGCAGTTGTATTAGAAGGAAGATGCAGACCGTTTCGATATTTAGGTAGGACTGATTATTTGTTTTTTAAAAACAAATCGTCTGACGAAATCGAATAGGTCGAAAACATGTTGGCTGATCTTCCTATATATATATATATATATATATATATATATATATATATATATATATATATATTATAAATTATGTTTTAGAACCTGTACATAATTTCTTCTATATATGTCCTCTTCCCTACAATCATATGGTTGTTTCAGTGTTTGGATTTAAACACCTCTTCGGCGGAAATAAAGGTTTGGAATCATTCTCTGTTTATATTTGGTTCGTTGTTGTCGTGGGGGTTGGTTGGGGTTATTGGTAATTAAGTGAATGTCTTGTTTTGATCGTTAGACTTTTGAGGAATTTGGTGTGTAAGTGTGAAATTGTTGATTAATGGTATTATCTGTTGGAATGTATGTTTTATCTTTTTATCGGTTGGGTATATCTTTTGGTTAGGATTATATATATATATATATATATATATATATATATATATATATATGTGTGTGTGTGTGTGTGTGTGTGTGTGTATTTGGGATTAATGCAAATAAATATATATGTAGACAAAAGGAAAATCTTTCTTTACCAACGCGTTTCGTTCCATGTAAAGTGTAGAGATTTTATTTTCCAACTTTTATTTTTAAACAGAAATAAATGGCGGGAAATATGGTTCAGTTTTCAAATTTTAAATTTAAGAAGGGTCAAAAATATTCTGAATTATATTCAAGAAAGGTTAAACTATAGAGGTCACTAAAGGATATAATACAGAACAAGAGAAATCAAATTTATTCAAGATGTATATTTGTAGGTGTGGCTTTAATTAGAAGAGATTAAATTTTTAATTTAAAGCGAAGAGTTAATTTATCGAAGGTCGGAGAACGAATTGGTTGAATACTCATTGTCTTAAGCAACATCAAATAAAGTCCAAAGTTCTAACATTAAATCGTACCATGTATTCCGTGGGGTGTTTGAGCGAGTATACTTATCTTTGTTGTTTTTATCACATTGTATCCTTCTTACCCAGCGTACGTCTGCTCCAATTTTTACCTTTCTTCTTTATTTCATCATCATCATCATCTTTTTTTCTTTCTTTTTCATCTTCTTCTCCTTCTTCTTTCGGTTCTTCTTCTATTTTCTTCTTTTTGTTTTTCTTCTTTTTTTACTTCATTTTGTTTTTCTTCTTTTTCTTCTTCTTTTGTTTTCTTTTTCTTTTTGCTTTTCTTCTTCGTTTTCTTCTTCTTTTTGTTTTTTTCTTTCTGTTTTTATTCTTTTTCTTCTTCTTTTCTTTTTCTTCTTTTTGTTTTTCTTCTTTTTTCTTCTTTTTCTTCCTCTTTTTCATCTTCTTTTTCTTCTTTTTGTTTTTCTTCTTTTTCTTCTTTATTTTCTTTTCCTTCTTTTTCGTCTTTTGGCTTTTCTTCTTTTTCTTCTTCTTTCCGTTTTTCTTCTTTTTGTTTTCTTTTTTCTTCTTCTTCCTCTTTTTTCACCATCTTCTTTTGCATGTTTGTTTTGCTTCTTTTTCTTTTTTTCTTTTTTTTCTTTTTCTTCTCTCTCCCCTTTCTACTTTTTTACCTGTTTTCTCCTTTTTTCTTTTTCTTTATTTTACTTTTTCCTTTTTTTTTTTCTTTTTTTCTTTTCCTCATTTTTCTCGTTCTTTTTCTTTCTTCTTTTCTCTCAACCCTCGTTAAAAAAAATGTCCCGTTTATAAACGCAAAAGTCTTCTACGTGAAGCGGTGAAAAAGAAAGAAAATATTCAACCTGGTCAAATTAAAAGGTTTTAATCAGACTAACTTGACCTTTATATCAGTTTAGATTGGCTTTTCTTTGTTGTTCCCATTCATTGGTCTTAATTATGAGTGATTTCGAAATTAGATTAAAGAAACATTTTATACTGAATTGTGTGTGTGTGTGTGTGTGTGTGTGTGTGTGAGACAGAGCAAAATATAAAGTGTGAGTTTGTAAATGAGAGAGAGAGAGGGGGGAGAGATAAAAAGAAAAAGTGTAAATATGAAAGAATTTTAATGAGTGCGTGTGTGTAAAAAATTATGAGTGTATAAAAGAAGAAGAGAGAGAGAGAAAGAGAGAGTAATAAAAAGAGAAAATGTGTGTGTGTGTGTGTGTGTGTGTGTGTGTGTGTGTGAAGAAATCAAAATAATCTGGTGGAGTTGTACAACCAAGGCTGGCACAAGAAATAAAACGATTTTTAAATCGATTAAACACTATTTTTTAAAATATTCCTCGAGACTGAACACCATTTTTAAGCATCAATTAAATTAAATTTAAATTTAAACACTATTCTCAATCTCATTACAAATTAAACACTATTTTTAAATATCACTAAATTTTGTTAAAAGTTTAAATTGTCTATGATAAAAGAATTTCCAACGGTTATTGGGAAAGAGGTCAAATCATATATATATATATATATATATTACAGCGTCTGTAATATATAAAAAAAATTTTCTTTCTTTTCTTTTCTTTTTCCCTCCCTTCCTTCCTTTATCTCTCTTATCTCCCACCTTTTTTCCGTGTTGCTTAAACTTACGTCAATTCAACACGGCCGTCTGTTAATTTTTAGTTACAATTCTCTTTCCTACTTTTGCGAACCCAGACGATGTCAATTTTTTCTTTTCTTGTTTTTTTGATTTTATTTTATTTTGTTTTATCTTTTTCTTTTTTCTTTTTCGTTTTTTATTTTCTTTTTTTAATTTCTTTGCAAATCTATTTAAAAAGGAAAATTAGACTGATTTTTTTTCCAGTTTCTGAAAGGATTTTTCTGTTGCTGAGGTGATGTGTTATCCCCCGTGGGGATCTTCATATCGAAATGGTCATTCAACATCATTGATTTAATCCTTTTTTAATTTATATTTGCTCTGTAATATTTTATTACATGGAGCTCTCTTCCTGTATCATTTTTTAATATTAAAATAAAATTTTTAATATTAATTAGGATCGGGGTTTTGGAATTTACCTTCCTGCTTTTTTCACTTGGATTAAAGTATCTGAATTAATATATATATATATATTGTTTCTTATCAAGTGATGGTGCTGATTTCGAGTTGAAGAGTTCTGAAAACACTTGAGTTTGAAAAGTCAACTCAAGAGTTTTCAAAAGAATAGGAAACGTATCTCAGTCTAACTTGTTTCGCTTTTATTAAAACTTCTTTTAGACCGAGGTAAAAATGAAAAAAATAGCAGAGACAGTCTACTGGTATGTGGTGATTTGGGTTAGTTTTTGTTGATCAGATATGGATCACACACACACACACACACACACACACACACACACACACACACACACACACACACACACACATATATATATATATATATATGTATGTATATATATATGTATATATATATATAATTGGAGTAGATAGACTAAACTATCGCCTGGTTCACACTCCACCCACGTCTACTGAACAGGTGAAGAGGCTCATCCCTTGTTTCCTGCTCACGATGTGGTTTCCGGCTTTCTCTTTTCCAATCTTTTCACTCTTATGTAGCCCCCTGCGCATCAGTGGCGTTATCGCCTTGCTCGGGGTGATATGATTAAAAAAAAATATATACCCATGTATTAACTAATGTTACCGTCCAACATTCACCTAGAGAGACAAACGTTTCTACAAACATACACATACATTATTATACACTTTACCATCCAAAATATTCTACTGCTGATATGATAACGAACATCACCTGAGTATAAATACCAGGCTCTCGACAAGGCCCGAACCGTTGCCTTGGATATCTCTAAAGCGTTCGACAGAGTCTGGCATGTTGGCCTTCTACGCAAACTGTGGAGCTATGGCATAACTGGACACTTGTTTGACCTAATCCAGTCTTTCCTCTCTAACCGCACATTGAAGGTGGTATTAAACGGACATACCTCCCAGAACCACCATACGAACGCGGGTGTCCCTCAAGGCTCTATCCTATGTCCTACGCTCTTTCTGATCTACATTAATGATCTCCCCGATACCATAACATCCCAAGTAGGCATGTACGCCGATGACACCACAGTTTACTCTCACCTCGATCAAAAATTCTTTCGTGGGCGACAAAGCGAACAAAGCTGCTGAGCTTGAAAAGGACCTCCAATCCGTAGTGGACTAGGGTAAGAAATGTCTTGTAAATTCCAATGCTTCCAAACCGAAGCTGCTATCAATTAACCATCATAGACAATCGCACCTATCTCCCATTAGCATGGAACAGGCTTGCCTCTCAGAGAGTAAAACACTACTCCTGCTTGGCCTCACACTCTCAAAGGACCTCAATTAGAATGATTATATCGAATCCATTGCTAAATCCGCTGCTATGAAAGTCGGTTCTCTGTGCAGGGCCAGGAAGTTTTTTTTTCCGTTTGAGTCCATCCTGCACATATATAAATCTACCATCCGCTCGTGTATCGAATACTGTTGCCACATCTGGCCGGGTGCCCCTGCTATTCTCCTCGTGGTTCTTGACAAAATACAACGGAGAATTTGTAATGTGATCGATACCAACTTGGCAGACTGGCTGCAGTCACTCTCTCACCGTCGTGACGTGGCTTCCCTGTGCCTCTTCTATAAATACATTCACGGCTTCTGTTCCGATGAACTTAGATCACTGGTGCCCCCTACGTACGAATTTGCACGATATAGCAACTAGGTCCCACACTTTTACAGTGAAACCGATAAAATGTAACCGCAATTTCTACTCCAATAGCTTCTTTTCTCGCACTTCCTGCCTGTGGAATTCCCTTCCACATACTTGCTTCCCCGACAGCTACAATCTCCAGGAGTTTAAATGTAAGGTCAATAGACACCTCTTATCACACTAACCCGCACCCATTCTCTCAAACACTCTTCCTATGTACCTCCGTATCACTCTCCTTGTGACATTTCCTATATCTAATCACTCTCTCAGCACCTTCCCCTATGTAAACACCCTGCTCAGTAGTGGCAGTGGAATGCCTTGCTTGAGGTGAAATGATTTAAAAAAATAAAATAAAATAAAACAATAAAGGTAAACACGTTATATGAAAACTTTTTTTTCGCCGTTCTTTCTATATTGACACAAAAAATTACGAACATACATTCACATTTTACCTCTACCTCAGATTACGATTTCCCGCCAAATATATTTTTCCCAGATTTTTTCCCGCCAAAGTTACCGTCTTAAGCAATCAGTGACCCGACACTAGTAAAGCTAGAATTATTAATGTTCAGCCAGAATATATCAGATACTTCTGCTTTTCTCACGAGCGATCCCAATATTTTAGCTAAAAATAAGATTTTTCAATAGTGTTAAAACGTTCACTCTAATTAAAAAGCCGATTATATATATATATATCAATTTTACATTGCGACATGGAAATTTCTATGTTTCGAGATAGGTTCTCACCATCAGGCAATGTTGATGTGGTTGTGTCGATGATTTACATTTAAATGACAAAATCTGTTGGTTTGCTGTGAATGTATGTGGGTGTTTTTTTTTTTTTTTTTTTTGTGGCTAATCAGAATGGAGATTTACTTTGGGAATCTCCATGGAATACATGCTAACCAAAGTTTTCCCTCTTTTTTTCGTTTTCCTTTTTCCATTTTTTTTCAATCCTATTCTTCCCTTGTTTGTTTCCCTTCCTTAATGTTTTTTAATCCAAGTATAGGGTACGTATATGGGTAATATTCCTTGTCCAAAGAAACACTATTCTTAAAAAAGTGCTCAATACAAAGTAGAGTTAAACATATTTAGGATTAATAACATAAATATGTTATAACTAGCAGTATAGCCCGGTGTTGCTCGGGTGTAATGAAAGCTTTAAAGCTTAATTCATAGTCCTGGAGCTCAGAATCTTTGGACGTTGGCACGAAAGACTAAAAAGCAGTAGTTGTTTCCAGTTAAAGCAAAACCATAGACTGAAAGAAAAATGAATGGATGTAAATCAAATTTTGATTTCCTGGTATCGATATCAAATAAGTTTTTTCGTCGTAAACTGAATTTTGAAGTCTAAATAAGTCCTCTGAGTAAATGGTATCATGGCTGAGACTAAGAACTACAATTATTCCTACTTAGAGCCAAATCTGAAGCAAAAACTAAACTAAAAGGGCTGAAAAAAAATACAGACATACAGACAGATAAACAGACACACATACAAACATCTTGCCTTATATATATATATATATATATATATATATATATATATATATATATATATTATCTATGTTCTGCTCTATTGTAAGAACTGCAACCTTGAAACTTC